>ML681991.1:24547673-24643566 GCA_007922195.1 Podocnemis expansa
CCCCCCTGAATTTCCCAACCCCCCAGTTGTCAGCTAGTAACAGTTATACCAATTTAGTGAGCACCCCAGTGCCCCTCCACCCCCCTAATTTCAAGTCCTGGGGAGAATGCTGTGTGGGTCACTCCTTCCCCAGTCCAGACAAAGAAAATTGCAGCCCCAGGAGGTGCTGGCAGAGCTGCTTAAATCAGAGTCCATTCTCCACCCCCCCTCCTCTGGGGAAAGCTGGGGGGACACAAGCTTGTCTGAGCCCCTTCAGGGTTTCTCGCCAGGCCCTGCGATTCTGAACTCTTCAGCTCGGTGGGCACGTCTGGGGTTTGTGCCTGCACCTACATTCCTGTGCGCAAGGTGCCCCAGAGCAGTCTGTGCTGCACAAGAGTGGCCCCGGCAGCCCAACCGAGCAGGCACACAGGAGAACCGTTTGGCTCTCAGCTGGCATTCCTGCCCATCAGAGGGAATTTTCACTGGATACTGGATTTCCCTCCTGCCTTTTCCAGAAAGTGCAATAGGACATGCAGTTTAAAATGAAACATCAGTTCTCACACAGGTGAAACACCTGGAGGCAGCTTTAGAGTTAATCACTAGACTTCTTCCAGTTAACGTCTGATTTCATTTCCCACTATTTCTCAGAAGCCCTTCTTTTCAGGTCAAAATTCCCTCCACTGCATCTCTGGCCAAGGGACTGGGATGTCCCTGGCAAGGCAGTCCAAAATTGACGATGAAAAAGACCTGCCCGGAATTGTCAAAATCCCCTCCTGGGGAATTCTGAGAGGATGGTGGTAGAGATAAGAGTGCCAATAAAGCTGTTGACTCTCAGTGCAGCATCTCATCTGACCTTTGCCTTTCTTCGTAGGTGACTGAGGAAATAGCAGCATTAGTAGCAAGAAGTTAGAGTCAAGCCCAGGACTGTTAAATCCTTCTTATGCTGTCTGTATTCTCCTGGGACAAAGGCTCTGCCCCCTCCGCCTCTGCGTGGTGCTGTCTCCCAGTTCTCTCTTACCTGGGATATTCACTTCAGGAAGCCTTATCCTGCTGGAGGATGGGTATCCATGAAGTTGTTCCACTGGACTGATCGGGTGAGTAGGAATTGGCCAGCTGGATTGAGCAGAATAGGGGCTGGATTGAGTGTTTTGCCATGAGGGGGCATCATGACTTCTGAGTGTCTGATCAAAGCATGCAGCAGCCTGAGAATCAAAGCACAGGCGGAGGAATTGTGCTCGGGCACTAGTAACTGCATGATTTCACTCCACAGAGGGTAAAACAGATAATGGTCCCTGATGATTTGCTCTGGCCAGTCTAGCAAAAGCAGTGAAGAGTCTAGAAAGAGCAGTGTGCAACCTTACTTAGCTAGAGTGTGTGTGAACATGACGTGGGGTCTTTGAGGGTGAGAAATAAAGGGAAAACTGATAAAATCCTGGAGAGGATAAAAAGCTATAAAAATGCATATGCCAGTATGGAAGATATAGTTTTACTGTTATGAACTCAGCCAATTTCTCTGAGCTTCGAAACACTGTGGGTGTGTACACGTATCTCTAGAATATATAGATATGTATATATATATAACTTCATAGTTCTTGCGTCATGCAGCAAAATAGCTAGTAAGAGATTATCACATTGTTAGTATGGCAGTGCTACACACCCATGAAATTCCCAAGCCTTCTGTTTTGGCTCAGTCTGATATTTGTGTGGGATTGCATTTTGGAGTGGTGGAAGGAAATTGAAATCCTCTTTCTGCAAGAGAGATGCAAGATGGGCAGCCGCTCTGTAAGCTTCCCCCATGGTGTCGGTGAGTGCTTCACCAACATGCTTCATATTTGACATAAGGCCCACAGGAGAGGAAGTTTGATCCCTATAACTCATTAAAAGCTTAAGTATTTTTACTAACAAGATAAACCAGACAGACAGCTGGTACCTTTCTCAGATTATCGTGCTGTGTGCGTGTGCATGTGCATGTGAGAGAGAGAGAGGGAGCCTATTCCATGATGAGTGTGTCTGTGATGGCATGAAAGAAAACTTCAGACAGCATCCAAGTGAAACATGCCTCAACAAGACCACTCCAATGCGCTGTTACTCCCTCAGCTTCCTCGCCTTTCTGGTGCACAGAGTATGCTCTGAAATGCTTTCTCTATGGGAGTAATTCCGTATTATAAGAAATATGCAATGTTAAACTGAAATAGTGAGGAACACGAATAGTGACCTGACCTTTAGTCACTACCACTGGCGTTCCCCACCCCCTAAAGCTAGGCCATCTGTGCTTCACCTGGTTCGTCTAAATCCAAAAGAGAGCCAAAAGCTTAATTGTTCCAGCAAGGGGTTCTGCACGCTTTGAAATTGATGAGGACAAGAAAACTTCTATAAAAGTGATTCTTACAAATTATTTTAGGTTTTGCTTTTTGTTTTAATATGACGATACATTTCTCATGATTGTTTTTTAAATACAGATGAAAAGAGGTGTGCTCTGGATTTAAACTTTCCCCTGCAGCATTTACAGCACAAGCACCAGGAACACTCTGAAAACCAGAACGTAAAGCTAACCATACCACCAGTGATCTAGGTGCTTGGTTAGGACTCGGAGTCAAGTTCCTTTTCCTTTACCGAGTTCCTGAGTGGCCTTAGCCTGTTTGTGCCATAGTTCTCCAGCTGTAAAAGAAGTAAAAGGACTTGCCCTACCTCAGAGAGCATTTATTAAATGTATTAGATATTGTGAAGTGCTTTGATAGTGCAATAAGAGGCACACATAATATCTCCTCTATAGCTCTTCTCATTAGTAGGGCTCAAGGCCCCTTACAAAGAAAGTCAGTATCATTATCTCCATTTTACAGATGAGGTAAACAGAAGCTCAGAGAGGCAAAGTGACTTGCTCACTGTTGCCTGGCAGGCCAGTGGGGGATCTGCATATAGAGCCCTGAATCTTAGGGGAGCAGACTGCACTCTACACTACCACAGATAGATAATGTGGTGTTCCTATCCAAGTGAAATGGAAATGGAGAGCAATCAACACAGTAAAGCAAAACCAATCTAAAAAGCATTGTCAGGTATTTTTTCTTTCTTTTTGTTTTTTGTATTTTTAGTAACAGGGAAGAACGATTTCTAAATATATGCTTTTTATCCTGCTAGTGCCCGTTTAATCAAGCGGTGATCTTGATTCATGGGCCATGGATCTGAAGAATGCTAAGCACAGAATGAAGCTGCCTTTTACACCACAACAGCAGGATAAGATTCTGAGTTTTGACCCTTTAGTTCACAATGAGGTGGATGAAGATGGTCTCTATGGCTTTTTCTGCATGAGGTGTAATGTGTCTAATCCAGAAGAAGAGCCCGATTATTCATTAATAGCAGATGACTGTCCACCTGCCTCAGAAGAACTTATCCCTGAATGGACAATAAAAATGAAATCCAGGCGAGTCTTGAAGCATCACCCAAGCGCCATCATCTTCACCGAGGATTGTAGCTGGCATAGAGGGAGCATTATTGGGAATAGACTTCTCAGTAGTGCTAATGTTTTCATCTCTAATGGCCTTGCCCCGCTGAACTACACACGTGCAGATAACTGGGAGAAAAAAGATGATCCAGCCTGTCAGACTGAACAGCAAAGACCAGAACTGGAGAGAGACCAGTACGTTCTGGACTATGACAGTGGTGAACCTGGAAGCTGCACAAGTTTTCGTAAGTGCCCTGATGCCAGTAAAGTGGAGGAGACCTGGCGCTGCTGTGTGGTGAGTTCATCTTGGCTTGTTGCCATTTTTGGGGCACATTCTCAACCCGGGCCAAGACATCCAAAAATAACTGGTGATTTGGGGCATCCCAATGATTGGTGCCCTCCTTGAGATACCTGAAAGGGGCCTGGTTTTCAGAGACCAAGTGTTTGGCACCTTCTGAAACTCATGTCCCTCGAATGTGTCCCAAATGAGATGCCCAAACTCACTAGCCTCTTTTGAATATCTTTGTCTGTTCTGTGTCTCTTCACTTAGTTTCAGACTTTGGAAGCTGCAGAGTTCAACATCTGCAGATGGAGTTGAGACTTTATGTGCTTGAGAATTCTTGTGTTGCTATCCAGAGGCACTACGGGGTTTCCAGCATGCAGGAAATTAACTGCCTGCTTAGACCTTAAGAGTTGCACAGGGTGGAATAATGATGAGGTAGAGCTGGGAATTGAAGGTCCAGTCAGGGTCTTAGGGGGTTTGCATGAAACATCATTAAAAAACAGCTATTAGAACAGTGCAATGCTCTTCTGCTACAGGGCTCAGCTGTGCCCAGCCTGGTGTTTTCTAGGAATGCAAAACCACTTTTTTGTCTCTCTTATCTTAACTAAAACCATGCAGAACAGAACTTGATGCTGACTTTAGGCCTGTTTTCTCATTGCTGAGGCAGCTGCTCCGCTAAAATTCTGCCACTTAATCTGACCATGTGTTTACAGTTGTTCCAGTTCAGGGCCTGTTTGGGAGAAGAGGCATGTTCTGTATTTAACCCTGTAATAAAACTCTGGCACTGAATCAGTCAGTGCTAGGAACAGCCAGGGTCTTAGAATGACCATTGTTCCCTTTGCCTAGCTCATTCCCTGTTTTATATCTCTAACTTAATAATCATTTGAGTTGAATGATCACCTGTATTCCTTCGCTGTAGGGACAGATAGTTCTCTCTGCCAGTTCTGTGCTCATCCCTGTAATATGAGCACTGAATAAACAGAGTGGTAAACTGTAATCCAAAGTTGGATTGCCCTAGACAGCCTGAAGAAAACTGATAATACCAAACCAAAATGAGTTCTTCTTGACACCCACCATTTTTACATGCCGTGTGACAATTTGGATCTGACTCTGCTGTACACTCAGACAGAAGGAGTAGTTGCCTAGAGGATAAAGAGTGGCCTACCGTCTAGGGAAAGAGCTTAGAAATTGGCAGCTCTAGCTTCTAGTCTCAGGTCTGCTAGGCTTGTAAAGCTCCCTGGCCTATGTTGCCAGTTACTAGGCTGGTTAGTTTGCTCAGCTGAGAGAACTCAAGGTGGTAACGTACTGTATGTGATAAAGTTGGAAAAAGCTCATAAGAAGCCCTGCTCTAATTCACCTGCAGCACAGCCAGCCTCTCTGGTTCTCCCCCATGAAGCCTGTCTTGTGGCAGGTGTCTGTGGGCTCTTTGAATCCCTGTTATGCCTCTGAGCTGAGAGTCTGGAATGAGAAGGCTGGGTCTTCCTGAACAAGCATTTTCTTGTTTTTGTAAAGTACATATTTAACAGTTTTGGCAACGGGAACCAATTTCTCCACATATGGGGATTTCTCAGCACTTATGAATGCTTTGCTGCTCTCTGAACCACACAGCTGCGGAGCTTTTGTGTATGAGATAAGAAGGGTTGGTGTCAGCTGGTGGCCCAAGGTATCCCTAGGCTGAAGAAACGTGTCTGCTGTGGACTGAGCACAATCTCCTAGGCTGGGAATAGCATAAGGCCTGCATGTGAGTCTTCAACCTGTAGTTGTTGGAGTTGCCATTTTTTCACTTGGGTCACCACTGTGTGTGGCCTTGTTGGTGTGCGGCCTTTTGCAGACACTATGAGGGTAACAGCTCTGCCTCAAAGTGCTTACAGTTTTACAGTGTGCAAATCAGGGGTGGGATGGGGATGGGGAAGAAAGAGAAACATCAGAAAGTGTGGTAAATGGGAGTGGGAAGAAAGTAGAAGAGGCAGTTACCCAGGCAACATGGGTAAAGTGAGAGAAAAAAATGTCACTTGAATAATGCATTACATATCCCTCCTCATTGTGCTCGCTTTTTCCAGCTGTTCTCTAATTAAACATTTCTCTCTCTGTATTTACCTAAAGCAAATGGCTTCAACTAGTATTTTCAGCTCCTTTGAGCAGCCCAAAGTTGCCACCTTTTCTTATTTAATGCTTATATTGTAGTTGTGCCCCATTGTGCTAGGAGCTGTACAAACATAATAAATGCCAGGTTTTGGCCCAGAGGCCATATGGCTCTACTACCTGTTGCCTGACAGGGATGAGAGCCAGGAATGGTGACAGCAGCAGGTAGTAAAATGGAAGCATTAGGAGATCCTCCCTGTCTTACTGCTTTTTGTCTCCCTCCTTCACATGAACTGGAAAGCACTTTACCTGTGTGATATTGAATCTGGCCCTCTCTTCTCCTAAAGTAACTAATGCCACCACTCCCACCTAAAGCTGACCAGGGAATTTACTGAGGTTATCAGCTCCTGCAAGAGACATAGAAACTGAAATTCAGATCTCAGCAGAAACTGCTGAATTTCTCTTGTATCTATTGGTCCTTTTCAAACTTTGAACTGTCATCTATTATGTTACTGTCTTGGGATCATAAACAGATGGTGCAGTCATTTATACTGCATGCTTATTTAAAACCTCCATCTCCCCACAATTCAATCCCTCTTTAAGGAAACAAACAAGTGGAGCCAAGAAAGCTGGGATGTGGTTGCTGCATATTTTCTTTCTCAGGGCTTCTGAATTCTTTTCAGCAAGGAAGACAGAAGCCCCAAACAATGCAGACTTGCAATCAGCAAAGTAACCAGCGTGGCCTGGCATCCTGCCCTCTGTGTGGGAGATTCCTAGGGAAAGGGCGCTCTGTAAGGAGTAGGAACTGGGCAAGTGTGTTATGAGGAAGCAGAAATTCAATCATTTATGGCAGCCAGGCCTGTACATAGCAGCATGTGAGTCCTATGATTATGTAAAAGTGGGAGTTGATTCTTTTTCTCTTTTCTCTTATTTATTTGTTTATTTTGCAGTGGGGTAGTGTCAGCTTTATAACTTCACTTTGAAAATATGACTTTGGATGAAACTTTGGTGGTGAATTTGAAGCCCAGAAACTAGTTCTGTTTTAATTACATTTTCACGAGAATCATTTATAGTGCTTGGAGGAAGGCAAGCCAAGCAAATAAAAACTCTGTAACCCAGCATTGTTCTCGGTTTGGAGCAATATTGCAGTCTCAGTGTCAAAAAAAATCAGAGAAAATTTTTCTCTCTCAAAAAATAAAATACAGTTTGGTGTCCATTTGCCCTTCTTCTAACTTTAGTTCTTGATTTACTATGATCTAGGAGGTAGCAGCACAGACAAAGCCAAGCCAGCCTAGCCCAGCCCTTTTCAGGGTGTCTGTGAATCCTGGCATTTCTAAATACAGCCACCAAGTGGCAGCATTTTCTCATCAGATGGTGCCTAATGGCATTCTTGCCACCAGACCCTCTATAAACAAATACTCCTGTGAAGTGTAGAACTGTTGGCATCAGTGGAGGTGGGTCCACTTACCACACGGCTGGATTCTGCGTGACATATTCCTGCAGCCTTCCCCTCACCTAGAAGCTTGCATCATTCCTATGAATGCAGCAAGTGCCCTGATGGAGAGGTACAACTCTGGTAGTGACTGAATTTCTTGTGAACAAGCCAGGCTGTTGAGTAATGCTCTGAATTATGTGGGTTCATTTCGGATGCCCTTTGTGATGCCCCCAAAAGCAAAAAGCTGCTAACACTGTTTGCAAGAAAAGCTGAGTGATGGGCAAGTGCTATACAAGTTTCCTGTCTCTGCTCCCAGGATGCAAAACCTCAGTCTTGATCTTCAGGCTTCTGCTGTATCCCGGTCCTGGCATCTCACGCAGCTTTGCTGATGCACCTCACTCTTGACCTGCAATTTTACATTGTGCTTGCTAAATGATTTATTAGTTAATCTTCCTTCCTAGATAACTAAAAGCTTCTCCAGTTTTTAGGTATCAAGATAAGATTTCTGCTTGTGGGTGTTCATTAAATTCCCAGAGTCCTAGTGTAGGTTATAGTGAGCTCACCAGATCTGACACTGATTCTATGAATGCAGACTGCTCACTGTGAGTTAATTCAAAATCCTGGTCACGGATTTGGCTAGGATTGTCTCAGGACATTAAAGCTAGGTATAAAGTGCATAGGTAGGCTAATAATGTTGTTATATTCTCATGAAACAAATGTCTGTTCTCTGTGGATTTTGTAGCTGGTGAGGCAGATGCTGGCATGACAAACCATCTTGTAGTAGACTAACAGGAATCTGTGCACTGTGTGTGTGCATGTTTCCTGAGTTTATGTGCCCTTCTGACCTTTTAACTGCTCCTGCATCATTCTCAGCTGGCCCTGCCAGATGGCATGTTTTGCTGTGTGATTTGAGTTTTCCAGCAATCTCCTGCTTTTTCTGCTTCAACAAACTCTTGAGAAGCAGCTGGAGCAGCAAAGCTGTTCAGAAGTTCCAACAGCAAATTGGTATGGGCACAAAGGGTATCTGTACTTGTATTAACTGCACGCCCTGGAGCTGAGCTCTTATTTAAAGCCTGGGTGTTTGGGATGATTATGTTAGAAGTGCAGCTCACAGGATGGAGTTAAGATGGGGTCTGTCATTCAGCTGTAAATAGCGCAGGATTTTCTCTATATGTTTGCAATGTGAATCATGTTGCTATTGCTAATAATAAAAGATTCTAATAATTCTTTGCCCTTCTAAGGTGCAGTTGGGCTGAGAATACAAAGTTGCTTTGGCATGAAAAGAAACATGAGCAGGTTGCAGGGTTGACAGTTATTAAGCACACATAGATGCCTTCCCTTTTTTAAATTAGAAACTTTAAATAATGAGGTTCTTTCCTGTCCATGACAGAGCCTATTATCATAAGGCAGGTTACTGTGAGGGTGTGCAGTTAACTGACTGGATGCTGAACATTCATACGGGCTATAAATACAAAAATTTTTAATTTTGAGCAGGGCATCATCTAGGTATTAGAGTAGGGGGTGGAAGTTAGGAGACCTCAGTCCTAGCCTTAGTTCTGCCATGGGCATTGGTATTGAATGACCCTGTTTTGAGAGAAGAAACTGTGCCATTCTTGTGGCAAGAACTTGGGGATCAGAAAATAGTAATACAAAGTACTCATTTTTTTAAAAATAATGCAAGTGGGTGTCATTACTGTCCACTTCTTACTCAGCAGTGACACATGCATATTTCTCAGAGTGGAGAATTTTTTCCCAGTAACTTGGTGTTTTCAGCAATCTTATCATAAAATGCTGAAGAAGTGCCACTAATGTTCAGACTGAGCGCAAGAACAGCAGTGTGTCTTTGCTCATTTGACACCATCGACCACCCTTCACTGGACTGTTCTTGCTAAACACAGAGCTAAGTCTACATGGTATAGCAGTGTCTGGAACAAACATTTTTATAGTTACTTTAAACAATAAGTTTTGGTTGATTAAATGAAAATCAGAGACTTTTAGCTATCCAGAAAGATGCTCCTGGGATACTGGGATATCATTTGAAGAGCTAGGCTTCTTTGGCTGTCAGTGAGAATAGAATAGAATAGAATCATAGGGTTGTAAAGGACCTCATGAGGTCATCAAGTGCAACCCCCTGGGGTTTGAACCCAGGATCTTCTGCATGTAAAGCAGATGTGACATATGATAACTTTACTTATGTGCGACTCTGGCCACTCCTAAATCTTCCAAAGTCTCTCTTGATTCTTCCGCCTCTCTGCAAATCATGCCTTGAATATCTTAAATAGGGTCCCTAAAAATAGAAGGAACATAATCAGTGAATGTTTGAAGATTGAAGTATTTAAATGCTCATTCTCAGTTTTTCCATCTTTAATTTGAATAAAATGTTACCCTACCACACAATTCACTGATGTTTGCAGAGCACTTTGAGATACTGGATGAGAAGAGCAATTTGCAATAGAGAAAAAAGTTATTACTTTAAGCATCTGATAAAGTGGGCTTTTTCTCCCATGAAAGCTAATGTGATAAATAAATTGATTAGTCGTTATGAGTGCCACCAGACTCTTTGTAAGTTATTACTGGTGGCTGTTTTGTTTGTAAGTGGATCCTTTGTTGTAGGGTATGTAGTCTGGGCTGTAAAACCACGTGAGTTAGGTACTTACTGAAATCAAGCAAGAAACAATGGAATAAGAGACTTGTAAAAAGACAGGGTCCTTATCCCTCAGTCAGAGAGCGATATACCACCAAATACACATTGACATACCCACCCCAGATGATTGCTTGAGTCTTTCTTCCACAGCTGGAGGGGAGAAGTGGAGTGGAAACACTTCACCCCTCTTCTGACTGGCAGCCCTGTTCTGGATGAAAGCAGAGTGTGTGGGCAAGTGAGAGTGATTCCTCAGTCCCTGTGACACTTGGTGCTGTCCTGCAAGGATTGAGTGATTGTAACTTAGAGATGGCTAGTGTAGAGAATAGTGCAGGAAGATTTGGGGATCTTGGCTCCATGTTGGGGGCAGCTGGGATCTGATTACCCATAAATTAGATATGTTTGCTGCCATGTACCACTGATAGGACAGGCCATCCGGATTGAATGCCTGTGTGGCATGACAGGCAAGCGAAAAGTCTAGCCTAGGCAGCCAAAGTTCTTGTTGGCTCAGATATCACTCTTGTGGGATATCTGCCAGTTGGACATTCACCAGGTGGCTGTGGGAAGTGCCTTGCTGGACTTGGTGTTAATTAAATCAAAAGTATCCTCTCCCCCATGACTGTATAACAAAGTGGTTATGCAGCCGATTGAAATATTGGGGTTATTTGTGGGGCAAAGCCTGGGGCATCAGCAAATGAGATTCTGGGGGCAGTGACTGTAAGGAGGGACACAAGACAACTATTCTGTGCCTGGCACTAGCTCAGATGCTGAGAGGAGGGTGCCAAGGTTATCCCTAACTCCAGTAAATGCCCTTGGATCCATCAATTTCCTACTGATGAAAACCAGCGAGGAGTCCTGTGGCACTTGAAGACTAACAAATTTATCACATGAGCTTGAAGTGGGATTTTCTCCCATGAAAGCTCATGCGATAAATACATTTGTTAGTCTTTAAGTGCCACAGGACTCCTTGCTTCTTTTGCTGAACTAAACTAACACAGCTACTGCTTTGGAACTTTCCTAATGACGGTTGAAAGCAGTGGGCAGCAAGGAGCTATAGTTTGATGTCTCATCCGGCCAGAGCTGTACCACTTTCCACCCCCTCGTATGTCTGGCTTGTGATTGCATGGAAGATGTTAAAATATATCATATAACCCCCCCCCCCCCCAAGACCTTCCTTTGACCCTTGGAGGACACCCAGTGGCCCAAAGCAAGTCCACTGGTATGTGCTGTAGTCAGACTATTTTCTACAGCTCCCTGATGATTCAGTGAAGCTGTTTTTTACCCCTCACTTCTCTCTTCCTGTAAACTGTGCAATGGAAGCAGAAATTGGTGATCCATGGCTCTGCAGGAGGCCTGCAGTGAGAGTTGTGTGGGGTCTGTGAGATCCCTCAGAAAATCCAGTACGCTGGTGTTAATAGAGCACAATACATATGGAAACAGTTTTCTTAGAAGTTTTCTATATTTGTTTACCATATTCTTTTTCCACAGGGGCAGTGGAAGAAAAGGGGGTTCAAACTAAACAAACTCTGTTTTCAAAATGAAAAACCTGGATGCTTTTATGCTGACTTTAGGTTTTTTAGAGTTGCAAAATACTCCTAAAAAGAGAGCAGTATACATTTTCAATTGCATGTGATCATTCCTTAAAATGAACAACAGCTCTGTTGATTTCACTTTGTCTTACATGCTGCCAGACCCACTGATGGTGGGGGCAATTGGGACAATTGCCCAGGGCCTGGCAATTTAAAAGGGCCCAGACCTCTTCTGCCTGTGGTCCTGCCTACACCCCATGCCTGCTCCATCCCAGGCCACACCTGACCCCCCTGCTTGCTGCTATCTGCATTGTTCTTTCCTCCTCCCCTTCAACTTCTCTCCGGTGCTTGCTCCTGGCATCCCTCCTCTCTGCCCTGCTTTCCTCCAGGGCCGGATTTTGGTGTTCGTAGGACTCAGGCACTTTCACTCCAAAATGTGCAAAAAGAGGGGTAAATGCTAATTGAATTACATCAATTGACGTGATGTACTTTAAACTATTCTAACGCTAAATCACATGATTTTCCTTCTTTTTCCTGCTTTTTTAATTTTTTCCCTCCTTTGTAGGCCCTAAAAATTTTGTAGGCCCTAGGCACTTTGCCTACAGTGCCTAATGGGAGATCTGTCACTGCATGCCTCCTCCTCCACTGCTGCTCATCCCATCCCTCTCTCCCCACTCAGCTCCCTGGGGCTGTCACTTGTTCCCTGGGGCACAGAGTGTGTGGAAGAGAGGACAGGGACTGAGTGGGTGGGATGGAGGGGCAGCACCTGGATCAGAGTGGGGTTGGACTGTGGGCAGGGCTAGAGTAGAAGAGGCAGGAAAGGACTTCTGCTCAGACTGAACCCTGCAGTTACTGCTGGTGGGCACGCATGCTGCACAATGAAAAGTGGTCATTTAGGCTTGACTCTGTAGTCTACTGTTGCAAAATTGCCATTGTTGAAGTCTGCACTGGTCTCCTGAGTAGTGGTTACAGGATTATGTCTCACAGGACTCAGTGGAATAGAGCAGAATTGACCTACATAATTGCATGAGTATTATTTATTTCATAGCCTCATAAATAGAGTCTCTACTCTAAACTTGACAGAAGTTTCATTTACTTACAACTTCAGTGTGTGGTGAGTTTCTTGCTGGGGCTTAGCCAGATGGGCAGGACCCAAGGCCTCAGTAAGGACTAGTCACTTGGCAAACTTCAGCTTGAGAAGGTTCAGTATTTTTAAAAAATATTTTGCTAAATAAATACAATATGCATCTTTTATGAGAAAAAAAATTTGTTTTGGAGTTGTGTATTTTTTTCACAGCTTTGAATGCTTCAGGCAGGGGAAATAGATGTCATTCAGCCTTTCCAGATGAGCTCTCCTGTGAGTTCAGCTTTAGCATGGAAAATTTCACTGTAAAGGGAAGAATGTTTTTGGCATTTGAAACTGGAGATGTCATGGGAATTGCAAATGCTATAGATAAATAGTAAGAGTGTAGTGTCATGCTCTTCACTTAGCCACATCTGTGTGTCTTTAAAAAAAATGGGGTTACTTGGTTGTAATGAAAGTGAAGTCCCCTGAACTTTTCCTATTCTGTTATTCTGAATGCAAGGGATTCTCAAACTTAAATCTGTCCCAGAATACATCTAAAGTGAAATAACCTGAGCCAGAAAAGTGTTTCTCCTCATTGTATGAGCTGACACTTGGAGGTAAAGTAACTGTCTATTGATCCTGAACCTTCCCAGCAAGAGGTGGGTTTCCTTTGTAGAAGTTGTTTTCCACTTGCAGAAATAGTTGTGCCCTGAGGCCCCACGTGTCTCTAACAACCCCCTCGTGCTGAATGGCATACGGGAAAGCATGCTGCAGAGAGCTGCCTGGCTCCGTAAACAGCACCTGATTTAAGCAAGTCAGAATCTGTAGGAGAGACGGCAAGATTTGGGTTATTGACAGTGATTACATAATGCTCTTGGCTCATAACCAGTAGCCTGACGACACTGATTCTTTGTTCTCTTGTCCGAGATATGAAGCAAGTGCTGGGTGACCAGTACTTGAGAGAGATGATTTAATACCAGATATGTGGAGAGATGGTGCTGAGGACCTATGCTAAACCAGGCAGACTATCTCTGCTATACCATAGCACCTCTGTTAACATACCTCAGTCTGATCTTCACCCCTTGCTCTTCAAGTCATGGGCTCTTCCCACTTATGTCTCTGCTGTTTAATGTACCTTAGTTCTGACCTCCAGCACCCTCTGCTCTTCCAGACCTTGAGGTTACAGGGTTGTGATTGTTGAAACAAGTCCCTTTTTGACCATCATATTTCTTTCACCCAGTTGCCATTTTCTGGCAGTCAAGCATAAAGGGCTGTTTTGTGGAACAATGGCAAAATAAAGAACTGGATTATTTGTTGTATAAATTAAGTGTGACCTATTGACAGAACCAGAATATTCTGCTTTGTTTTGGTTACAGTATGAGTTCATTTGGCACATTAATGGACTGCCCATCATCCTTCAAAGCAGGACTGGAAAAATACCCTATTGGAAATAACTCTTTGCCGTTCCAGTTATCCTCCTGTGTCAGATACAAGAATTTTGGCTCAGACCCTTGTACAATCAACTGTTTTCTGTGTTGAGCTTGCCAGGGCTGTTTCTTTGTCCATTGTTATCTTTTAGTGTCTGTTTTATTATCTTCCCATTTCCTCAAGGAATTACCTGGAGGTGATGACCTGGTATAACCGGTCACTTCCTGGGCTACCACCCTCCTAAAAAGAAAGTACTAGATGTGTCATTCAGGCTAAGGGACAAATGGTGTAGGTAGCAACTCCAGCTAGCTCTGCAGCAGAGATCTAGAGCCTCTTTCTAGAGTCAGAGGTGCAAATCCCAAGAAATTACACATTTACTAGTGAGGCATTTTCTGTTCTACACAAAAGCAGCCAGTGAAAATCAGTAGGCCTTTGTAAGGTATTGGGTCTCAATGGTTTATTCACACTGCTGTAATGCAGCACTAGGTGTAATCAGGAAATGGTGGCAATATTTTTGTAAAGTTTATTTTAAGGAAGGACTCTAGGAGAGAAATAAGAGAGCAACAGGGAGAAACCTGACTACTGTACCTGTGATGGATGTGTGTTGGACACACGATTGCTAAACATTGCATCTCCTGGTAAAATCTAAAAGTCACCTTTGTACGTCTCAGTATTGTATGAAAATGGCATGATACAAAGTCGAGGGGATGAAGAGGGCTCTTCAAAGTGAAAGGTGGTTGATCAGTTACTGATGAAGAGGAAAATGTGTGGGAGAGGGAGTCAACCATGGAGTGAGTGGAGGTTCTGATCTTCCCAAGTGTCTGGGATAGAGCAAAACCTCACCCCTCTGGCTGTCTGACCACTCACCCCTTGAGTATGGCTAGGCATCTTCTTCAAAGATCTGAACAAACAGATCTAGGCTGGGAGGAAACCTGGCACGTTTTGGCTCCATCCTGTCGGCAGTTTCACAAATCTTTGCCAGGAACAATTGGGTGTGTGAGACTTGTTGGCTTACCCTGCTTCCCAGCTTGGCACTGAAAGAAAAATTTGGGGGAAAAGAAAATAAAGGGTAATCAGAGTGACACTACTATGTAGTAAAATTTGTGGGGGGGGGAAGGACCTGAAAAATTCTACACCCAAGTGCAAGACTCACTGCTTCTTTCCCTCAACAAGACAAACCTCATGCATTGCATAGATTCCTGAGCCAACCTGGCTTGGGTGTGTCTTAAAGTAGGCACCAGGCTACTGAGTTGTAACCCCTTGAAGGCACAGCGCACCCAGTTGTGTTCCTGCTGAAGAGCTTGTTAGTCTGCAGCGTGGTTCAATTCTTGCTGAGGCCCTAATGATGTGTGGGTGTGAAACCTCACCCATGTTGTGGATCTGAAGGGGAGGGAGGAGTTCAGATAAACTCTTGCAGATTCCTTGCCTTCTGTGACTCCTGGATCTCCAAGGAGATGTGGTGCTGTGTTGCAGCGCTTAACTCTTTGGCCAGTTACTGTCCTTTCTGCAGAAATGCTTCCAAATTATGACTCCTCCCCCTTTTCAACATGTCATGGAATAGTCAGAGTATCCAAGCCCATGGGAACAGAGACTCTACTCCATTCGTCCATCCAAGACTCTTGAACTTGGTGGGTCAGTCTGCTTTTTGGCAAAGTTGGTTGATTCTGAGAAGCCAATGGGAAAATCCTTCGTAGGTGGCTGGAGCTCAGCACCTAGAATGTGGTGGCGCAGAACACTAGAGCTCGTATGTCCATTGTGCTCCGGTGTAGGCACTGGCGACGAGAAAGTAGGCTGCTGGTGAGCTCTTCAGATTGTGGTGGACCAGATGAAAAAACATTTGTGGCAAGCACAGGCGAAGCCCACTCAGTCACCCAGCAGTAATATTTATTGCATCAGGCAAGGTTGTTGTGTGCAAAATGGCTGAAAGCAATTGTTGAAACAGGAAGAATATCAGTTTTCTCCTGTTCCAAAGGGTTTTATGTGGGTCATGAGAGCAGCATCTGTGGAATTGATCCAGAGCAGGGGTTAAGGTATAATTTGGTGGGCCCTGGAATGCTCCTAATCTGGCTGGCCCCCTTTCTGCATGGGTGGCCCTCCCTCCTGCACATCCAGGGCCCCCTTCAAGCACCCCAGCTACTGCCCCCAATATCCACTCCCCTGTCCCCAGTGTCCAAGCCCCCAATACCCACCACCAGCTTAGTTGCCCCCAATACTGCTGGCCCCAGCGTGAGCAGGGCTTCCCCTGTACTCACGGGCAGCATGCCGGGCACCTCTGCAGCCTGCCTATGTGCAGGGGAGCCTGCCCCCCTCCCCTGCCTGCCAGAATGTGCAGCAGAATGCTGTTCTGGGGCCTGCTATTTTCAGGGGCTCAGCGTTCAGGCCCCTACAAATAGAAAATGGAACTGGAACACTGAGTTCCGGGGTCCGCTATTTTTCAACAGTGGGCTCTGGAACGCAGCATTCCAGCATCATTTTCTATTTTTAGGGGGCCTGGAACGCTGAGCCCCTAAAAATAGTGGGCCCTGGAACGGTGTTCTGGGCCGTTCCGGCTCACTTTAACCCCCTGATCCAGAGGTTGGAATCCCTCCTGGCAATGCTAATTTCAGGGAACACCGTTCATGCTGTCAGCTCATGCCCTCAGAGTGCTTACAGACACCGGAGGTACAGGTGGGGCAGCAGGGAGAGAAGGTGGACCTCTGAGTTGGTAGGGGCTCTGGCTGTCTTTGCTATTCAGCCCCCTCAGCTGGCTTTTTTTGTCATGTACATCTGTCCTTGTGCAAAAGGAGTTGGAGGCTCAGTTTGCTTTCCATTGCACAAGTGTCTCATTGGAGAGGTGAAGTGGGAGGAGACCATGGAAGCTGAACTGTTTCTTACAGTGCAAGCATATAGAAGAAACTGGCATTGCAGCTACCTTTGCCAGACTGATTAATTAGCAGTCATTGGCCCCCAGGAGTGGCCATCCAGCACCTTCCAATCTACATTTCAATACAGACTGATTGTCACTGCAACTAAAAACCAAGCCTACCCCTTTTCTTCTAGCAGCTCAAGGCAAAATTGTCCTTTTGTGCTACTCTTTCCAATTTACCAGGCACATTGTTGTTTTCCAGAGAAGATATAATACAAAGGAAGGACACAGCAGACCTGCCCAGAAGGAGTTAAATGCTATCACTGGAGAAGCATTGTCTCTAGAAATGGGTGGCATTTCATGTGGGCAGCAGGCTTCATGCTCCTCTTCTCCCCCCCACTGCCTGGTGCCTTCCATTGCTTTGCTTCCAGTACTTCAAGACTAGCATATCAATTCAGCTGTATTAAAATAAAAGGGCTACTGTTCCCTCTGTGCTAATGGGATGAGTGCCTGCTCCATAAGTAGCCACTCTCTGTTTGACCTCTGGGAAATGTCTGTGCACAGCAGAAAGTGGAAAATCACAGCATGTTAATGACTTGCTGGAGCTGCTACGGAGGAACACTGAGCCTAATGTTCACACTCCTTTAGCCACCCTGTATTTGCCAGCAGGATTGGAGGAGCCCCAGCAGTTGTCAGCCTTAACAGCCATCATCAACTGCAGTGGGAAGACTGCCAGCCTGTGTTTGTTATTAATACCTTGCCTGAATGCTGTGAAGCAATGGCAGTGATAATAAAAGCTCATTAATGGGACAAGACTAGCTTGCTGCCTGCATGCGTGCTTGGTGACATCATCAGATCTCATGGCTGGTGAGCTGTTGCAAGAATATGCTGTACCTGTTGACAAAAAATACCCACACAATGGCATGAGGAGAGCAGAAAGGGGTGATATGTTTACTTGCAGTATATGATGTAGCCACTAGGTGTCTCTATATGCTGTGTAGAGTTCTACACAGGTTGTGGTCCCTGGTAAATGTGGGGACAAAGCTGGAAGCTGAGCTGTGTGGGGACATTGGGTTTTGAGATGGGCTCTGATTCCCTCTGAGCCTTAAGGTGCTACTGGCATATAAATAATAATCTTCACCATCACTACCACTCTGGGATGCTAAGGTATAGATGCAAAAGACATACTATATATAGTTAGCTGGGCGAGGCAAGGAATTCTTCATGTCCTGGCATTATTTATTAGGAAGTACCCATCAGTGGAAGTATTACAGGCTGCAATCAGTCATTTGCTGCTGTGGCCATGCTTTCAAGGGACCTAACATTTGAGCCCCACAGTAGCTAAGTGTGCCATGTCATTTGCTGAGAATCTCCAAACTTGAAGAATGGCCCCAAATTCAGCATGGGACTTCAAGGTCTTCTGCTATCTAATGTTTTTGCATTAACTTAAGTTTTCCAGATACAAAATTGCCTAGATGAACAGGTAGGCAATTGCCTCTACTGCATGTCTTCCAAATGCTGTGCACTGAGAATGTGAGGACTTCCTCCTGTTTGCACTGAGCTTTGGATGGGAGCAGGAAAAGGATTTTAACTTGCCTATGAAACCATAAAAAACTAGAGATCTGGATCTTGCTGGGGGACCTGTACCCTTCCTCCTAAAGTGGCACATTTCCCCCCCACCCTCCAGAGGGAAAGGCATCTTCAGTTGATCACTGTTAATTTGCAGCTGTAGTTTGCTTTCCAGTTGACATTTCTCATGTGTTAACCAGAAAGCCACCATCAATAAAGTCTCGGTAGCACTTAGATGAGTGTAGAGCAACCTAGCAATCTGAGAAAAGAAAGATAGATGGAGATCATGCTGCAGATTGCATTAACACTCTTTTACCCATAGATGTGCCCAGCTCCCCTCCAGCTCTTCTAATGCACCTAACCTGCTGGTCCAGTCTTGGGCTGCCCATCCAGTTCTTCCCATGAACTTCACGCCTGCTGTATAGCACCCCCTGCTACTAAATGCTCAGTGTTGAATTGATTAGGAACAATGTTCAGGGGTTAGTCTGGCAGCAAAGCAGTCTATAGTGAAAAACGATTGTTGCAGTAACTTAGGGTGACCTGATGCCTTCATTTTCATAGGGATAGTTCTGCTATTCAGGGGTTTATCTTACATAGGTGCCTAGTGCCACCTGCCTCCATCCCGGTTTTCCATGCTTGCTCTCTGGTCACCCTAAAGTAAACAGAGAAATGACTGAGCCACAAGGGGATTCCAGGGACTCAAGCAGCAAGAGATTTACCTGTGAATTTTAAAATCGTGATGCCCCACTCCTTGCTGGACTTAGCGAGTGCTTTGGAAACAGGTGTGTTTCCTGCCTTTTCCACACGAAGAAAAATGCTTCTAAGTTCCCAGAATAAAAACTCCAGCCCTCGGGGTAGGGCAGGGTGAATCATGACTGCCTAGATCCTTTCAGGGTCCATCTGACAGTCTGTAGCAATGACCCTCCAGGCCTGAGTCAGCAGGCATTGTGGTTCTGGCTGAAAGTTGGGCTCTGACCCTGTGTTGTGGGGTGAATTAAAAATTTGTGACTGTGAATTAAAAATTCTGTCTGAGCACCTCTTTCTAGTGTGCTTGTGCCAGTCCAATTCCACTGAGCTGGCAGGGAGGCTCCCTGCCTTGGGTGGCTGCTGGCTGCATAGATGTGCTGAGTGTCTCCCATTGTTGGCCTGTGAATTTAGCTCAGAGTTGTGAATTGTGCGGTGAGTAGTGCCTATGCGATAGAGCTTCAGGCTGTGGTGCTGGGTAAAGAGCAGGCTCCTCTGCAGGAAAGAAAAGAGTCTTAGCTGTGGAGATTTGGAATAGAAAAGAAGAGACAAAATGTGCTAGGCTGGCACTAAGAACATAAGAACAGCCGCACTGGGTTATACCAAGAGTCTGTTGAGCCCAGCATCCTGTCTTCTGACAGTGGCCAAAGCCAGGTGGTTCAGAGAGAATGAGTAGAACAGGCAGTCATCAAGTGATTCATCCCATCAGCCATTCCCAGCTTCTGGCAAACAGCAGTCTGGCTGTCCTAGCTAATAGCCATTGATGGGCTTATCTTCCATGAACTCATATAGTTCTTTTTTGAACCCCACTGTAGTCTAGGCCTTTATTATATCCTCTGGCAAGGAGTTCCGCAAGTTGACTATGCATTGTGTGAAGCAATATTTCTTGTTGCTCATTTTAAACCAGCTGCCTATTAATTCCACTGGGTGACCCCTAGTTTTTGTGTTATGAGAAGGAGTAATACTTCTTTATTTATTTTCTCTGCACCAATCATGATTCTATAGATGTCTATCATATTTCCCCTTACTTGTCTCTTTAACAAGCTAATGAGGCTTAACCTTGTTAATCTCTCCTTATGTGGAAGCTTTTCCATATTACTCTTCATTTTAGTTGTCTCTTTCTGTCCTTTTTCCAGTTCCAATATATCTTTTTTTTTGAGATGGGGCAACGAGATCTGCATGTAAGATTCAAAATGTAGGTGTAGCATGTATTTATATAGTGGCATTATGATACTTTCCGTCTCCGCATCTATCCCTTTCCTAAATTCTCAACATTGTTAGCTTTTTTTGACTGCAACTGCACGTTGAGTGGATGTTTTCAGAGAACTGTCCACGACAACTTCAAGATCTGTCTTGGTAACAGCTAATTTAGACCACATTGTGTTTTATATATATATATAGTTGGGATTAAGCTTTCCAGTGTGCATTACTTTGCACTTATCAACATGAAATGTCGTCTGCCATTTTGTTGCTCAGTCACCTAGTTCAGTGAGATCCTTTTATAACTCTTCACAGGCTGCTTTGCATTTAATTATCTTGGGTGGTTTTGTATGATCTGCAAATTTTCCCACCTCAGTTTTTCCAGATCATTTATGAATATATTGAACAATGTCGGTTCCAGTACAGATCCTGGAGGGCACAATTATTTTCATCTCTCCAGTTTGAAGACTATTTATTTCTAACCTTTGTTTTCAATCTTGTAATCAGTGGCTGGTCCAGGAGAGGAGTTACCCTTTTATTCTGTGACCACTTACTTTGCTTAAGTCTTTGGTGAGGGATCTTGTCAAGGGTGTTTTGAAAATCTAAGCACCCTGTGTTCACTAGATCACCCTTGTCCACATGCTTATTAACCCCCTTCAAAGAATTCTAGTAGAGTGATGAGACCTGATTTTCTGTTACAAAGATCATGTTTACTCTTTCTAAACAAATCGTATTCATCCACATGTCTGATAATTCTGTTCTTTATTATAGTTTCAGCCAGTTTGCCTGGTACTGAAGTTAGGCTTACCAGCCTGTAATTGCCAGGATCGTGTTTGGAGTATTTTTAGAAAATTGCCGTCACATCCACTGTCCTCCAGTGCTCTGGTGCAGAAGCTGATTTAAAGGATAGGTTACATACCACAGTTAGCAGTTCTACAACTTCACATTCGAGTACCTTCAGAACTCTTGGGTGAATGCCATTTGGTCTTGGTGACTTATTACGGCTTAAATTATCCGTTCATTCCAAAATCTCCTCTAATGACATTTCACTATGGGACAGTTCCTCGGGTTTGTCACTTAAATAGAATGGCTGTGGTTTGGGAATCTCTCTCACATCCTCAGACATGAAGACTAAAGGTTTCTTATCCCTCCTAATCCTGGCTGGACTGAGAAAAATGAGTCATGGAGCCTCACAATGGAGGTGGAGGCAGTAGCAAGTCTGGTATCACTTCTGTCCTCCCCCTGCCCTTTCTGGTGTTTTTGCTCAGTATTTGTGAAAACAAGAGCATCTTGGCAAGGCCGAGAGCCCTGGCTGAGGTTGAGCTGGGCTAAGATGGCTAGATTGCTGTCTTGTACTTCAGACACTGTGGTTCTAAGGTCATGTGTTATCCTCCTTCTCTTCTGTCCTCCCCTTCCTGTTCTCAGGTGCAGATGTGGCCCCTCGCTGCTCAGTAAATGACAGTCTCACCTGGGCAGTATGTCATTCCAGTTTAAAGTTAACAGGAGACGTTGCTGCAGGTGCTCATGGCAATGGACTCAGACCTCGGAAATAGATTTGTCCAGCAGTCTAGTACACCGCAGTCCCTTGTCGTGCAATGGATCTGAGTTCTCCTGGGATTTGGGCCAGGTCCTTTCTCCTCAGACTGAGAGGATAAGAGCTGGTGGAGGCAGCTTGTTGAGACACCAGTGGACTGGGCTTCCCAGTGCATTTGAGCGACCCTGAGGCCGATTCTCAGTGATTGCCAGTCTCATGCCATCCTCAGTTGGTTGCCACCATGTGAGGCCATTGACGGCCTGTAATAAGATCCTTGCAGAGTCTCCCCTCTTCAGCCCCAGGAAGAAACAAATGCAAAAACCTACTTTATTCAGAAGAGTAAGGGATGAGGAGACGTGGAACCAAGACTGTGCTGCACTCTCCCTACCTCAGGATGGTCTCTGGGACATAACAGGACTTTTCCATCTCTAAT
Organism: Podocnemis expansa; assembly: GCA_007922195.1. Lineage (NCBI taxonomy): Eukaryota > Metazoa > Chordata > Testudines > Podocnemididae > Podocnemis > Podocnemis expansa. The sequence goes on from ML681991.1 coordinate 24,569,881, forward strand.
TTACGGTGTCATGACTGGCACATAGATGCAGAGATGAGCTCCCATACACTTCAGCGTGGTCCTGAAGGCCTGTTCAGTCAGTGTGGTCTCCGCTGCTTTTGCCAACAATGGACCAATTAGTGCAGAGCAGGAGGGTGGGTTTTGTTAGTGACTTGGCTACTTTTCTTGGTGCCGCTCTTCTTCTTGTTCCCCAGCATGAGCTGTGATTTCACAGTTGTCATGGTACCCAGAGCAGCAGCAGTCTCAGTTCCACTCTCCCGGACAAAGTAAAAAGAGTCTGAAGGGAGTCAGTGAGGGGAAGGCAGCTGGCTGAAGCACTTTACAGCCAGTTTCCCACCAGCTCCAGGGTTGGGACTGGGATAGTCTGTCTTATGTTACTGTAGCATTTCTAATGTGCCCACCACCTTGCTGTCTGGTCCGGTAGATTGACAGCACTTCTGGACATTTGGCAGAGGTTTTATGTGCATGCAGCTTCTGCTGGAGTTTTTAAATGTAGAAGGAATCTTGTTCCCCCAGAGACCTGGGGAAACTGCTCCCCACGATCTGTGTGGGTCCTGACCCCCCACTATGGACACGGGGGTTCGTGCATGTGGAGCTCATTGCACAACTTGGGGACTCTGTTGGAAAATTTGCCCCCATTTCTGCTTGGAAATCATTTGTTAGTAGCCTTATTATTTTTTTTTTAATGATCAGTCCGTCGTTTGTTGAAACATGGCTCAGCCAATGGGTGCTTCCCAGCCTATGCACAGAGAGCATTGCTTCGTGGGTTTCTGTTCATAGTTTTGGCTGTGACTGGTCCAGTACATCACAAGATAGTATTTCTTCTCCTGTGTTCATAAAAAGCCTTGTGATGTAAATGTCTATATGCCAAACTATGCAAAAGTGGTGCTGGTCTGCAGTTTTCATTGGAATCCAGCCTTATTGTTTATAGTGAGGGCCAGGACCTGGTTGCAGCAATGTCTGTGCAGCCAAAGCCCAGCTTGCTCCTTGGGTATGCTGGTGTCCACAATGGGCCTGATTCAGTTTCAAGTGTTGCTCAAGAGGACTACTGGCCATCAACTGGAAAAGTGTGCTGCAATTTTCCCAGGCTTCATGAAGGCAATGACCTTTGTTTTCTCTCCATGTGTGGGGGATTTTGCAGGTCTTCAGGATGTTGGTGAAAGTTTCATCATTCATTTATGTGCCAGTGGACCCAGGCTCTACAGGAGCTCTGGAGAGATACTATCTTTTCCCACTGCTTTTCCCATTTTTTGGCTGTAATGGCTGCATCAGTCTCCTTACTAATGACTAGAGCAGACTGGTGGGAAACTGGAGTTCTGGGACACTTGTACTGGTATTGCTTTAATCTATCTGGTAGCAGCATATGACACAGTCTGGAAGGACGGTCTGCTCCTGAAACCAGCCAGAGTGATCCTCTGTGAGTGGATTCTCAAACAGTTGAACACAATGTTTTGTGGTCGAAGGATGGTTATATATCTTCATGCTCGAACCAGCAAGCCATGTGCTTTGAATGAAGTGCTACCACAGGCTCTCTGCTTGCTCCAGCACCCGCCAGTGTATACCTGAGTGATATGTCTGAAACGATACCATAAAAATTAACATATGCATTTGATCTGGCATTTACAAATCAGGCCTGTAACTTTTTAAAACCCTGAAAGTGACCCTTATATCTGACTGTAAGATCATGGAGGAGTACTTCTAAAAGTGGTGGCTGAGGCCAGATCTGAGCTAACTGATATTCTGTGCTCTCTGGCTGTGGTGAAAGTGTGCATTATGGCCCAACATCAACATATCTCAGTGTCATTCTTTAGTGCACAACAACCTTTCACAACCACCTCAAGAAAGTAGCCTCTAAAGTGAAGACTCATGTCCATGTTATTCAGAAGTTAGCAGGAACCAGCTGGGGATCAGCTGTCCTGGTGCTGCAACCCTGGTGGGCAGAGTGCCATGCACTGGAGTGGACAAGAAGCTGCCATACCCAACTTGAAGATTGGCAGCTGAACCAGACAACATGAATCATCACTAGAACTTTAAAATTGACACTTCTGCTGTGGCTTTCCATATTAGCAGGAAACTGAACTTCTCACTGTCCATCGAGATGTAGCCACAGCACGAGAACTTAAACTTGCCAAAGACAACCTAGAACTTTCTGTCTGGCAGGTTATAGATAACATATCTTAACAATGTCCGAAATCACAAAATCCACTATTGACCACATGTGACCACCTGATGCCTGTGGTTCCATCTAGACCTCATCTGCCTGTCCCAATAAATGGCTGCCCCGGTTTTGACCTGCCTTGCAGACTGTGGATCACACCGAACTGCTTCCAAATGACCCATGGAAGAAGCAGCTACTTGATCCACATGTGGAAAAATGAAAGACGCCTTTGTGCAACTGAGGAGATCATGCAAACCACTAATGCATCATAATGCAGTGCCCCACTTGTGGATTCAGAGGTGAACTGGGTGTTATCTGAAGCCTCACAGAAGAGGTCTTGACCGACATAGACCTACAACTGCATCTATAGACTTGCTGTGCAGATGCCATATGTGCGAGAGAGAGAATTATATGCATGAGTGTTTATGGCAGTCTTTCTGTTAACTTCCTTGTGAACCAATGGCTACTCACACAAACATCTGCAGAAAGTGAATAAGGAGCTGTGAATACTGTCCAAGCGAGTTCTTGGATTGCATTTGTTTTTTCCTATGATATTCACCCAGCTCTGGTAACAATCAAGCTTGCCAAATGTACTGCTGAGCAAATGAATTCCTCTTTGTGTTATGGAGCCTTCACTACAGCTGGCAAACCTGAGTTTACAACAGGAGTGCAGTGGTGGAGATCTGCAATGAAAAGGTTAACCGAGGATGCTGTTTACTCCTTAGTGGAGAAAATATTGAAAGCCCTTGTGTGGGGCTAATGAGCTAAGAAAGGAGGGTGGGAGGGGTGAATTGAAAATCCAAACCTTGCGAGGTTTGGATATTCAATGCCCTGTGTCTTTGACACTGAAGGTCTCATTTCTTTTGCTTTTTTAGTTCCTTCTTTCTCTTTGCTGGCTCTCTCTGGCTGCCTGGGGATGGGAATGTGGAATGCTGAATGGTGCATTAAAGAGACAGGAAGGAAAGCCCATGCCTTTTTAAACTCATAATGTCCAGGGAATTTCAGTTGGTATCCAAGCCTATTTCTAGCCTACAGAATAACGGTGCAGGGTTTGAATCTTCTGACCCGCCTCCCTGGGCACGGCTCCCTCCTTCTGTCCCTCCCTCTCTCCTCTATAGCAGTTTTCTCCTGGCTTGATCTCTCTGCCCAGCTGCTCTGTGCTGCAAGGAGCCACTTATGGATCTGATGGAAAGGGCTCTCCCCATGGCTGGGGACACTTCGTGTTACAGCTGACTGTGCAAGGAAGACTAACGTAGAGATTTCCCCCACCCTGCCCATCATGCCATTATTGGATTTTTTCTGGGCTTGCTTCAAAAAAGCAAAGGTAAGAAACTATCCATTTAAATCTTGTCCAGGCTTTCAGATTCCCTGTCAGCTTTCAGGAAAGAGATCTGCAGGGATAGATGGGAGTGGTACGGATGTGCCTGAGTTTGATTATTGCTGTACTTCTTTACTTGTGTATGCACAAACATGCGCTCTGTGATTAAATACAGATACAGTACCCACATGCATGTGTGTGTGGTGTACGGAGAGACAGATCCATCATAGCCCAATTTTCCACAGTGCTCAGCACTCCATGGTTTCCACTGAGAACAATGAGAGGTGCTGGGTGGTTGCTGAGCAGAGCAGAAAATCTGGCTGTATGTGGACAGAGGCACAGATGCTACACATTGCCACATGCACTTTGTGTTACGTGCATGTGTGAGTACTCTGCGCAGGCATGCACACACTTCACAGATGGACCTAGATGTTCAGGCATATGTACAGACACATTCAAATTCAGGGATTCCAACTCAGCAATTGATTTGCATGGTAACTTGTGCATGCAGGTCCCTGTCATAGGCAGGTTCGCTCTGCTTACCACATGCCTTCATGCTGAATTTGGGCTTTAACTCCCCGTGTCTATTACTGATCTGGTGACAGTAACTGCAAAGAATGTTCTCCATTTCTCCCAGGGTTAGGCAAAAATTTTCCTCACAGGTTTGGGTTTTTGTTTTAAATGGGGAAAACCTTGGATAATTTCTGATAGTTGGAGGAAATCTTTTCTTTGCCTGTCCTCTGATTTGGATATTACTATAGAAAATTACTCTTTTTCACTCTCTCTTGTGATACAGTGGTTGCAGTCACTCATCCTCCTGTATGGAGATCCCAGATAAAAACTCTCTTTATGGGTGACTCAGATTCACACATGCACTCTCTAATGCTGCAAATATCTGTGAACCGTTTACTGCTGTAACTCTAAGTTGTCCTCTTGGAAAAAATGCAGACACACTAAATCTGAGAGAACGTGTGATTCTTTGAATTCCCTGTGTCTTGTTTATCCTTTGCAATATTCTGCAGTTTTGTTTTCTTCTGCAAATTCTTGTTTGAGCAACACCTCATGTTTTCCATGAGCAGCTGGGTGGATGGCACTGGAGGAAGTTTTGGGGCATGGCCCCATGCTATGGGTGCCACAACAGTTTTGTCCAGAATCTGATTTGGGCCACAAATGTACAAATCTGGAGTAAATCAGTAACTAGAAGTAAAATTACCCTGGAGTAACTTATGCCAGAAATTTCCTGGGCAGCATTTTTTTATGGCAGGTGGCAGTCTTCACCTGTCTCTCTAACACTTTCTTCTCTCTCATGATGCCACTGAACCATTAGATCTACTGTATTGCTGCACACATAATAGAATGATAGGTTCGTCTGAGAGGTGGTGGGGGTGCCATGGATGCAAGTCACAGAGGCATCCAACTAGGTGTTAGATACACTAAAACCCTTTCCAATCAGTACCTTTTACCAGGTTATAGCAATTAGTGGTCATGTCAAAGTAGAATACGCACACTACACATACCACCTCCAAAGGAGTTAATGGAGCTGAAAGTAAAAATGATCTTTGTAGAATTCATGAATTATGCTTTGCAATTTCTTAGTCCTTGCTTTCTCTGAACAGGCCATCATTAATTCTGCAGAGCTAAGTAGTAGTATCAACTTCCTGCAGATAGAGAAACTGAGACACAATGAAGAAAAGTGATTTTTCCCATGGCCACACAGTAGGTCACTGTCACAGATGGTTATTCTGGGGTTCTCAGCTTGCACTCAGTGCAGTAGGAACATGTTTCTCTAAGTGTCAAACCAGAAATAATATAAACAGCCTAAATAGAAGCTTTCCAATGTTCCTCAGTCTTCCTAAGAAGAATAAGATGCTATATCACTTCATCTCTTTTATTGCAGAGTTCCACTGCAATAGTGTATCAAAGGCAGGAGTGATGCCGGCCCAGGAAAAGACAGTCCCGATTTGGGGCCTGGGCCCGATCCTGCCTGGGGCCCAGATCAGGCTCTTGCTGCAGGCAGCCTGGCCCTGGACCCCAGGCCAGGGACGGGGCTGGGGAAGACAGCTGCCACTGTGGGTGGCCTGGCGGTGGACCTGGGGCACTAGCCCTGGGACTCGGGGCTCGAGCCCTGTAAGCCCAGTGCCAGCGCTGCCATTGATCAAAGGCCCAATCCTGTGTAATGCTGAGCTACTTACTTGTGGTGTTTGATTGATCACCAGAGTTGCGTGGTGTTCTCTGCTTTGGTTCCTGGGATCCTGTTCCTGTATTGGGCTTTCATGATAGCTGTGTAACACATCTGGTGTACCTATCCATGCAGATATTCACATAAGTATTGGCATCACTGTCTCATACTGCAAATATTTGTGCAAACTACACTTCTGTTGTACAAGTGTTGGCAGCAATTGTCTTCATTGGGGCATGAGTACTATGAGTTGAATTCACTTTACCCAAAGAGTATTCTCAGATTCTCTCTTTTATACCATCTCACAGCTCTAGCGAGGAGTTGATTTTTTTCAAATGTAAACAAAGCCACATTCTTGAGAAGCACCTGATACAATCTAACTACTAGTTTATATGGGTCTGTTTAAATATGGTGCTGATCTCTTGCTGGCCTCTGAAGCTTAATTTCCTAGCAGAAACCAGGAGGTTAGGGATGTGTCCTGGCTTCACAGGGGGCAGAGCAGAACTCTGGGGAACCTGTCACCTAGGAGTTTCTTTAGGCAAACCCATTAGGTGCTGTTCAAACTGGGCAGACTTTGCCCAGAGGTAGAAGGGGAATGACCTCTAGAGAGCTCAGTCTGGCTCTTTTTTTTTATAAGATCTCATAGAAAATGGTTTTGGTTTTAGAGCCTGATAGGTGTAGGTAAGATAACTCTTTCACACTGCATGGGCAGCGTGACTATTGGGAGGTGGAACAAAATTTCCAAATGAAGGGATTTGTCTAGGACAATAACGCCAACACACCAATTGACTTTGCTTCAGTTTGATGTTTTGTTGATAAAGGATCTCCTTTGTCCAAAGATGAGGCTTTTGGAACTTGCGCTTCTTTTGCTAGTGCAGCCCTTGATGTTTGCATTGAGTCTGAGATTTCTGAGGGGATCAGTGTTAGATATTGCAAGTGCCTACTCTCAAACTCAGGGTCTAGATCTGACATTGGGTGTTATCTAAAATTTCTTTCATGCACTGAATGGAATAATCTGGTGGAGGGGGGTGGTTTTTCTCTTTTCTTCCCTTACCCCCATCTTTGCCCTCCTTGGGTTCACAGCCACCCAAGACCTTTTGTCTCCCCTCCCCTCATTCTAATCACTTCTCCATGCCACAACAGTAAGTCAGACTTGATTGACTCTAAGCTTAAATCTAAAAATACTGAGTAACACCTTCTAAAATTGAGTAGCTTGGCCATTCCCAGGAGATGGTAGCAGGGTAAATAGCTTACCTCAGTGCTCCTCCTAGGAACAGCTGTACGTTCAGAAAGCCCACGGGGCAGAGGACACTCCCTCATCCTTAATATCTCCAACCAGGAACACTGAAGGTCTCAGGCACGCATTAAGGTTAAGGTCTCTTGATTTATCATAGTCTCCCTGGTCCCAGGAGCAATGGGTGTTGTGTTTGTTCTAACAAGTAACCAAGCAACAGAAGAATCCCTAGAAATCCACTGACATGGAAAAAAATGCACTGGGCTGCAAGGATGGTGTTTTAACCGTGTTGCATTGAGAGATGGAGTTAGAGCTGGTTGGAAGGTTGCAGGGGAAAGGGGAGGGGACGCAGGGAACCCTGGAAGAGGGATCCTCTCAAAGCTGGAATAGCTTAATGTTTATTAGATCCTAAGAAAATGTTCTTCCCTTTTAGTTGCTGTATGCTGTTCAGCCCACTACTGTGTATCATACCCAGAGCTGGCTGCATTTCAGTAGGGGCTAAGTGATTACTGTGGGGTGGGGGTGGGAGGAGGCTGAAGTTTATAAAGCTTGCAGGATCCTTTGAGATGAAAGACATTATATAGATATCCTGATGCCTGACAAATCATCCAAATCTTTTCAGCTTTGACTCATTAATTCATCTGTACTGCTACAGCAGGGATGCTGCTTCTGCATGGGCTTTCCTTGACAGTTCAGGATTGGACACAGGAAAACAGACTGGTGATGGTGAAGCTTATCCTATTTCTCACTGTGGAGGGAAGGATTCAGAAATTCCAAATAAATCCTAGGACCCCTGTAACCCAACACAGGCTTGTGCACATTGGTACATGGCCCTTTTCTAGAAACCCAGAAATCTCCTCCCTGCCTTCACTTGACAGTCTCTGCTCCTCCTTGAGTTTGCTAAGCCCAGCTCTTGCTGCGAGCAACACAACAGCAGTGAAGTGGTTAAGGACCTCTTCCTGTGTGCTATCCCCAGTGCCCCAGGCAGGAAGAAGGGTCCCTGCTGGTTTGTGGGAAAGTCAGACTCTCCAGAATGTAACATTCCTAACATGATCCCCAAGGCCCTGTGAAAACATCTTCTGTGATTTGGCCTGGGTCTCCTACTGTGATGAAGTGGGGGATGCAATGTGAAAATTACAGGGATCCTAATGGGACTGGAGAAGGGTAGGCATTGGTGCTTCCTGCTTAGGCCTTCTGCCCAAGGGTAGAATGGATCTCTATTTAGCTCTTATACCTTAGTGCCATGGGTCCCTCAATCCCCTACATGCAGCACCAGGGGCAGTGCCATGGGTTCCTATCTCCTGTACCTGCAACATCCTAGGCAGCGTCATGGATTTTCCCATCTTGATCTGTGTTGGGGATATCTCACCTGGAGCCATTCCATTTTAGGTCATTTCTTTTGTTCTAGTGAGTCCAATGAGCCTGCAAAGACCCTCCAGGAATGGAAAAAGAGCAAGTCCTGTGCTTCTTGTGCCAGTGTCAAGGGCATCAGCCCAGCTCTTGGGGTTGTGAGAAAGCAGGATGTGGCCCCTTCTTCATCAAAGGGGCTGCTACATTTATAACAAAGCTGAGAGGACAGAATGCAGGCAATATCTCTCCAGCAAAAAAACAACAAGCAGTCGTGTGGCACTCTGAGACTAACAGATTTATTTTTCGCATGAGCTTTCGTGGGAGAAAATCCCACTTCCTCAGATGCTTCGAAGATGGGTGAACTTACAGAAAGGAATGAAAATAAAGTTCACCCTTCTTCAAAGCATCTGAGGAAGTGGGATTTTCTCCCACGAAAGCTCATGCGAAAAATAAATCTGTTAGTCTCAGAGTGCCACACGACTCCTTGTTGTTTTTTTGCTGGACTAGACTAACATGGCTATCCCTTTGGAAATATCTCTCCAACAACTGAGCCTAGCAAAGGAGGCTGGGCTGTGTTTTTCTTTCTTTTCTATTATTTCTTTTATCCTTGGTTTTCTGTGCCTGGAGGCTCCATTCTGCCCTTTGCCGCCAGACCTGCCAATGTGGGTAAAATGTGGGCAATACCCCCTGCTCACCAGCTTCTGCTTGTCAGTTGCATGGGCAGCAGGAGACATGGGCTGTGAAAACCCAGAGGCTGCCTCTGTGGCAGTGTCTATCAATACTGGGGACATTTTATAACTGCTCTGAAAGTCCGGTGGAGCCTTAGTCTAGACCTAGTTGAAGGTGGCCCAAGCACTTTTTATTGAGACAGTTTCAAGACCACCTTAAAGATCCAGTCAGAGTCCAATGTGTATCTGTGGGGGAAGAAATACCCAAAATCTCTGGGAGAGATTTTGTGCACTGTGCCAAGTGCTTCACAGACACTCATGAAGACAAAGTCCTGGCCTCAAAGAGCTGGGAATGCCAGTCACTCAGAACATAGGATGAGAGTGGTGCACTCAGGACTTTCTCCCCTTCCTGGCTTGCCTTCACTGTCTGCTGGCCTCTGCAGCACAGTCCTCGTTCTGTGCTGGTGATCTTGGCCTGGCAGGGAGCTGAGCCTCCCTGGCTCCTTCATTCCTTGACCTCTCTGCTGCATCTGCCAGTGTGGAAGTCAGTGTTGAAGGTGCTGCTGTTTCCTGGTGCAGTGGACAAATGTCCACCACAGCCTGGGCTGAGGCCCAGCAAACTCATTTGACACAGTCCCCCCAAACAGCATGAGAAAGCAGTAAATGATACGTTTAGTCTTTCACTGTGGGAGCCGTGAGAGGTGAAGGTGGGCTGGGGGAGAGTGAGGTCTTCATTGGTTTTGTTTAAGAGCCCCAGATTTGGGCCTGTGCAGTTAGTTTAGGGGAGAGTATTTGGAGTCAGGGATTAATTGGGGACCAGGGCTCTAGCTGGGTTGAAATTCCCTGATGATGACAGGACAGAAGGGAAAAGGGCTCCTTAAATAGCACAGTACAAGTGTGCAAGGCTTGTAGTTCATTAGCCAGACTCACAGGATCACTCTTTCTTCCATTCTGGGTGTTTCTTCTGAATTTAGCACAGAGAGGTGGCATTGGACACTGCACCCTTTTCCCGTGTGTGGTGACCGTGGTTCTGCTCCCAGAGAAGAGATGTAATACAGTGGCTCCCAGGCACTGCCATATGCCCAGCACCAGAACATCAGGCTTTGGGACAGCCACTCTCACAGGCTGTCATTCTTTCCCTTGGGACTGGCTTATGCACCATGCAGTGTGCTGACATATTTGACCCCAGACCATGATGGTGTATTGGAACATGACATGGTTTTCTCATAGGCTGTAAGAGTGGTCTAGGTATGCATGGATGTCCTGCAAGTCCTGCTCTGGGATGCAGGATCTTCTCAGAAAACATGGTGGTGTGTGGCATCTAATACTCGTGGCTTCTGCTTTCCATGGCCTAATATTACATGCTCATTCACTACTGCTGCTTGTCTTCTACCATCTGGGTGTTCTTGCCTACAGTGCAGCATGGGATTCCTGCAACAGAGCTGGGACTTAGAGCAGCCCATCTTCTGCTGTGGGTTAGAGCAAGTACAGTCGAATGGGATGCAAAGAGCACAGGCTGGCATAGCTGAGGTCTTAGTCTGCTAAACTGCAAGCTTTGAGCAAAAGGTTTGGTAACCACTCTCCTTAAGTAATGCACTAGATCAAGGAGCTGGGACTAGTGCTGCATGTGTTTCCTTATGGCCCTTTAGTGGCTGGACTGTGCCAAACCTGCTCAGGTGCTCCTAAGTTTATAGTGATCTTGCCCTTCAGGGCAGGATGCCTGAAAAGTGTGTGCGAGCTACTCCAACACCAGCTGCCATGTGGCAACTAGCTGGGGAAGACTGGAGGTCTGTGCTCACAGAGGGGAGAGAGAGAGGTCAGATCATGTGGTTCAGCTGAGGACTGGAATCTCAGCCTGTGGCCACGGATTGATAAAGTAAATGTATGTCTCTCTCCTGGCAGGTCTCTGCTTACCAGCACATCACAAAGCCAGTCCTGCCATCGTTCCCTGGAGTGAGATCTCCTTCTGTTAGGAGATGACTGAAATGTTGTTGAATTGGGGACTAGGGTCAGTGAATCACCTGAGGCTCCAGCTCCGGGTTTTGGATAAAGAAAATAGGCCTTTCAACACAAAAAACAAACAAAAAAACAAACCAAGGAGTCGTGTGGCACTTTAAGATTAACATATTTATTTTTTGCATGAGCTTTCGTGGGAGAAAATCCCACTTTGTCAGCCTGTGTAAATGCAGTGCTTGCTCAGGTGGATGGGCACCAACACTCCTGGCCAGAGCAGGAGCAGGACAAAACAAGCAGGCGCTCTTATTGGACAGTCACATTTTCATGGTGCCTTTGGAGGTTGCAAAGGCAGCATGCACCAGAAAAGCTGCTTGCAGAAGCTCTGGGGAGGATGGGAGGTTTTGTACAAGCATCAGCAAGAGCACAGCTGTGCATGGGATGGCTCACAAGCGGCACCCAGTGGCCAGAGGGACTCAGAGCAGATGTAGATCAGAGGAATAAACTACTACATCCTTCCTCTTGTCTTTCTCGCCGTTGCTAATAGTCTAACAGTGTCTGTCTGTCTTTCCATTTTCAGGCTAGCCTAGATCAGAAAGACTTTACCTGGAGCTATTCTCCCTTAGTGGAGACTCTGCTTCTACTGGCCAAAGGAGTTCTTTTGCTTGTATAGTTAAACTACCTCCCCAGCCAACATCAGGGCTCTTTTGCTGCTGTATGCCAAGTCTGCGTAGGGGAGGTTGTTAGCATACCTATGTCAGGAGCTTGACTGACACTTCTGGCACAGCTATGCTGGAATAACTTTGTAGCTACACCTGGCCATAGTATTGTAGTTGGCTTGGAAAAAATCTGTAATACGAGGGTCTGCTTCTCAAATTGTCTATCTCCTGCTGCTACTCTCTGTTTTGCAAGTCTCTGCACTTTCTTTCTGTGTGTGGCAAATTCATCTCTTATCTTGCTCCATGCCCCCTGCTGCAGCATTTCCAGTGGGTGTGATAGAAATACCCTGGTGAAAGCTTTGCAAGCAAATCCCATAGTCATTTTCACACTTAAGAGAGAACATAATGTTTCCGGAGTCCCAAATCAGCTGTGTTTCATTCTCTATAGTTCTCTCACTGTATTGTCCTGTTTATTTTTGACAAATGCACTGGAGCCATTGGAGTTATCCATCACTGCAAAACATCTATCCTGGCCATAGTATTGTTCTCACTGGCTTGAGAAGGAAAATGGTGTTACCATTCCCCTTTGATGGTGTTTCTACCCTTCAGTGCTGAATGTTTTGAGCTTCCTCCAGTGTGCTTGACTCCATGGAGCATGGGGGGAAGGTAATCACTGGCCTTAGCCCCATATCTCTTCCTTTCTGCCCTTCTGAAATTCAGTTCCTGTTGCTTTTGCCTGCTGAAATTATTTTGCTCTGAGTGGAATGTTGCCTTCTGAAGATTGTTCTCCTCCACGTGTTGGCGTCTCCTGGCTGTGCTCGGATCCTGTGGGCATGCTGTTACCCACTCTAGCAAAAGCCAGTTAATGCTGCTTGTATTACAGCACTTTCTTTCCTTATCCTGCTTCCCTCAAACACCAGTTAATTCCATCATGTAGACTCAGTTGATCATCTGAGCCAGGTTCCCAGCTGCCCTCACCTGGGGAAACTTTAGTTGGGTTTGCATGAGGAAGATGCACAAATTTTAGTGGCTCACAATCAGGAACAGTAAAGAGATTATAAAATGATTTATTGTCTTTTTGCTTTTGTTTTTACAGTGTTTCACATTACTAGAGGATAAAAGGAATGCAGGTAAGTGGAGATGGCATGTTCTGATTTATCAGCAAGAATATATTTATTGCTGCTTCTTGTTTGGTGTTTTGGTGATGGGTTAACAGGGTATATGCAGACGTATATAATCAGGGGTGTCCTTTCTTTTCCAGTAGAGTGACCTGGGATATTGTGGTCATTGACTTGCTGGTCTTCAGTCTCGCTACAAGTCTCCAGTTTCCCTTTCAAGCTGTTCCCTCCCATTCCTCTCTGTTTCCCCTACATGCCTCTATGCCAGGCATGGCCAAACTGTGGCTTGGGAGCTGCATGTGGTTCTTGAATGAAAAAGTGTGGCTTGTGGAAGAAAGCCAGGGAAAGCAGTGCCATCCTAGGAGTTTTAAATCTCCCACCCTGTGCCTAGCTGCCGGAGCGGCCAGGTGAGGGGGCCCTGCGGAGGCTGGGTCAGCCCGGAGGAGCCAGCGTCAGGCCTGGAGATTAGGGAGGGGGGTCAGAACAGCAGGGAGAAGTGCCGGCATGGTTGGGCCCGTGGGGAGAAGCCAAGTTTTTACTGTATAGATAGGCCTGGTTTTCATGGTAACCTTAAGTAATTATTAGAATCTGACATTAGTAGGATCAATATTTGTCTTCTTTTTATGATAAAATTAAAGGATGCAATGAATTTTAAACTTAGGAATTTTGGAGTAGTTAAAATATGGCTACATGCGTCTGTGTGGCTCTCAAAGATTTAATAATCAATTTGCATGGCTCTTGAGTTCCTTAAGTTTGGCCACCCCTGCTCTATGCTTTATGGTAGGGGCTTAGTATGGGTGGGCCATCGCCCATTCACTTTGAAAGCAGGCCCTTGCAATTGCTTGTGGACATTTTACTGCCAATGCTCTGTTTAAAGTACTTTGGCAAATGGAGCAGTGAACAGCTTAGTTTCTCAGCTGGTCACTTCCTGTCATGTGACAGGGAGCTGGGAGTTTGGAAGGTGCTTGGTTTTTGGCTAGCCCACCAGGGTCAACCATAGGGTCTGTGAAAAACCTACTGGCTGCACTCCTGCCTTAGGGTAGTTGACCAGGTGACCAGATTTGAAGCTCTTTTATAAAAGCGATGTGAAAAGCGACGTGTCATCTCAAGCACAAAACTCCATGGGGGTGCCAGAGACCCTGAGTGCATCAGCATCCCTTCTTATTATCCCAAACTATGCCCATCCCCTCCGCCCAGCCTAGTCTCTTTAGCCCATGCCCTCCCTAAGGAAAAGATTGATTTGCTTATAAAGTTCCCTTAAGTGTCAGCAAAATGAGTGAAAGAAATCCCTTCCATTTTTGTGCCGGGGCCTGGGAATAGTGGTTTTAGCAGCAGAAATGGAGAAGTGGCCTCTTTTTTTGTTTGTCCTGCTTATCTGCAGATGCACAGAGGATTATTTTTAAGTGTTAACTCTGCTTTGGTCAGCAAATATTTCTTTTTCTTTTCCCTTCTCGCTGTTTTGATCATGAATGATTGCCGCTCTGCCAGTGAGCTATGGGCAACAACAGTGTGCCCAAACTTCTCATCTTAAGGAAGGACAAAATTTTCCATTTTGAAGGCCCCCTAATGTGGCTTATTTAAGGAGAATCACCAGCAGTACCTAGTCATGACAGAACTTTATGTCTGCAGCTTCTCTGGATCACTTGCTGCTATCGTATCTGTGAAGAATAAAAGGAGGGTTCCTCTGTCCCTAGTCAGCTGCCTTTTTTCAGTTGCAAGAGAAAGTAAAATATCAAGGCTAAGAGTTAATCCAGACCAAGATCTTCTGGTCCTATTTGTATTGGAGATATGCTTGGGTGAAAATGCTTCCTTACCACACAGTGAAAATTGGCCTTGAGTGACTGCATCTGCCCACGATGGGGAAAAAATGATCTGAAGCCAAGACCCCTAAATTCTGTTTCTAGCTCTGCCACTGATTCACTGTGTTTCCTAGGGCAAGTCACTTTGCTTTGAATTTTAGGTTCCCTGTCTGAATAATAGGTGTTGCAAGGATGAACTGGTTCTAATGTGTTTTGAGGCCCTTGGATGGGCTGCACTAAAGATGGGACCAATATTGTATTGCATTTTTATTCATGGGGTTCTGATGCATGGAAGACATTGACTGACCAAAGAGGATTCTGAAATGGTAACAAATAAAGATTAAGGGCTTGGGGTTAGCTGCCTGTTGCTTAAAGAAAGGTTAAAAGGACTAAAGGATATGGTGTTCATTTTGCCATTTTCTCGCTTGGTAGAGTTTGTCTATTTGTGATTACAACCAGCTGAACCACTGTCACTGGGAACTTCTCGAGAGTGGCCAGTTTAAAGCCCCAGCTTACTGGCAGTCAGAGTTCCCCTAAAGAGGTCAAGTTTGAGCTATCAGAGAGGAAGGGGAAAAGTCCCAGATTCTGGGGTTTTTTGGAGCGGTGGGCAGGGAGCTTACAAAGGCATCTTAGGAGGCATCAGTTCCTTTCTGCGACTTCTGTTGCCTTTGCTGAAACAGTGGTCAGAAAGCAGCTGTTATCTGTGTTTGCTTCCCTTTACACCAGTGAGCATCACTGCTCCCTGGCACAGATCATGCATTGCTTCCCAGGGGTGGGAAACACGTGCCTGTTCTCAAAGAAAAGGCTTTAAATGATACTGGGTTTGTTTACAGGAGCTTTGCATTGCCCAAGTGCCTCATACATACTGATTAATGGATGTTTGTTCAGTGACTGATAGACTAGGTTCCCCCTCCCTAGCTTAGTGAGGGGCCAGTCCTCCTCCCATTCTGCTGTGTCCCCCTTACCCTATCATGGAGCTCAGGTTGTGTGAAAGCACAGGCCACCTGTGGAGCTAGAGCTGAAAGGCAGTTGAAACTTGCTGGTTCAGACTCCCAAAGAGTTAGGGCTCGATCCTGCCAGATACTGAGCATCCTCGCTCCTGTTCATTTAAATGGGAGTTGATAATGCCTAGCTCCTTAAAGGCCGAGGCCTCCTCCTGATAAACTAATACTATTGCCCAACAGTATTGAGAACCATCAGTCAAGATCCAGTCCCCCATTCCTGTCAGAGCTTTGGCTATGCAACAACTTACCCATGTTAGCTGTGCTGCCAGAGGTGAGGAAATGCACTTTTAATGTCCTTTTTCTGTACTGGTTGTGAAGTCTCTTGATGCAGAGAAATAGCCCAGCTGTCAGGCTGAGATGTACATTGATTTGTTTTGTTATCATACCTGGCTTGTTTTACCTTGCCAGGTTCACAGTGAAAAATGTTTTCTCTCTGATAATGTGAGGCTGGTTGGCTGCATTTGCCCTGGTGAAAGATGGGCCTGTAATTCTCCATTGGTGCAGCAGGCAGCAAGGGTGAGTGCAGACCAAGTGCAGCAGGGGTTTTATCACCCAGTCCCCCAGACCCGTAGAGTAAAACCATTTGCTGCTTTTGTGCAGCTTCTGCCTTTGTTTCCACCTGTGGAACAGTGGTTAGGGAAAATGACAGCTCTGAGATTTTCTGGAGGAGATGTAGCTGTTGCTTGTGATTGCATGGAGTGCAATAAGCATCTTTCAGTGTGAGAGGCTGGTGCGTACGCACTCCTTGGCTTGCCTTATGACTTCTTCATACTAGATCAGTTTTAGCAGACTTGGAAAGAGTTACAGGGACCCTGGAGCATCCTGAAGCCATGTTCTCTCCTCTTGTCTTTGGGAAAAGGTCAAAAGAAAACTCTTTAAATAATTAATTCAGGGGCAGGAACAGAAAAGGAGAAGGGGGAGGAAGGAGTTCATTGATGACTGGAGTCTGTTCCAGAGTGAAACAGGAAACACATTTCTGCAGCTATTTGTGGGGATCTCCAATGTAGTTTTCATAACTGCAGGGCAATGACCTTGCTGGATTTTCAGCCACTAAAGGGTTAGATTTAACTCTGAGCCCTAGCTGGTGCAAAGGACAGGAAAGCTCCTGCTAACAAGGGGTGCTTTGTGAATGGGACTGGAGAGTAATCCTGGGTGGTCTCTATTCCCCTTTCACTTGAGAGATTAACAACATGAATATTGAATGATTGTTAAGAAAGGTTAAAGAGCCATGTGTGCATGTGAAAGGGCCAGCAAGATGTCTTGCCCCAGCAAACAAATCCCAGCCACAATTAAGACTTTTTGGGCAGGAGAAGGATGACATGGACTTTCCTTGGTTAAAGATGCCTGTAGAATCAGGACTTCCTGGCAAATATTTAGATAAACTAAAAAAGCACTGCCTTTAATTCAAGAGTTTCCAGCTCTGCACGTTTTCTGCTATTTCTGCACATGCCAGCCTGGTCAGTTCAAGGGTACAGTTTGGAGATGGCCACTGGAGGGACACAAAAGAGAAGCTGCACAGAGGTGTTCATCTTTGAATCAGAACACAGGATTAATGAAGTCTCCTTCTTAGATGAGTAGCAGTTTAGTTTTGTGTTAGAGTATTTGCGTGTGCGTTGTGTACAGCTATATGGACTGTTTGAGGCCTTTGTTGGCTATTTCTGTGTCATTCACTCCACATTTCATCTGCAGACTGGTATCAGAGACCAGGGGGCAAGTTTAATAGAACTGAATCTGTCCTGTTAAAATGTAGGCTTGAGATTTTATGTCCTCTCTGTTAACCAGAAAGATACAGGTACCACTACTGTTAGTTCAGGAGAGAAGAATCACAGTGGAGAAGCCCAGGTGGGCACAAACAGTAGGCAGGACTGCAGTTTAAAGCAAGATGTTATGAAGGTATTTTGGATGAGACCTCATGAAAGAAGTAGGGTTTAAGGAGGTGAGAAGCCACTTGCTGTAGAGGGAATGTGGGAAGTTGTTCCATGTTCAGGCCTTGTAGCTGAATAGGGGAGTGTCTATCCTAGTCCTTCCGTCCTCTGCAGAGCATGGTGTAACACTCTCTTCTCCCCAGCCCTGTCCATTGTCCCCTGGGAAACTACCTGGATGGACTTGATTGGCCATTACCTGTTCCACAACAAAACGGTACTCAGATTCCTTCTCTTAAAACTCTACTTATTAGTGCATAGGATCCTGAGATCAGCCGGTCATGCTGCAGTGACCTCTCTCGCTGAACTCCTGTCCTGTGGGATTCCCATTGTTGTTGTTTTACAGAATAGCTGGATATGACGTGATCAAAGTCCTTTGTGTCAAGAATGAAAATCTGGGGGTTTTTTCCCATCTCTTTTGAGGATGGAAGGTTGAACTCTCTGTGGCTGGTTCACTCTGGAGCCACTCTGCTGAGACTGTGAGCAGGGGAGGAGCAATCAATGTTAATTGTGATGGGGGGATTTTGTCCATTGAGAGCTGGACTGAAACTCCCACTAAATTTCACCCAGGCCACCAAACAGCCATCACTATTAACCTGTCTGGATACGGTCCAGTAAGATGAAATGTCCCAGAAATCAGTGCCAGTCCCCTGAACTCCCCTGCTGCCCCGCAACAGATATAATTTTATCCTGAGACCAAAATAGCTAGAGCCACCCACTAATCACCAGTATGTAACTAAGCAGAGGGAAGACCACAGTCATTCTGCTATGGACCCCCCATCCCCAGACACTATTAACTAAGCTTACTACCTCCTTGTCCTGTCTCATAGGCTCCCACCTTTCCCAGTAGGGAATTCTCTCTCTCTTTCCTTTTTTGCCATGTTCTTGTCCTACACGGCAGCTCTGCCTTTTTTCTCACTCATAAAGCATGAGTGCTTCCTGGCACTAAGCCTGTCGTTTCAGCCAGATTCTGTTCAAAGACTGAGGCTGCATTTTCATAGGTCTTTACCCCTTCACTTCCTTAATGACATTAAGGAAACTTTCCATCTATTGTTCTGGGCAAAACAAGAAGGAAAGAATTACACACAATCCACATTCTAAATATGAACACATCTATATAATATCGTTTGTCCAAGAAACCAGGGTTGGGCACATTCTCTACAAGGAAGGTAAATTCTACTTTTCCTCACAAGTGGCAGTAAGTGGCAACCCTAATGTGGCTGATTGAGTGACTGATGACAAGGTGATGTCTAACCGTGTCTTTTAAACAGAAAATTTACAGCAAGGAACCGTGATTCCCCACGGTGGATTACTTCAGCGGAGCTCCCGAAATAACACACATGGGAATAAAAGGACAGTATTTGCTCAAGTGAATTTTTTGCCCCTTTAACAGAAACTAGGACTGTACTTATATAGTTCCAAAATAACTAAATGAAAATGTGAGCTGGATATCATCACAGCTGGGCTATGCTCTCTTTATATTTATGCAGGAACTTTGGGGAGTCGTCTTCTGTATGTTCCAGCTTTCTGGCTCAGGTAGATGGACTTTCTCTTTTTGTCCCTGACCAAGTCTCCATTCACTCCCAAAGCTATAGCACTTTGCATTTGTTTAGTTGTGTGATAGGGCTGAGTTGCCGGAAGAGAATGGTTGGGATTTGGTCTGAGTCATTGTTTGAACAGGAAGCTAAGAATAGATTGTGGCTGGGCTTAGGTCTCAAGTCACTGGGAAAAGAGAACAGTTTCTTTCTCTGTGAATTTTCATTTTTCATGCTCCTGCTGTCACTGACCTAAACACAGACAGGTTGCAACCGTGTGATGGCTGAAGTGGGCATTGACGGGCATTAGTCTAGCTGGCAAAAAGAATGGAATTTTGAGATTGACAGCAGCAAAAGATCATGGTAGGAGCCAGGTTTCCATGTGGCTGCAATAAGATGTTAAGCAATTCCACAAAAACGGGTTAAATTTCATTCTGACTTTCTGAGTGCCTTTGACTACAAAGCTAAGGCAACTACTGAATGCAAATATCACAAAAGGCAAAGTCAACTGGAAAGAGCCAAATAAAGTCATTATACATGTGGCAGGGAAACATTTGAAATGATGACCAGTTTCCATTTGTACATCTGAACAATTTTTTTTTGTCTCCGAAAAAGATGCTTGTTACATAGTGGAAAATACAGTCATTAGGCTTCCAGTCTCAGAGGTAAGGAAAAAATGAGCTGAATGCAATTATTAGTGGTTTTGCTACTTCTGTTTGACTTGACATGTGATGAAAAGGAATCTCAATTCCCCTTCCTCTTCTCTCTCTCTCTCTGTGTGGTCAGTCTTATGCTCATCTGATGAGTAATTCTGAAATTCTGGCACCTTTTGTTTAAAAAGAAACTTCCAAGACTATTTCGTCTTAGTCAGGCTTGAAACAAAGCCCTCCTGGAAAAAAATTGTTTGCTCCCCAGGTGTCTTGGGCATTTTCTCGCTGGGGGTCGGAGATCTTTGAATCTTTCTGATTGCATGATGGGGATGAGGGCTTTGAAGATTTTCTACTTTATTTTGTGTGGGGAAATCACTGCTTCTTAAGTAGCATCTTTCCCCTTCCACTACAATGCCCCATTCCCAGGTGCCATTCTCCCTACTGTCTAACAATGGAGACCATGATCAAACAGCAGGAAAACTGGACTGATTAGTCCTAATGCCTTAAAGAGGTAAATTGGTACTTTCTAAGTAGGAACATATATACATGAAAAATTGCCCTGCCAAGGCAATTTGACAGCAAATGTGGCCTTTGCTCTTTTTCCTTAGATTCATTCTGGAGCTGGAGACAGTGTGTCCTCAGTGTTGGGGTATTGGAAATCCCTCTTTCTGCCCCATAAGGGGCCTCTGTGGTTGTTTCTGAACTTTTAAGCACTTTGTTTGGGTTAATTTATCAATGACCATTTAATTTCCCTGCTTGTGCATGGTGGTTTGGTTCTGTACACACGGTAGTTGAGCCACTGGGTCCAGTTCATGATTTATAAACCCCTATATTTTATGTCTGTCTTATAGGGATGTGTTCATCAATGCATGCTTATATGTTGTTCAGATAAAATGCATTTTCGAAGCTAATCTTGGAGACATGGTGCAGTTTCCATGCTCTGAATGGTCACCTAGAGTGAAAGATCATTGTATTGCCACTTAACTGGAGCAGCCCTCTTATGGTCCAGAGTGGAACTCAGGGAATGTAGCTTCCATATGAAGTTATGAGGAGTAGGGAATTTTACAAGGTGGGTATAAGGGAGAGGATAAATAAAAGTCTCACTTTATTACAGTTTTGAATTACTCTTGTTTGTCTTTTGGCCCCTTTTTGGTCCTTAAGAGAAAGCCACAGCTCATGCACACATCTTTGAATAAAACAACCTTCATATCCACCCACCCCTTCTACACTAGTCCAAAGGACCTCTTTCTGTAGTCACAGTCACTGGAACATCAGGGCCATAACTTCTGTGAAACAAACAAAGAATATATAATAAAATGTTTTTAAAGGCAAGTTGAGCATAAACTTGTTGCGCATGTTTTTCTATGGCATGAGCCTCTACAAATAATCTACATTTTTTAAAATTCAAGATTGTAATGTGTCCTCACTGGATGTTGTTACAGGAATGATCCATTCCTATTTCTGCCCGATGACATGTCTTCTGTGCTGGCCTGTGCAGGTACTCAATCTCTGGGTACTTTGTAATACTGTAATGTATGGTTATATAGCTACCGTATTTAACCTGTGGTTGTGGAGTGGCTGCAGACCATGTCTAAGACTTCCAAAGGGGCCCACACCTCCATTTGAATTTTTTTAGGAGTGCACAAATGAAAAAGATTGAAAAGTACTGGCCTGAAATTATTCAGAATATTCTAGTGAGATCAAAGAAAAGCAGACATGGTTAAAGACTGTTCCAGCTGGGTCTACTCTGTGCACTTATTAACAAAGGTGTTCTTAAGCTCAATCTTAAATGGCCTTAAGTGTTGAGACTCCCACTACTTCCCTTGGGAGATGATTCAGTGGCCTAAAGCATCTGAGTGGCAGGGAGTATTTCCTGGTATTCTGAGTGATGTTGGTGTATGTCTTCTCTACAAAAATAGGTATGGTTTTACCTTGGGTTAGCTAACTAATATATTAACGTAGCTATGAAAACACAGCCTCTCATCTTTTAATTTGGTTTAGCAGCTCTAATCAAAGCTCAGTGTGGAGGCTTGGGCTGAGCCTGAACTGTTCAATTGAGTTAAAAGCCACGCTGCTGTCTCTTAACTGTTGTGTTAATCTGATTGAGTTAGGGATCTGAGGCAAGGTAACCTACATTAAAAATACATTTTTTTTCCCCAGTGGAAGTGTTCCCAAGGAAGCTGAGATACTGTTGAATATACTTTGAGATGGATGGGATATTAGAGAAATAGCCCATCATTCTCACTATTGTGATGGCTCCATGATGCGTGCTCTGGGCTGCCAGTTGGGAAACTTGGATTTGACTCCTGATCCAGGTCTCTTGCTTAGCACGGTGAGCTGGCAGGAGCTGAGATGATGCAGAAGCGGCAGCCCATAGGCTCTGACTCCATTTCATTGTTCGGTGAGCCCTCACCCACCTAGGGCCCATGTGACAAAGATGTTGGGAAAGTTTTCCTTGACTACAGTAGGAGCATGACTGCAGCGTGGGAGCTTGAGGCATTGGGAAAGCACAGCAGAGGCCATGAGGGCTGTGACTGGGCCATGGAAGCCTCCTCCTCAGCAACACCACCCATCATTGTTGAGGAAGCATCATCCAAAGTGAGCTTAGGCTAGGGGCCCAAAGCAGCTGGTTGCATGTAGAGCCCTGCACGGATACAAATAAGTGGATCCGTATCCGACCCGCATCCGCAAGAAATGGTCTGCGGATATCTGTGCTGTATCCGTGGATGCGGATATAATGAGAATATCTGCAGATATCCACATATTTGCAGGGCTCTAGCTCTGTGCAGATAAAAATATGTGGATCCGTATCTGATCTGCATTCGCAAGAAATGGTCCGTGGATATCCATGTTGTATCCGTGGATTTGCAGGGCTCTAGTTGCCTGTGTTAGAGCAGATGATGCAGCAGCTGGAAAGGGACCAGGAGAGGTAAAGAGACATGATAAGGACATGGGCCTCCAAGTGGCAGCTTGAGTGAGGGTCAGAGGCTTGCTTGACTCTGCGTTTCCACTGCTATCAATCTTCATTTTTAAGTATTCTCCCCCGCTGGTTTTCAGTGGAAATGTTCAGCAGTCTGGGAAATCAGGGTGCCAGTAATCACGGACAGGCAGGGGTGCTGGCAGTCAGCAAGTTAAAGGGCCGAGGCGTGAGCCGGGGAGTCACAGCAAGCGCCCTAACCCGCCGCGGGAGCTGTGGCGGCCCGGAGGGGGAGGCTCCGGGCCAGCAGTGGGCGGGCCGGGGGCCGGGGGCCGGGCTCAGTCCCCGTCCCCGGCCGCTGCTGCTCTCGGGGCCGGCTGCGGGCTCAGCCCCGGGACAAGCCGCCCCTCGCTCCGCCTCCGGAGAGCCGCCGCCGGGCACCGCACCTGGGGCCGCAGGGGGGCGGCCGGCTGCCCCGGCCAGGTGAGCAGCGTCCCGCCCGCCCCTCTGTCCGTCCGTCCGTCCGTCCCGCCTCGGAGCTGGGCTTCCCCCTGCCGGACCCGCCTGCCCTGTCTGTCTGTCTGTCCTTCCCTCTCTGACCCTCCCTCATTGCCTTCTGTCTGTCCGTCCCTCCTTCATTGTCTTCCACTGTCTGTCTGTCTGTCCTCCTCTTGCCTGACCCTCCCTCATTGCCTTCCTCTGTCCGTCTGTCCTTCCCTCTCTGACCCTCCCTCATTGCCTTTCCCTGTCTCTGTCCTTCCCTCTGCCTTCTGTCTGTCTGTCCCTCCCTCGTTGGCTTCTCCTGTCTGTCTGTCTGTCTGTCTATCCTCCTCTTGCCTGACCCTCCTTCATTGCCTTCTTCTCTGACCCTACCTCATTGTCTTCCCCTGTCTGCCTGTCCCTCCCTCTCTGCCCTCCCTCATTTGCCTTCTGTCTGTCCCTCCCTCATTGTCTTCCACTGTCTGTCTGTCCTTCTCTTGCCTGACCCTCCTTCATTGCCTTCCTCTCTGACCCTACCTCATTGTCTTCCCCATCTGTGTCTCCTTCCCTCTCTGAGCCTCCCTCGGTCTGCCTGTCCTTCCCTCTCTGCCATCTCTCATTGCCTTCTGTCTGTCTGTCTCCCTCCCTCATTGCCTTCTCCTGTCTGTCTGTCCTTCTCTTGTCTGACCCTCCTTCATTGCCTTCCTCTGTCTGTCTTTCCCTCTCTGACCCTCCCTTATTGCCTTCTCCTGTCTGTCTGTCCTTCCCTTTCATGCCCTCCCTCATTGCCTTTACCTGTCTCTGTCCTTCCCTCTGCCTTCTGTCTGTCTGTCTCCCTCATTGCCTTCTCTTGTATGGCTGCCCTTCTTTCTCTGCCTTTCCTCATTGCTTTCTCCTGTCTGTCTGTCCTCCCTCTGCCTGACCCTTCCTCATTGCCTTCCCTCTCTCACCCCCCCCAATTGCCTTCTCCTGTCCATCTGTCCTCTGTTCCCCAGGGTCTTCCTGACCCTGCTTCATAGAATCATAGAATCATAGGGTTGGAAGGGACCCCATGAGGTCATCTAGTCCAACCCCCTGCCAAAAAAAGCAGGACCACTCCCATTAGATCATCCCACTCAGGGTTTTGTCCAGCTGGGACTTGAACACCTCCAGAGATGGAGATTCCACCACCTCCCTAGGCAGCTTATTCCAATGCTTCACCACTCACTTCCTTCCCCTATCCCCAGGATCTGCTTGGCCCTCCCTCACTGCATTCCCCTGTCTGTTTGTCTGTCCTTCCCTTGCCTGACACTCCCTCACTATCTTCCTATACCTGTCTGTCCTTCTCTCTGACTCACCATCACTGCCTTTCCCTGGCTGTCCTCCCTAGCACAGTGCCCATCCCTGTATATCTCAGTCCATTGTCTGTTCTACGGTCTATCCTAAAGGATCTGCCTTTGTCCTGCTGTTACTGACCTGCATGTCTGTCTACCTATCCATCCATCCATCCTTATCAAATCTTA
Source organism: Podocnemis expansa (assembly GCA_007922195.1). NCBI lineage: Eukaryota > Metazoa > Chordata > Testudines > Podocnemididae > Podocnemis > Podocnemis expansa. The sequence goes on from ML681991.1 coordinate 24,594,327, forward strand.
TCTAATCAGATCGGTGTCTGTCTCTCACTCACCATCTGCCCTTCCTTCTGTCCCAAGGTCTGTCTGTCCCCTAACAGTCTTTTGCTCTTGTCTGTGGCTGTCTGTCCCTGTGTCTGCCAGCAGCACTGCAGTGTGAGAGGGTCTGGAGATTAGTTGCATTATTTCCTTCTCTCGGTGCCACGTGTCTGATCTGGGTGCTTTCCACGTGTTTCTTCAGTCCATTTTGATGTGTAGAATGAGGGAGGCAGCATGCAGCAGGGGAAGGAAAATCAAAAGAAGAGTCCTATGTTTGCTAGAAATTGGGAGCTGGCAAAAAAGAAGGGGCTTGGGGGAATGGATGTGGACTCTGACCTATGTTTCGATTTTAAATCTCCCTTAGAGGCTGATGATGCTAAAGCAATTCCTGCTGTACAAACAGCGTGTGACAGGGGGACTCGAAGTGACAGATGTCACCACGGGCTGGGGATGGAGGGATTTCAGACCATTTTTCATTTTAAAATAAATTTAGTCCTGCAATGAACTCCCAGAAACTAACTGTCAGGCTGACAAATCCATTGCAGTGTAGCATGCATCTAAGCTATATAGTATGATGGAGTGATGGCAGCTGCTCCTGAACGAGAGCTGAATGATGTGTTCATTACAAGTTTGGTTTTTGGCACACTGGACGCTCCCACCAGCATTTCATGCTCCTGGACACTCCCACTCTAAAATCCACCCCACCCCCAGCAAAAAAAATCACATGAGCCTCAAAGTTCATACATTATATCTGGGATGAATATAGAGGCTTTCTAGAAAATCTGAAGTGACTTAGATGAATGGTTTCTGGATTACTGCATCTTAAAAATTAAGATGTCAAACAGTTCTAAAGCCTTCTTTCTGACATCTTTTGCACTGCTTTGTATCAAAAAAGAGGAAAGAAGAGGGTTAAACTTCAGCAGAAAGCACATGTGCAGGACCAGCATTTAGCTGATTAATGGCAAATTATTAAACTTATTAACATTCCCTTTAGTAATGTTACTAGGGAACTTTGGCTCTAGCAGGCTCTCAAATGTGGATGGTATCTACACTTGGTAGGATAGCCTGGGGGGGGCTTAGGGGCAGTTTAAATGGTGCTGGACTAAAGCAGGCTGAAATATAGAAGAGGGAGGGCAGCTGGTGGCAGCGTTTCTCAGAGAAGTCACTGAGACTGTGGAAAATCTTTCTGCATTTGGTCTGAAATAGTTCAAAGTTAATGACTTTTTGGGCATACTGCACAAGCCTGCTGTTTGACAGGGTCTCTGAGAAAGCTGAGGGTGGGTTTCCTAGATGCTGAAGGGGGTAGATGGTGGTTAGTTCTTCGTGAGCAGGGACAGTGTTTTGTGCTGTGGTTATCCTCCCTTACACACACATTCCACTTATGGATCATCAGTGGGCAGTTCCTGTAAAACATTTTGATTTTGTCAAATCATCATTTTCTAACTGTTCAGTTGGAAAATTTTTGACCTCTCGGTGTAACTATCCATTTTAGCCTTCTCCCGTATGTTCAGTTTGCAATCTTGATACTCTTCATATAAACAAAATACTTTGGGTACAGCTTTCCATCCAGTGGAAAACATTCTTGTTTCCTATTCTCCATATATGTGTATTTGTAGGTGCGGAGATATTTGTAGATGATCACAGATATATTTATGTATCTCTAGAGTGTATTTGTAGATGATCACATCTCCCCTTAATCTGTCTGGACTGGATGCACTGTGAGATACATGGCTTAGCTACCTTCAGGGTGCTGGAACAAGGTGTATACTGGGGTGCCGAGAGCCACTGAACCAAGCTGTAAACCCTGCACTTAATGGAAAGCATTTCATGGTCCTGGACACTCCCAGCAGCTGTAGTTCCAGCACCTATGGATACCAGGATTTTCATTTGTAAGACAGGGAATATAGTCAATTAATATAGTTAGAAAATGTATGTGTAAAGTCTTTTCATTTAAAAAAAAAAGTTTAACGCAAAACCTTTCGTGAAACATTTCAGCATTATCAATATTTTCAACATTTTTAATTGAGCTTTAACCAACCTTTTAAAATAATTTTAAACATTGTGTTAGAACTCATTTTTTAAAGTAACTCACCTGCAGGTTCTGGAAACAAATTTTGAGAATGATTTTGAAAATTATTTTAGTAAAAGTTTTGATAAAAATGTATAGATTAAGAACATTAGGGAAAGTTTTGGAAAAAATGAACAGAAATATTGATTCATTATGATTCCTGTGCAGTGGGGAAACTGAAGTTTTTCTCAATATATATATATATATATATATATTTAAAAAAAAATTTCCCTCTCACCCCTATGGGTGGTATGTGTCTTCCTCAACCTCGGGTCCTCTACCAGAGGCCTGGGAGTTTGAGGGTTCTGCGCGGTATCTTAGCTGTTCTGAGCACTAAGATACTGTTTTTGTTTTGTTTTTTTCTGTTTCTTAACCACTCTAGTGCTCAGTGAGGAGTCTTTGTGTAGTACCTGCTCACACAGGCCTGGGAAATTGAGTGACTTCTGTGATAAATAAATAAAATTATTAGTCTTTAAGTGCCACAGAACTTCTTGCTTCTGTTGCTGTCAGATGACCCCCTCAGGAATGGTATTCTCTTGTTCTGGAAGAGACTGTGTATACCAGATCTGACCGATGAGTCTGACTGAGAAGTCTTGCCCACATGTTCATGGTTTAGCTGGGGGTTGGGAAGGAATTTTCCAACAGGGCAGACTGGGAACGGCTCGTGAGTTTTTCGCCTTCCTCTGTAGCATGGGGCATGAATCAGTTGCTGGTGGATTCTCTGTACCTTAAAGTCATGAAGTCATGATCTGAGGAGGACTTTAATTACTTAATCATTGGTTAGAAGTTCATTACAGGATGGGGTGTGTGAGCTTCTGTGGCCTGCATTGTGAAGGCGGTCAGATTTTACTAGATCATCTTATTGGTCCCTTCTGACCTTAGACTCTATGAGCCTAACAGTCCTCGTCTGAGGGATATTCTAGGCTGCTAGGGGGAAGGAGATCCTAAAGAAATTTGCCATTGAAGTAACCAAATCTATAAAACCTGTGTGTGATGTTCCTGGACGATGAAATAATGTTTCCATTAATCCCTTGTGTGTGTCAGGTTTAACACTCACCTTGTATAGGCCCAGAGTGGTGTCTAACACCCAGAATGGCATTGCTATGGGCCGCAGAGCTTGCAGAATGAGATGCTGTAGACTAAGTTTCTTTAATAGGCCTGGAAGGTTCCTGCAGCTTCCAGCTTGTCATTTCAGATCTCAGTTGTTTTTTAGTGTTAGGACTTCACCTCAGTGTGAGGTATTGCTGGCCGATCACACTGGGGAGAGAGGGCCACCCTTGCTGGAGACAGAGGGTTTCAGAGGGGCAGGAGGGTGTGCTGGAATAACCTGGTGCTGGTGCTGAAGGAATCAGTATGTCCATCCTTAATGAGGAAATGTTATTCAGAGTCCATAACTGCTCCCAAGTCAGACAGACCCAGTTCAAGGATTTTTGTGGGGTTAGCCAACATCTCATCTGCTTTGTGGCTGTTTTCATTTATCTTAGTAAATATGGACTCTGCTTCTTGACCATAAACCAGGTTTGAAAAACACTGCCTTACACTGGCAAACTGCAAACTATCTTAGGAACAATAAACCAGTCTCAGGTTCTGTCCCTTACTTTTCACCTTTTTACCATGCCCTAGGTGAGTCATTTTTGTGGTAATGTAATTGCCAAACACAATAACCACTTCCCACACCAGGCTAATGTGACTTGTTAGCTGCAACCCAGTTGAGACCTGAGATGCTGTCAAGGCTTGCTGCTTCATCATCGCCTTGCCTCTGCTGATCAATTTGGGCTACCACTGGTGTGGTATTTCAGGGCCAGCCCACAATGAATTCAGCAGCAATCTCTCTTCCTCTTGGTTGCAGTCATACACTCATGCTCTTGGGACAGATGAATTTGGGGTGACTGAGCAGGTTGCTGCCTCTCTTTGCTCAGTAATTTGTCCCCCTGGCAGTGACTGGAGACATTTTATTCTGGTTCATGAGGGACTGCATAATCCAGATTCCTTGGCTGAATTCCTGCTGTTTCATGGAGATCTGTGGCTACTTTTTCAATCACCCTGTGCGCTGGGAAAGACACAGGCCCCTTATTACATGAAATCCAATCCTATGAATGATGCTGTTGTATGTCTCTCTCTCTTTCCCCCCACCCCATTCCTTTGGAAACTGGGGAATTGATTCTTGACTAATTCTTTAGGGAAGCAAATGGACAGGATCAACATGCAAGTGTTGAGATTTCCAGAATAATAAGACATGGCACGTAGAAATACCCATCACCCAATGCCCTCAAAATGCCGTTGGGTTATAAGACGGTCTCCAGGCCTGCCTGGTGTATTTCTGCAGTTGTGAGTAGTGACAAGAATGAAACTGGTGCCTGTTTGATTGAGGTAGAAGGGACCAAATTTATGGCTGAAGCAGATTTGGCTCATCTGTTTTGAAGAAACACTAGCAAATATTCCTTTCTTTTTCTGTTATTTGCTTTAGAGTCTGTGTTTCTCTCTTTGCAGCCTGCACAGCTTGTGACGATTCTAGCGCCAATAAATGCATGCCCAGAATGTGAGACCCTTGCAATCACAAAGTCTAATTGTTGCCCTTTTTTCCTTTATTTCTGAGAGGGAAGAAAATGTAACATCATTAGTCTACAAAGCCAATGTGTATTGCAAACAGAGATCACTCGCATGTGCTCTGAAAGCCATCTTAGACTCATAGACACTAAGCTCAGAAGGGACCAATATGATCATATCGTCTGACCTCCCACACACTGCAGGCCAGAGAACCTCACCGACCCAATCCTGCAATGAACCTCAAACCCATAACTGAGCTATTAAAGTCTTCAAATCATGATTTAAAGACTTTAATACAGAGAATCAACCAGCACGTGAACCATGCCCAATGCTACAGAGGAAGTCAAAACCCCCCAGTGCCCAAGCCAATCTGCCCTGAGGGAAAATTCCTTCCCGACCCCAAATATGGCCATCAGTTAAACCCTAAGCACGAGGGCAAGTCCACAACAGCCAGGTCAAGAAGAACTTCTCTGTAATAACTCAGAACCCACTCCATCTAATGCCCCTTCCCAGGTCACTATCATATCCATCACCCGTAGTAGAAGACAGACAATGGCCAAGCTACACGGTCCATCATATCATTCCCTCCATAAACTTATCAAGCTCGGTTTTGAAGGCACCTAAGGTTTTTGCCCCCACCACTTCCCTTGGTAGACTATTCCAGAACTTTACTCCTCTGATGGTTAGGAATCTGCGTCTAATTTCAAGCCTAAATTTTCTGAAGGACAGCTTGTATCCATTTGTTTGTGTGTCCACATTGGCACTATATTCAAATAATTCCTCTCCCTCTCTTGTATTTATCTCTCTAATGTATTTATAAAGAGCAATCATATCTCCTCTCAGCCTTCTTTTGGGTCAGACTAAACAAACCAAGCTCTTTAAGTTGTCTCTCAAAGGAAAGGTTTTTCATTCCATGAATCATCCTTGTAGCCCCTTTTTGCACCTCTTCCAGTTTGACTTCATCTTTCTTAGCCATGGGTGACCAGAACTGTACACAATATTCCAAGTGAAAAGTGTAAATGGCTGAGTGGGCAGGAGGGCAGGCTCCATACTTCTTCCCTGTCCCTTGCCTTTGACTTGCTGCCAAAGGCAATGGGGTGGGGGGGGGGGCGCAGCAGTGAAGCTGTGGTGGGGGCAGTGGTGTGGACCTCGAGCTGCCCATGGACCACTGCCCCCCTCGCAACATCTCTGCATCCCCACCTCTGTAAGAAGCTCTGGTCAGTGTGGTTAAGTTGAAGTAGCGTCAGTGTAGATGTTCCATTGCTGACGTTGGCTGTAGCTGCCTTACAGAAACTGTCCCACAGTGTCCCACGCTGGCAGTTTAATCAGGCCTACTGCTCCTGGTGAGGACACGTACTGCCAATGCAAGGAGCGTAGTGTGGATATGCAAAATCAATTCAACTACTGTGGTGGCTGTACGTCAACATGACTTGGGTTGATTTAATTTTGTAGTGTAGACTTGCTCTTAGATTATTGTGGAGTAGTTTCTCAAGGGAAGCAAGGAAGCTCCAACATGTCACTTAAAAGCTAGAGAGGAAGCACTGTCTGGTGTATTAGGGCATAGTTCTTCAACCTGTGAGTTGCAACCCAAAATTGGATTGCCAGAATGTGTACAAGTATTGCATGGGAGGCCTGGGGGAGAGGATAGAAAAGGAGGTTGGGTCCTGCACCCAGGATGATGTGTGGGGACCTGGGGAGTAGAGATGTTAAGAACCTTCCCTGTATTCTCCTCAAAACAGTGGCTACTGTGGCTCTGGTCTGATGGGGCTGATTGGGCTCAGCTCCCTGCACCAGCTGTTGCACCCTGATGCCTTACCTCTCAGTTTGTCCCAGCCGCCCTCAGTGGTGGTGGTCTTTCAGTGGTGGTGGAGAGACACCTAGGCACCTGAATTTTTGGGCTGGCTCCTAGGTGTACATTAGGTTTGTCAAGGCCTGAGCTAATTGAGATTGGGGGATGAACTTCCATATGTATTCATCTTCATGCTAGGTATGAATGAAGGTACACTAAGATCAGGACAGTGGCCACCGGTGAATTTCACATTAAATAACCAGTAGCCCATTACCAAGCTGCTTGATCAAAATATCCCATTTGTAATGGACTGTACTTTTAAGAGACCTACATTAGTGTATCTAATATGAAATCAGGCATATTACCTTCCTTGCTTGTGACTAAAATCCTATTATCTGGCTATCTGGTTACTACCTTTTATCTGCGTGTCCCTTAAAATACAGATACCACCCCCCACCCCCCGCTGTAAAATAATTCCCAACAGTGCTGCCATTAGCAGGTACAGAATGATGCTGCTACTCAGTGGTCACCTCTATTCCATGGGCAAGGTACTTGCATCTGTGTCTGGGTGTCTTTGGCTTTTTTGGGGAGACACAACAGCCCAAAGAGGCACCATCTTCAAGCATATGACAAAGTGGGATTTCCTCCCATGAAAGCTCATGCAACAAATAAATTTGTTAGTCTTTAAAAGTGCCACCAGACTCCTTGTTTGTTTTGCTGAACTAGACTAACACAGCTACCTCTTGGGAAGACAATATAAGTTGGCATAGTGGATTTTTGTAGATAAAAACCAGCTTGTGAAATGCTGATGAGTGGGACCAGGGTGTGCAGAAGGGAGGGAGAAGAGTAAGATGCATCTTTGTGCTTGCAGATTAAGCGAGTGCCTAACAACTGCTCTGATGCCTGAGGGGAAAGAAACAAATAGGGCATTTTTTTCAGAAGAGGGGGTGCAGCCGTAACAAACATTTGAGCCCACATGCAGCTGTGCTTCTCTAGAGATTGTGTTGACACTGGGCTTGTCTTGAAAACCCCTTTGTTTTGTGTTGCTAGCAAAACATGAATAATAAATAAGTTCCAAGGGGGTAGCCGTGTTAGTCTAGTTCAGCAAAACAGACAAGGAATCTGGTGGCACTTTGAAACACTAACAAATTTATTGCATGAGCTTTTGTGGGAGAAAATCCCACAGCTGCTGTACTTACTGGTAAGCTAAAGCCAAACACACATGTAGTGCACATGGAGCAGCTTAGCCCAGAGCATCCACTTCTTAGCCCAGAGCATCCACTTCTAGTTTTCTCATTCCCTTACCATGGTTTTACAGATACACCTGATCAAGCATTTTGTAGTGTGTTTTTGTTTTGTCCCAAAAATTGTAGAGGAAGCCAGCCAGACAACTGTTCCACAACCAGTGGATGGTGTGTTTGTCACAGACGCATTGGTTTTATTTTTGTTTATAAAGGTGGGTGGCCTGGGCAGATGGAGTGAAGATATCTTTCCCATGAATCCTCCATTGTTTGTTTGTTTTTTTGACTTTTGTGTTTGGCAGTGTTTTGTTTAGTGTGGATTAATGTGTGTCTTGGCCAGGAGAGGGCAGCCTTTCATGATCAGTTTTTAAGTGTGTTGTCAGCTGGAAGCGAGAAAGAATAGTGGGATTAAATGTGCATGATATGACAGGATATCCCTTTGGATATAACTTATCCTTAATTATAGGGAAGCTGTAGGAAAGTCATCAGTAGAAACTATACTGATACCCTGCAGCAGACCTTTCTGCAATGTTCAAATGAGTTTGACGGTGGTTAGAATACAAGACTGGGGCCAGGTCTACAGTGGCTGTGGAATATGGGGGCAGTCAAAGGGAGATAGTCAAGCTATGTAAAATAACTTGCATATCTCCCTTCAGCTTTCTAACTCCCACGTATTTCTGTGACTTCACTGTGCTGAGTCAAAGGGAAATGCCATCCCTTCAACTCAGTGCTGCTCTTCTTACAGTGGGTGGAGTTACTAAGCTGAACTCCAGATGGATTGAGCAAGTCTTGACCGGCGGGATAGACTTGACCTGGGGGGTCAGGACTTCTAAATTCTACACCTTCCTCTCCTGCAGCTGACTTACTGTGTGGCTTTGTTGAACCACTTGCCCCAGCTTTGTTCCTCAGTCTCCCTATCTACACAAAAGAGATAACAATACTTATCTGTCTCCCAGAGGAGCTGGCAGCCTTAAATAACTGTGTTTAAAAAGTGCTTTGAGATCCCTCCCAGTCTGTCCCCAACATCTGTGCCCAACACAGCACTTCCCTCTTCTGGGGAGCTGAAGGCATTCTGGCCATGTGCATTGTTGAGCTCCCATCCTGGTGTGTGCGTGCACATGCACACTGGGCTCCTTGTCTGAGCAGCAGTGCTGGCCAAAGCAGGGCCCTGGGGCTTGCCGCAACTCCTCAGTAATGTGTTATGAACTATTAATATCTCCCTATGCATAAGGCTTCTCAATGCCACCCATTCATCAGCCTGGCTGGGGGAGCTTGTGGTGTGCACTTTTTTTCCCCTCTCTCCCCCCAGCATCTTGCCTCAGTAGCATCCCAGGGGTCAGCCTTCTCCAGGGCAAACAGGAGTGGGTGTGTGTTGAACTGGCTGGTTTGGCGACTCCTGTCCTTGCCTCCTTTTTATAGCTCAGTGTCTCAGATCTGTTTCCTGCCCCTCCACCCTCTTTGGTCCCTTTTCGAAAGAGAACATGGGTGGAAAATGTTAGAAATCCTCCTCCGTGCTGAGCACTTTTTCCATTGCATTCAGGAACCTCCTTGTACTGTTTGGATGTGAGAGACCCAGCCTCCTACTCAGCTCCCCCCACCTCGGGTGTGATGTCTGGCCTCTCTTGGACTGCTAGATTCGCATGGCCTTTGTGGCTGGCTGGCACCGGAGCTGAGATAGCAGGTGCCCATTTCAGTGTTCTTGTAGCTGGAGCCTGGAAACGGACCTGTCACAAAGGATGGTGTGTGTAAACCCACTTCCTTGTGAGTATTATTCTTCATTTGGGGAGAGGCACACGGGGCACCAGAGGAAGGAATTGGGGAGTATTCTCTGGGAGTTTACAGGAGATTTCCTACCCAGCATATTGACTGAGATTGAATGACACCAAAGGCCTGCAATTAAAGACTCTCGTTGCAGGACAGATGTCAGTTTGTGGCTTCAGAACTATGCATTGGTTGAGGCAGTTTGAGGCAGAGGGTGGAGGTCCAGCTCTCTCCGTGTGGATGCTGGGTGCTCCCCACAGCTCTGCTGGGTCAGGTCCAGTGGATCAATCCTAATGTATGTTCTGAGAGGATAGAAAGCAAAGGGGGCACCCGTTGGCAGCTGTTCCCCAAGTGACAGAGCTGTGGAGCGGTCTTAACTCTCCTCACTTGCCCTAGCTGAGTCCACTTATACTAGGACTAGATGCTACATGTTCCTGTTTCTACAACCTTCCAAGTGAGGGTTGTTCCTGCTCGCCTGGACCTCTGAAAGAAGGGTTTATGTCCCAATTGTGGTGACAGCCTAGCCAGACCTGGAGAAGATCTTCCCTTTCCTCCACCTCACTTGTGAAGCCCACTTACCCATCTCTGAGCTTGAATGTCCTTTCCAGGACCCCTCTCCCCCCCCCCAGCAGGCTACAATACCTGGAAACTGAATGCAGGATTCAGATACTAGTCAGCTACCACCTGGTCCCTCTCTGACATGCCCCTGTGACGTGGGGTGTTGCATGCTCTAGGGCGCTGAACACTGAGTGGCAGCCAGGAACTCCAGAATTCAGACCTGGCTCTGGTTCTCTTACTCATATTGCTTTGGAAAAGCAAATCCCTTGTTACTACGAGAGAGAGAATGATCTTTTGGTTAAATTACAGGATTGGGAGCCAGGAGATCTGTGGCACTTTTAAAGACTGACTAATTTATTGATTGCATGAGCATTTGTGGAAGAAAATGCCACTTCGTCAGACACTTGGAGATGGGGAATTTATGGAATGGGAGGAAAATAAATGCAGGAAAGAGATCTGTGCTGTAATTTTAGCTCTGCTGCTAATTAGTTGTGAGACCTTTGACACGTTACTTTGCCTCCATTTCCTGTCTGTAAAATGGGACTAGCATTTACCCTCCAAGGGGGCTGGGAGGATAAACCCCATTGTGAGCCACTATGAGGTTCATAGAGGCCTTTAAGCCTTGCCGGTGTCAAGAAGTTCTGGGGAAGTGAAGTGGGATCTACAAATCTTTGATTTATTCCAAGGCTTTCTAAAGCTGCTGCACCTGGAAGTCTCTGTCTTCACCTAGTCATCTGAGCTGGGGGATGGATTCCCTTGAGTTTTGCCTCTGTGCAGGCAGTTACCATGTGGAATTGCTGTCACTGACAGTGACTATAGAAATTTGACAGCTGCTCTCAGCTGTTTGTGCAGGATCTGCTCACAAACCTTGCACCAACTTGCTGTTCTGAGGTGGGTGGCTGGGTGTCTTGTTAGCCCTCCTGGAAATTTGTTAGCAAGAGCATGCTGTAGAGTTTGAGTAAACAAAAATCTCGTTTTCTGAGATGGAGAAGGCCTATGTTGAAGAACCTTATAATGGGCTAATTGCTGATCTTGGACATGAGACAGAACCTGTGCAATGCATTGCCTGCTGTAGGAAACAAGATGGCTGGGGCTGGGTGGTCAAGACTCTGGGGACTTCGGGTAACTCTCAATGGCCCTGTCAGTAATTCCAGAGAAAGAGGTGGTTTGCAGTTCCTAGCTAGTATCCCTGGACCTTTTCTTGTTGTTCTGACTGTGGCACTCCTCTCTGCTGAATCCCTTCACTGTCTTTCTGTCTCTTCCTGCTTTGAGTCTACGACCCCTATCTTCACCTTCAAGGATCTCTAGTTCTGCACCAACGCTGTTCTGCTGTCATCTCCCCCTTTCATAGTCTGCGCTACTCCAGCTCTCAGCTCTGCACCTTCCACCACCCTGCCCTTTGCATCTGGCACAGCTTCCCACTTGCCATGGGACAATCTCCCTTCTGCACATACCTCCTTAAACAGCATTTCTTTTTCACAGTCTCCTGTATGGTTCACCAGCATCAACTGCTCACACTTTGGCAACTGATCCTTTATGCTTTGATTGTACCTGAATCGTAGTCAGGAGCCTATCTTCTTGCATGATCCAGATGAGGATTTAGGGCGATGTGTGGTGACACAAAGCAACACAGGCTCTTTAGCCTTGGCAGCCAGAGAGAGCCACTGGGTCTGTCTGTCTGCCCAGCAGCTTAGATTCCCGAGAGGTGTAACCCCAGCTTTCTTTGTGCCTCGGGAGGTGCGAGGGATCCTCTGATTGCTGCTGTCAAACTTCTCCCTCATGCTTGTAACACAAGAACAAATGGCCAAGCCAAGAAAGCTCACCTGTGACCAGAGTGTTTCAAACACCACTTGAGTGCAGCTTCCTTAGCTCTGTCCCTGTCTTGCCTCCCTGGAATCCCTGCCCAGGACACCTGTTAAAAATGATGGGAAGGGGAGCTAGTGACCAGAGTGTCTTCAGTCCAAGGAATGTCTAGGGGCTCAGTTTTGGGAGGGAAAAGGGAGTGAGCCACATTTGTGTATCAATCAGGCTAGAACAATTGGGAGGTTGCAGCTGTCCTGTTTCTGCTGCTAATTTTCCTAAAGCTATTGAGTTCTCCCAGCCTCTCTCATGTTTCTGAGGGCCCATTTCTATCCAGTAGTGAAGGGATCCAAAAGCAAACCTTGGTACAGGGCAGGTGCAGATCTACAGTTGTTGCTGCCATTTTTCTGATGGATGGGGGAAGGAGGGTTATTTAATGGACACTTGCTTGAGAATACAAAGCCAGAATCTTCACAGTGTTAAATAGCAGTGCAAGAAGCTGATAGTCTCTGGAATATACTAATGCACACATCAGTGTTTTCACGCCGGCTACTTGCGCCCTTCCTGGCTAAAGGGGCTCAGATTCTTGATGGGACACTTGGTATTGCTTTTTGGTGTCTCCAACACAAACAAGTCACAGTTATAGCAGCCCTTAAGTCTGGTCTCTGGGAATGTATCAGACAATTTGGGGAGCTGTTTGTGTATTTGCACTGAATTCGTTTTGCTCATGCTTGGCGAGAGAGGCGCTTCCATCTTTCCACTCTGTGTGGCAGTTAAAACTTAAGTTTAGAGACTGGGCAAGCTGCAAAGTTGGGGTTTGGATTGGAACTGTCCCAAGTTTTGGCCTGTCACAGTCTTTTGGCCCAACTATAACGGCATCTAGGTGTTGTCTTGAGCTCATGCTCTTGCTTTCTGCCTCTGGAGAGCTGCATTTTTCCTAGATCTCAGGTGTAAAGACTGATGGTCGCACACAGCCCTTAGTGCTGGCACATGAACACATCCATTGTCACAGAATCTGGTAGCATTCAAGATGATTAACAGCCTCTGCCAGGGGACAAAGCTTTGAACGCGAGTTCCTGGGTGTGCTGCTAGTCAGAACAGAGGTGCATCAGCAGAGTTTCAAAGTATTGTGTGAGCCCCAGTGCTGAAAGAAGAAGAGATGCTGTGGGGTAGAAGTGAGGGGAGGGGCATTGGCAGTGTGGTGCCAGGGAAGCTTCTGCAGTAATTGCCCAGTATCTTCATTCTGCACGTGAGCTATTTTGATAGTTTACTTCAGTGGAGTGAGAATGGCAATATGTTTCCTTCCTCATCTGCTGTAATTTATCTTAAGTTTAAAGTCAACAAATATGCTTGACACTCAACTGGGTGGAAGTATTTGGAAGATAACTTTCTGAAGTTCATTCTCTCTTCTGTGCCTTAACACGTGGGATCTGAGAGTAAAAGGGTCTGCTTTATGGTTGGCTTAAGGGGGGAAAAAGTCCCTTTAAAATTTTTTTCTAGAGGGCCCAGCTGGTTTTGCTTTTCAGTGATTGGCCAGAGCTGTGGAGGGCAGACACACCCTCTGTTCAAGGATCTACAGTCTGGCCCCCTGGGTGTGAAACTTACTTAGACTGACAACAGCTAAGGAGCAGCAGCGCCTTAGCTAGCAAAATATCCTGTGCATGTGTATAAATCTATAACTTATTCAACTTAGTTTGTCATTGTCGTACTGCAACAGAGAAAGTGATTGAACAGGTAAAGGATTTTCACCATCTAGCAGCTTGCTCGTTAATATTTTTGTTCACGGATATTAGGCAGCTATTCCCCACAGAGTGTGTTTGAGCTGAAGGAGACACGATACAACCTAAAGGTAAATCAGATACTTGGATTTCAGCAAGTGCTTGGTGTCTTATCTCAGTTCTCTCTCTCTGTGCGTGCGTGCGTGCGTGCGTGTGTGTGTGTGTGTGTGAGTGTGAGAGATGTGAATTATTTTGTGAGGCAGTGGCTGTCAGTCATCTGCTATATTTAAAAGCAGATAATGCTCTTCATGAAACAATGCCAAGTAAATTTGCCTCCAGCACTAGTGAGGGGCTGTCAGGTTGGGTGTCTCTGATTCCATAACTGATATTTAAGGGACATTTCATGTCCAAATAACTTGATTGACAATGTTAGTAGTAGGCTTTTGTTGCTGCAATAGGGAATGGAAGAGAATCTCTGAGGCGTCCTGACGTACTCAACATGTTACTGAAGGTTGGAGTTCCCAGGCTGTGTCACGGCAAAGCACATTGTGCTAGAGTTCACATTTTCATTCTTGCTGCTTACTGTGTGTGTTTAAATAGAAGTTTGCAGGATCTGGGTACAAGAGGCTTTTTGGCTTATACAACTGCAAACCAATCCTTAAAGTATGACATTCCAGAGTGAAGTGGATGTGCTGGTTGTCTGTCTGGGGTGACATGGATTTTTTTCAGGATACTGCCTAACACCTCCCTTGATTGGGATTGGCACAGATATTTTGTTTGGGTTTTGGTTGGTAACTGAAAATGCACAAATTTAGTCTCTGCTCTAAAAAGTACAGTGAAGTTAATGGAAAGACTAACGTTACCTTCACTGAGCTTTGGGTGAGATCCTTAGGTTGCAATGAAGGGGGGAAAAAAAAGCTAAACTTCACATCCTGATTTCCAAGCCAAGATATTTTAAATTCATTGTCCCATGTTGGAGACTGCTGTGCGTTGGGTAGATGCTGATCGCTTTGTCACCGTTCTGTTGTAGCCTGTAATGTACTGATAAACTTCAGCTCTCAAAGCACTTTACAAAGGAGGTTTCTGTAGCAGGGTTTCTGTGCCTGATTTATGCATACTTCTTGGAATATCCCGTGCTAATGTTCCTCAGTGTGTTTGGTTTTGTAATTTATTTTTCTACAGTGGCTTTGGAGAGGGGGTGGCTTTTATGTATTAGCATTTGATATGGTATAGTAGCAAACTAGGGCCTATATGAAATGTTATTGGCAATAGCCTACAGGCTGTTCTTAAACCTGGATGTAAATTATGTTACATCTTACCTCAACTATGATTAATCTGTTTTGAAATATTGCTGAAAAACACAGAAAATGTCTTCATTTCTTTGTGCCCATATACATCAGCAGTGACAGCACCATGTTTAACATGGGCCATGCACAGAATAAGGACTCAAGTCAATTCCCACTGAACTCCATGGAAGTCTTTCCATGGATTTCAGCAGGAATACCGAAGTGTTGGGTTTTTCTTTAGTGAGATAGGTATCAGATCCAACTATGAAGCAGATTGAAAACCCAGATACAAAACGTATATGCTTAACGTGCCTTCACTTCCTTGAATAAACTCTTTCAAAATGAAATTAAAATGCCAGATGTTATCTGTCCTGTGGGGAGGAATAAACTACCCTTTGCCCAGATAGGGAGGAGACTGAGTTTCTCTGTCTTCACACTCCACATAGTCCATTTATTTCCACAAGAGCCTGGTGGAGCTCACTAGTAGACAGCGCTGAATAATTGCATATGCTGTTTGTATGAATCTGTCTGTCATTTACAACTGGATGGGTGTATCTTGAGGTAGTTTATCCATCTAACGGTAGTCTAGGGCTGTTGACCATGGCATTGCTGAGGCAGGAAATGGTATCAATACCGAGTATGCTGGGTAGCCATGTTAGTCCCAGGATATTAGAAAGACTGAAGTGGGTAAACTAATCATTTTTTTTTTATTAGGCCAACAGAAGATATTACCTCCCCCATCTCATCAATTCCAAGATCATTTATTGTCTGGATGATGCTTCACTAACGTTCCTGAGGTGTCCTCTGGGCACGGGAGCATATTTTTTTTACTCCAGGGATTTTATCTCACTGTCTTCGTTAATTCATTGACAGCAGAGTGTTTTTCCTATCAGTCCACCTTAATTGCCTGATAAATCAATCCACTTCTCCTGCCTGTAGGATCACTGGTGAAAGGTTTCTCTGACTGGGTGTGAAAGCAGTGCCGGCCATTGTTAGTATAAAAGACATCATCAGAATGGGGTGAGGACAGCAAGGATTGAGATAATGTGGTGAACCATGTGGAGTGCAGCAGTTTTAGGCCGTTAGTCTTTAGCAGAAACTTTCTTCTCCATTTCATGTCTTGTGCAGTTCTCATGTCAAGGGTATTGCTTCATCTTCTGAGTTCAGATGAAGCCAAATTTGAAAGCAAAACTCAGCTGAAAGCAGCCTTCTTTGTCCAGTGTCAAATGGAATGAAGCAGGGATGAAAACACCAGGTTTCTACCTGAAACCATAAACCTGGCCAGGCCTCATCCCAGAAATGTCCCATGAGTGATGGGCTTGGGTCTAGGTTTGGATTGCAAGGAAAGGTTTTGAGAGCCGTTGTGATACTGGGACCTAATCTCATTTCTGTAGTACTGTACTCTGAGCCTTCCACTATAATATGGCCTTTGTATCATCAGCCTGTCTCCTCAAGACTTCATGTGAAGGGCGGATGTGCCACCTCACCTCAGGTGCTAAGCTAGGAGCATTCAAGTCCCATCCACTCACAAAAGTCCTTACCTTGAGTGCACTGCCTCTTTGAACTCAAGTTGTCTGGCCTAAGAGGGGAGCATAGGCTTGCAATGCGTGAGCTGTGCACGCTGGGAGTTTTACCATGTCCACACTGTCCATTCAAGTGCTGCTAGTCCTCCAAGGCCTTTCCGCAGTTCCCCCCGCTTGCCCTGAAAGGACAGAAAAATTCCCTCACAATTCTCTAGAGCAGGGTCAGCAACCCTGGCACGTGTGCCAAAAGTGGCAAACGAATCAGCTGAGAGCAGCCTGTGGTACTTTCTGTGGTGCTGCCGAAATTGCCATTCCCACAATTGAAAGCTGCTTCGAGCTGCTTCTTTCTGCAATGTGCCTGGGGAGCCCCCTCAGCTGCCACTGAAAGAAGTCGCCTCCTTTTAATCTGAGTTGTTCTAGAGCAGGGGTCGGCAACCTTTGCTGACCCGCTTTCTGGCACCTCCTCCCTGAGCCTCAGTCAGTGCTGGTGGTCCCCTTTGCTGAAAAAGAGTGGTGCCCCCCCCATCCCCCAGCAGCTGCCTGCTCTTTTTGGAAAACATGAGAGGCATATTTGGTTGGCTGGATTTAGCAGTGATGTAAGAGCTGTGCTGGAGTGTGAAAGGAACCTTCCCAGAAGTCCAGTGGCTGGAGGCTAATGCTAGAACTGAGAAGACATTAATTAACCTTTATGTCCAACTCCAGCACATTTTCTGGTGACATTTTCTGGTTGGCAGCAGAGTGAGGCCACATTCCGATAAAGCCAGGGGTCTCCCGACTCGGTTAATAATTGAGCCACAATAACCTTCCTTGTGCTGTCTCTCTGAAAGTCACCTCCAGATAATTATATTAACTATTCCAGGCTGCAGGAGCTGGGTGCAGAGATTTAAAGGGACACAGTCTTTTTCTTTCTTATGCACTTTCAGAATGAATCTCTGTCGTGTGGGAGATTGCAAATACAGAGTCGGGGCCTGTTTTTTATTTTTTCTTATTTTGTGTTTGTTTACCTCAATGATGCATTTATGAACCGATAAATTGTATTTGCATGTTACAATCTACAGCTGTCTGACTTGCACAGACAACTGACATTACTGGACGAGCAAGTCATGTATTTACTTTTGTGTGCATACTTTTTCATGTTCGTTTTTAACATGTATACCTTATGAAGCTAGTTGCTTGCTTTCCTGTGTATGTCTTCATTTCCACAGCTCAGTGTTAAATCCTGTAAGGGTAGCTTGTGGTTGTTTTAAAGTGTCCTGCGTTTCAAAAGGACACTTGAGTGATGCAGAATCCTTGCATTGCAGTGTCAATGTCATGGTGACAGGTGCTGCAATGTGTTAGTCTACAGGTTGAAAGCCAGAACTCTTACTAGGGTTTCCACCCTTTTCCTCTTCATTCTCAGATATTTTCTGTGGTCCTCTCACTTTGCTGCTTTGTCTACTCCTGGTTTCCTAGCAATACAGCAAAGACCATGATTTCATTGCCAAGTTATTTCAATCCACTCTTAGGGTGATGCAGAATTCTCACCCTAGTGAACCAGATGTTTTTAATCATGGCTGCTCTGAGTTAAACACACAGCCAATCCATGAATGACCCAAACTCTGGCCCACTACTCGGGGGGGTCTAAACATTGTGTTCTTTACTAGTCTCTGCACATATCTCAGGCGTATATCTCTTCACCTCTGATTCCACCCCTCTTCCCGCTGCAAGGTGAATGCTGCCAAGCTGCCAGTTAATGTGTGACACATTATCCTTGCAGCGTGTGCCGTGAACATTTATCGAACATGCAGCAACAGTGCTGTTTAACTAGCCATTTTAAAGATTTCTTATCAGAAAAGAGTTCTTGCCATCCGGTGCCAGTAGCAGGCTGAATAAATGGAGGGAAACATTAATGGATAGGTCTGGAAAGAGCCTTGTTAAACAGAACAGCTTGAACAACCTTTTGTAATTGATAGATAAGGCTTCAAAAGGCCAGGTGGCTTCACACCTTGCCGCTCTGAGGCTTGGTGCCAGTTTAAGGATTTTACCTATCAATAAAATCATCCATGTTAAGATGATTCATTCCCTCGGTTCCCCTGTGTAGTCTCATGTATCTTAGAGCTCTGTGTCCATGTCACAAAACCAGCATATGTTTCTTGGTGCCGATGCAGGGGCAGTTCAGGAATGAAAGATCATGTGAGACAGGTGCATTGGCTAAGCTGTATGCGCAGTTTAGGGCTTGAACATCAGGGAGTGCTGCAGGACGGAATAGAGGCACAGTTGTAGACAAGTGTGGGGTCAGTGTCTGTCACAGTAGTGCTGCATAGGATCTTTGGCACAGCTATGCAAGGCCATGCAATTCTGGTACAGGAGAACAATACAGGGAAATATTGAGGTGGTGTGTGTGTGTGTGTGTGTGTGTGTGTGTGTGTGTGCAGGTATATATGCAAAAGCATGTTAGAACAGTAGAAGCTGTAGGTCAAGACTGAGGAGTCTTGGCAGAGTTGTTTGGAGAGCCTTGCTCAACCCTCGCTCATGCTTTGCTTGGTTTTGAACCAGTGCTATCTGACATCCAGGAACTCTAATAGAACAAATGCTATTTCTCCCCATTCCTGAACCTCAAGATGTGCGATATTGAGATGTTGAACTCCTGTAGTAGTTGTGGTGACTCTGAAAACATACACGCAGGAAGCCAGAAGTGTAAGGTTTGCTATTCCAATCTTGTTCCTGCAAGATATTAAAAGTTAGGGGCAGTCAACTGGGCATTTCCTCTCCATTCCCTCCCGTTTTGTCTCCTCAGCTTCAAAGTGGGGTGATGTAGCTAAATGTTCTTGAGACAGAGTATGGGGGAGAAGGTAAAAAGGCAAGGCTCTCAATTCTACACAATGCACATGAATGTTACATTTCAGTGGGAGCCTATAGCTGCCACTGCTGAAGCTGTCAGAAGGATTTTGAACATCTGGACCTGAATTATGCTTCTTTTCCAAGGACGACATATAGGGATGCGAGTCTTACTCTGTTTAATTGGGACCAGAAACTCAGCAGCTTCTTCCAAATTGCACCACTGACAGATCTGCTGGCAACCAGCATGTTGCCTGAATGAAGGGTGTGTCTGGGGATTTCCTGCCATTTATCTCTATAAGTGAAAAGCATCTGACTGCAAAATGTGTGCAGGCTTAGGAAACAGTTTTCTGCATCTGCTTTAACCTTAGGCTTGCTGCGCCCCTATGAAATGCTGACAGACATGCTTGTGTCTTTCCTTTAAACACTCCTTAATGCTTTCATCCTAGAAAGTGTGTATTTTTTTTTCAGTGGTACAATATACTGAGCCCACAGCAAGTTAGAATTATTTCCAGAAATGGTAAAGGGAATAGCGTACTGTATGCCCATATATGTCTGCAACAAGGGGGGAGATTCTACGGATTTATAGATCAATCAAATTCCATATATTTTGTATGCAAATATAGAAATTTTTCACATTTCAAAATTTGCAAGAGTTTGTTGTTTCTGATGGAAGGTGAAATGGTCGGACATCTGCTTTTTACAGTTCAAAACAGACAGATTGAATTCTCTGGTCATTTCTTCTTGGTGCAACAACAAAGCATTGCTCCCTCTCCTTATTCCCCTGGTGCGAAAGTCATGCTCATTTTTATGGAAAGCAACAGACATCAGGACAAAACTGTAAGCTGCTTTGTGAACATGTTTTGGAGGTTTGTAGAGCTGGGGGTGATGCAGCCTGGGAATTGTGAAAGGATAGAGCACAAAGAGTGTAAGTAATTCTTTTGCTCAGGGGACGACTGCTTCTCTGTTCAGAATCAGGATCTCGGATAATGACAAGCCTGTGTCATTAGGTGACATCTTAGGGCACGGGAAGACTTCAGCTTTGCTCTGGAAGAAACTGTTTGAGGAAATAATTCCTGCTAATGTGTCCTGGTGTCTCACCTTGAGTCTCATTCCTGAGACACCAGTTTGATCAGGCGGGTGAGGAGTGTGGAGAGAGCAGAGGGAGCCTAGTGAAGGGAAAAAACATTCTAAGGAGAAAGAGGGTCTGTTTAGGTGGTTTTGTTTAGAAAGAGTTTTGGGAGCAGGACTCAGGTAGTCGGGCTGGGTGGAGTGAGAAGGTAGTACTGTATGCTCCCTAGGACTAGTGTGTGTAGAGAGAACCTCTGCCAAGGCGGGTCAGTGCTGCCATACGTGTGGTACCTCTGCGTAATGGAACTGCAGATGCTAGGCAGTGGCAGATCTTGGTTTGTTTGGAAGTCGGGGGCGAAGAAAGCAGCTGGGGTTCGTTCTTTCCCTGGATTATACCCTCAATGACTTCAGTGGTGGTGTGGGTGGAATGACTCATGTACCCTTTCCTCGGAAGACAAAGCACTCGAGGGCAGTTGGAGCCTGGAGGGTCAGAAGGCCGGGCTGAGACACTGATGCATTGTGGTGAGTGGGTGACTCAAAGTTCACTTGACCCTCTTGATGCCTGTCTTACTTCATCTGTGTAATTGTGTGAAAGCAGAACTTCTGGGTAACCAGATCCTGCATCTGAATTTAATTTCCCTAGGTAAATAATAACCTTCCCCTCAAAGCCTGTCTTTGAGAGTTTCCTTAATGCTCCTTTTGTCCCCATCTCCTGCCATCAACTCCATGCTGTTCATCATGCTGCCCCCTCATTTTGGAGCAGCCTCCCTCAGATCTGCCTGTCAGCCCCGTTCCTGACTGGCTTGCCAGTCCTGAGCATGGTGCCAGTGCTGTCTTTTTCTCATGTGGACAATTGTCTGTAAGCAGTGGGATTGAGAACCACTAACTCATGTCTCTCGGCGTATATAGCAGGTATCATATAAGCATCATGCTTGCTGATTTACCCAAGCTAGACATGACCTCTGTGACCTAGAGATTAAAGGCTCTCTGTAGCCTAACCACAGTGCCTTGAGCTATGTGTGTAGCTCTGGTGTATATCACATGGAATGAAGTCCTAAAGTTTTGACTTTACTAGATGAGAGGAGAAGGAGGGTAGTGAAAACAAAAAGCCATCTCTGCAAAGAGACACATAAAACATACAGGAAAACCTGCAAAGTGGCTAGTTATGATGTCTAGCAAAACACTGTGGTGAGATCCTACAGTAACAAAGGGCTTGTCTACATTGACAGTGCAGCTGTGCCATGGTAACACTTAATGAAGGTGCTACCTCACTAATGGGAAAGCTGCTCCCATCAGCGCTGGTATGTGTCCTCCCTCTGAACTGGTAGTTATGTTGATGCCAGAAGTCTTCCCATTAACACAGAGTTACCCTGGAGGTTGGTCAGTAAGTCGGTTGGGGTGAGGAAGATCCACACCACAGAGTAACATAGCTATACCTGGGGTGGACAAAACTGGCTCACTGCTAGGTGTCAGCAGTTTTGCTTTTGGTCACCAGAGAGCGCTCCTCCATTATATTTCTGCAATGGAGCTAGGTGACAGGCTAGTAAGACAACACAGATTTGTTGAGGCCTGAGTTATGCCAACGTGAGTTTGTAGTGTAGACCAGTGCTGAGCAAACGCAAGGGCTGCAGCTGTCTGAGCCAAAGAAGTGAAGGAGAAACATTGAATTTTAGCAGTGTCAGAATCAGAGGAGCGCTCGGGAAGGAGCAGATGCAAAATAGAAATATTCTAAGTAAAATTATGTTTATGTTTAAAACAGGCCTTGACAAATCTGCTGGACACCTAAGGGCCAGCCCAAAAACTGAGGAGTACCTAGGTGCGCAGCATAGAAGGGAGCCCCTCTTCCAGCTGCTCAAAACTGCCGCAGCCACAGATACTTTCAGTGATGAGTGTGGTGCACAAAGGACCTTCTGCTGCTGGAAAAAAGCTGCTGCTTGCGATGTTTTTGGCAGCACAGGGGAGAAAGATGGCACTGCTAGAAAAGTCAGCATTGCTGGCTCTTTTTTCAGGTCCCAGGTGGCATTTGCCTCCCTGGGTGCTGGGTTCTAATAGGCTCCAGGGGCAAAAGCCTGGACACTATGGTGACCTGGTGCCCAGGGTTTGTTGAGTCCAAGTTCAAAAGTCTAGGTCTTAAAAGGTCTTAGACTTGTCTCTGAGTTGGTCCATATAGAAAGGTGAGTGCTCCTTTCATAGTAACCTGTTTCTCTTCCCAACCTCCTTATTTCAAAAAGCATTCCTCTGTCAGTTTCAATGAATGAACTTTGAACTCAGAGATGTGGACTGTGGTCCTCTCATAGGATTATTATTGTGCTCTGCCTCTGTTTCATTTGGCATTCTTGTTTGTGTCCGTCTCTCAGATACTGTGAGCAACAAAATATCAACTTACAAGTTCCTAATAAAGTGAGATTTGCTTACAAGTTTGTACATGAGTGTGTCTTTAGCCAGCTGCCAGTGTTTCTGAACTTTCATGGCCAGTTTGGAGTATACGCTCTCTTTGGATAGTTGCACACATTTACCAATTTCTGTCTATATTAGTGTGCATGTCCCTGTTGTATACAGGTAGTGAATAAATGCCATGGAGAGAAACCATATAAATTTACCATATAAATGCATAAAGGGAGAGAACTGTATATTTGTCATGCTTTCTGCCCCAGAATCTCAGTCCTTTACAGGCACTATTGAATTCTGTAATTCCCTATTTGCAGAAAGCTAAATTTAGAGCTAAATGATTGAAGTAACTTTCCTAAGAGCATGCAGAATCAGGAATGGAACTACCATTCCCATACCTGAAGAACTTTGTGTAGCCTTGAAAGTTTTCTCACTCACCAACAGAAGTTGTTCCAATAAAAGATGCTACTTCACTGACCTCATCTCTCCAATAACCTGGGACCAGCATGACTCTAGCAACATAGCAAACAACAATGGAAGATGCACATTTCCTTGACATTCCTGTGCCCTCCATCACCTGATGGCTAGGATTTTGAGGTCTGTGTGCACATGATCTCTTTGTAGCTGTAAGAAGTGAGTATTTATGAGGTTGTCGTGTTCTGTGTATGTGAAAGTTTGGAAGGGTAAGCTGGGGACCAGGAGATTTTGGAGAACTCTGGTTTGCGTTTCTCTCACCCAACTAAAGCAGCCTCATATCTGCCTTGCAATGTTAACTGAAGCATTTCTACAAGTTTTTGTTCGATTTAAGTACAGCTGTATGTTAACAGATCTTACTTGTGCAGTCCACAACAGGTGATTCTGACACATCTTGATACCCTTCTCTTTTTGCAACTTTTCTTGCAATTTCAATTGGTGAATAAAATAATTATTTCTGGATGACTAGGCCTGTCTTGTGGTGTCTGCACAATTATGTTGCAAGCGCAGTGAACTCCAACTCCCATGAGTCCTGACAAAGCTGCTGCTGCTGTCACCAGGCAGTCACAAATTGGACAGTGTAGACTTATGCCTTTGTGTTTTCTCTTCCACCACAGAATTGGCAGCATTAGTGAGCCCACTCAAGAGTCTCAACTGCCAAGGAAACCTGGCTATTAAACTATTCATGTTTAGTTAGAAAAACATGTCTACTTAATTCCTTCGTGGGTCTGCTGTTAATAACAGCACATTGCTGTTCTCTACCACATTTCACTTGAATACATCAATGTGCTCAAGAAAAATTAATTAATGACCTAAATCCACAGCACCCTGGTGAGGTAAAGAAATAATATCACAATTTTAGAGATGGGGAAAGTGAGACACACAACTTGTGTAACTTGCTCTGGATCTCACAAGTTTGTTTGTGGCAAAGCCAGGAATAGAATCAAGGACTTTGGAGTCCATGGTGGATGCTTGAACCAGTAGACCATCCTGTGCCTACCTACAGTATTTTTCAAGGCACTGACTGCTGTTATCCAAAATAACACACAGATACTGTGCAGGCTTTCATTCTACAGTGTTGAGGGCCATGTAACCTAATTATTTGGATAGAAAATGTGAATGGTGGATAATGGAACAGAAGTTTTGTCCTTCCTTGTTTGGAAAAGGGGATTATCTTTCTCTAATCCTCTACATCCTCCTCTTGGCTCAGAGAGGCCAGATAGTGGTGGTGGCGAGTTTTTGCACCCATAGGAATTGTTGCAAGATTGGATGGTGAGGCAATCTAGTTCTCCCTGGCTCTCCCTTGTGGCTCTGTGTGCTGCTGTTCTGTTACTGTCTCAGTCCCTGCTGGTAATCAAAACAAAAAACACAGCACGAGCAGAATTGTATGAGGCCACCTTGTGCATTTGAAACTTAAACAGGGACCCCATGTATGTTTTAATGAGGCAGTGCAGTTCAGTGACTAGAGCTGTAGATTTGGGAATACTAAGACCTTTACTTTGCCACTGTCCTGCTCTGTGACCTTGGGCAAGTCTTTGACTCAGTTTCCCCATATGCAAAATAGAAGTAACTAATACTTTCCCAGCTTCATAAAGCACCTGGACATGGAGGCACTAGGGAAGTGCTAGTTATTGTTATTGAGTATTTATTCTGTTACCTTCTTTATCATTACGTTATCATTTTAGGCCTCATAACTTAGTGCTGTTGCTTTGGGCGTGGGAGTAGCCATAGCCGTAATTCTAACCAAACCACTGATATTACTGAGCTGCCTTTGGAGTGAACTTGGCTCATTTCTACATGTCCCCAAGGATGAAAAGCTGACACCCCCCCCCCCCCGAAGGGGGGTAGCCAGGAAGGGGAGTTGACCTTTCCTCTCTTCATGCAATGCTGCTTTCTTTAGAATCTCTTGCAAAATCTTGATTGAGTTCTCTTTAGTGGCTGCTTCTTCCCTCTAGCCTGGATTTCATGGATTTCTTTACCTTTTCTTTCTTATTTTTATAAAAGCAAGGACATTGGTCTGAAAAGAAGGATGTGTGTTTCCTAGAGTTCTAGCTGCTGCTTATTCCTCAACCCAGCAGGAGTAAGCGAAGCAGTTTGGAGCAAAAAGGTGGTGGGAGCTTCAGAGTTCTGACCCAGGCAGTGCCACTTGTTTGTTGTATGGCTTGGGCAAGTCACTTGTCTGGTCCTCTGTTTCTGTCTTGAGGGTTTATGCTGCAGCCTGTTGCCACGTTATCTGCAGGTGTGAAGGAATGTGTCTGTTTGTAAAAAGGGATGGTTCTGATTCAGCTTGCAAGGGCTTTGGGGCTGTAAGAATTAATTACAATTCCTAAAGGACTTGGAAATGTGATGTTCTCTTTACATACCAGATGTCAAGTCTGAATCTTCTTGGATGTCACAGTGCTTTGCTATGGCTTGCAATTCCCAGAGGAATTTGGACGTCAGATGAGGAACAGGCAGCAGCAGCAGTTGGACCCCAAATCTGTTTTCATGCAGACGTCTCTGCGAATGGGAACGTTTCCCGAATGCAGGAGGTGTGTTTCTGGGTATGCTGTTTGAACACACTCTGGGAGAGGAAAAAGGAAAACACAGATGCAACTCCAGGGTCTCCATCTGTGTTCTGTGGAGATGATCCATCCAAGGCTGTTCTTATGTGTGTTTGTACAGTGCTGCCGTGCTGTGGCCTCGGATGCCAATTAGAGTTGGGCCTGCACTGGGGTACTGGCATGAGCATTTAAGTGCTTCTGACATTCAGGAGGTTTCAGAGCTGGGATTTTGGTTTGGCGCTATCCTCCTGTCCCTCATAATGTGGCTCCAGTAGTGTAAGCTGGAATTTTACCTTGAGCTGTTGGGGATGGGAAGTGTGGCCATCTTGGATTTCCATCACCCACTTATTTGGGATATTTTTAAGTCTTTCTGAATATGGGAGGCTCTGAGTGTGCTGGAAGCTGGGATGAAATGGGTTAAGTGCTTTGCAGTGTGATTCAAAAAAGTCATTTCCTTCATGTCCAAAGACAGTTTATTTTCTGGGCATTCTTCAGGATCCCAGGAGGTGCCGCTTTCTTTAAAGGCATTTCCTGAAAGCAAGTTTATATTTGGATGAGTGAAGGGGGTGGGAGGAAGGGCTAGTGAAAAGGGGTCAAGAGGCAGGAGTGGAAGAATCTAATCTTTGGCCCTGTTTCCTAAATTGTTCTGTGGTGGCGGCAACAGTAATTTAGAGGGTAGCTCCCCAGTCAAAGGGGGACCCGTCAGAAGCAAGGCAGCTGGGTGAAGGCACCTTCAGGTATGTCTCCTTGCCTTGCATATGTTAGGAGTTCTGCATTCCAGCTTTTCTGAACTCTGTTGTGGATTTGCATGAACAATAGTTCGTGCCAGGTGTTACAGATCCAAAATACACATTTCCACATATGGGTCAGACCAAACACACAGTGAAAATGACTGTGAAAACTTCAATAACACTGATTATGTATAAACCCTCAGTGTTTGAACACAGGAACAAAAGTCCATCAGCAAGTTATGACATCTTAGTGTTTCACTATCTCCTTTGATGTTTTAAACTAAATGTGTTGTCTGTCTTGAGCATGCACAGATTTTTCTCATGTATAATTGCTGTTATTGTATGATTCATATGGATTTGTTATTGTAGAGTTGTTCACAAGTTCTGTGCAGCGTACACTGGTTTGTTGTAGGGTTACTAGTCCTGTACACTCACTGATTTGTTTTAGATTGGTCACAAGCAACTGGCTGTGCACACTAGTTCATTGTTGGAGTTCTAGAGAACTACAGACATGTAGAAAGCTTTGATTACTTCCATCCCTCCTGCCCCTTTAAAAAGCATAGGGGCATTTTGTTTTTAGAGGAAAATGTAAGTAGTGAATCCAGCTTAAAAAAGGGAAGTACCTCATAGGTTAAATTAGATGAGCACAATGATGCCTACTGGCTTTATAATCCTGTCAATGTTTTACTTGTATATAAATAATAAAAAAGTTTTATTTATATATAAGTAAAACTATAACAGGATTATAGAACCGAGAGAGAGAGAGTAAAAAATCATGGTCACAGTTTGATCAATACTGTTTGATTTGGAATAAAGTTAAAATAAACCCTTGCACTTCATGCTGTGATGCAGTAACGGAAGTTAAGGTCATGCTTCCACTTGGCTATAGATGATGGAAAGCAGCTGGCTGTGTGGCTTGGTTGTTTATTGTATAAGCAAGTTTCAAATATTTTCTCTCCTTTTCTCCCTCTTTCTGTTAACATCTATCTACCTAGTTACCTGCTTAGGTTTTCCTGCAGGTTTTCCTTATTGTCTGTAAGGGCTTTTAGGTGAGGCCATGGAAAGACCAACCAGTTTGCTTCCTAAGCAAATTCAGCCTTGATGCTGTGAGGCACTCACTCATTGACACAGCCCCACTGAAATCCATGCAGCTCATGGGTCAACAGGGAAGGATAGTCTCTGAGTCCTTCTCCCATTGTGCCACATGCCAGTGCTGTTCTCCCCATTTTGCTGTCCTTTTATTACTGTGATTTCCTAACCTCGGAAGAGGCAAGCGTTATCCAAACACATCTTGTCTGAAGACAGCCTTTTATCCAGCAGATGCTGTTTCCTGCCCTGTAAATGGTTTTCATTGTTTTATTTTGGCTCCCAGCCCTGTGTCATGTAGGGCTGGCGATAGTGCAGCTGGGGTAGGGCTCTAACACCGTGAAAATACCAGCAGGGACAAGAGGTGAAATGGAAACATTCCATATTTTCTAGGTGTCTTTGGAAAACATTTTAGAGACACACTGGAGATGCTCCCACTGTGGATTTAAAAGGCCAACGTGGCTTATTGTGAGCCAGTTCATTATGAACTACTTCTTGACTATTTCTCGGACTAGTGGCTGTCAGCCTTTCCCAGCAGTTTTATCAGTTCATCAGATAAGACATTGTTCGTAACAGCTGGTGCCAGCTGCTTCCTCTCATACCATGTGCACTGTAATCCACAATGCTCCAAATAACGCCTTGCTCGTGCACTTGGATGGAGGGTAGACATTAGGGCCAAGCACAGAGTCTTGCTGTTAAGTTATGTGCCTCAGAAGGAGAGTGAGAACATGGACACCAGTCGCAAAAGCTTGTATTATTATTATTATTTTTTATCATAGCACCTTGGAGCCTTGGTCACGGGCTGGCAGCCATTCAAATAAATGTGCAAGACTAGTATTAGGCACTGAACAAACCAAGAACGTGGCCCTGCCTCAAAGAGCTTATACTCTATGTCGTAAGCAAAATTGATAGATGGAGGAGTACGAGGAAACAATGAGACAGTATTGGTCAGAATGATAGGCAGTGGTCTATCACAATCAGATAAAAGGAGTTGGGCTAGTTCTGTAAGCTGTTCACAGTGAAAATCAAAATTTCACAAATCTGTTTGGTGGAATTTTGCAGTTTTTCCCATCTCATTTTATACCAAAGTTAGGAGGTCCATTTTTACTCAGAAATGCGCCTGTTTTGAGCAACGATCTTTAAATGTGGAATTTCATTCCATAAAAAATTTTGTTTACATCGATACCTTGAAATTTGTCATATTACTATCTGAAAACTGCTGTTTCATAGCAGTTTAATGAAAAGCAAATTTTTGGGTACATCAAGCGGCTTGAAATAAACTAGAGAGAGAAGGTGGGTGAGGTGATGATCTTTTATTGGCCAATTTCTGCTGATGAGAGAGATGAGCTTTTGAGCAACACAGAGCACTTCTTTAGGCCAGCATGGCTACAGTCACACAGCATACATCAGGGGTCTCAAACTCAAATCACCATGAGGGCCTCATGAGGACCAGTACATTAGCCCGTGAGCTGTGCCACTGAAACCTTTCCATACAATGATGTTGCAAATATCGGTAAAAATAGTGTTGTTGAGGGCCGCAGAAAATAGCTTTAGGGGTCGCATGTGGCCCCCTGGCCGCGTGTTTGAGACCTCTGGCATACATGAAGTAAACTAGTCTTTGTAATGAAAGTTTGCAGTCTAAAATGAGGGGAGGGTTTGCACTTTCCTAATTCTGCACCATTCTCCGTATCAGGCACACATGCACACCTCTTGCTCATCATTGCCACTCCACTGTGTTTCGGAGATATTGGAACAAGGTCCCTTTAGTCCAGGGGTCTCAAACTCATGGCCCAAGGGCCACATACAGCCCCTAAAGTTATTTCTGGTGTGCTGCAATGACACTATCACTATCAATATTTGCAATATCATAGTATGAAAAGGTTTCAGTGGTACAGCCCTTGGGCTATCATGCTAGTCCTTGTGCATGGTGCGGTCCTTGGGCTAACATACTAGTCCTCATGTGGCCCTCGTGGTGATTTGAATTTGAGACTCTGCTTTAGTCTATCTCTGGGCGGTAATGACAGTGGGGCTGATGGGGCACAGCCTTGGGTGGCCCGAAGCTGCTCAATGGAGCTGCACTATTAAAGGGGCTGCTTTGCGGTGCCAGCTCTGAGTGCTGCTAATGGGAAGGGGCACGTGCCCCAGGCAGCAAAACACCGCGTTACGGCTTTGGTCTCTCTCTTCCTGCTGTACAGGGAGAAGACTGGTTCAGCATGAAACTTCTAGAAAGGAGGAGAGGTTGTCTAAGCAGTATATGTGTGTGACAGCTATTTCTCATCAGAGTGGTGGCTCCTCTCACTCTAGTTATAGGGCATTTTCCTGAGTTCTCCTAGAGGAATTCTGCTTACTCTAGTGGGGGTTAATAGCTTTCTTGACACTCAAGTCAAAGGCCTGTTTGGGTCAGCTGGAATGGACACTTCTCTGGTGCACGGAAAACCTGCGTGGGGAAGGGAGTATCCAGGTATCTGTACATCCTTCTGTATTGTTAATCAGGGAGCACTGTTTCCTCTGATCCTTTATAGGTTTATCACTCTTTCCCAGGGTTGGAGGCCAGATAGGCTGGAAGGGAGTGGAGCCAGGAAATGGAATTGCCTATCATAAAAATGGAGGGAAAAAAGAAAAGAGCAAGCAGGTGCATTGTTGCAAACTACTCATTAGATGCATATTACTCATCAGACAGATTTCTTTTAGGGCATGGCAAATAATGAAACAATAAACTTTCCATGTTTCCGTTTCAAAATGTCTTTGTGTTTGCCATGTTTATCACCCCCACACCTCCTTTTCTCCTTTTGCTTTCTGCATCAGTCGGGTTCTACTGAAGAAAATGTTTATGGAATTTGTACTACCATTCTTGCAAACCAAATCTGAAGTTTGCATTTGCAGGGATTCATAATAGAAGTATTGTGCACTCATCCAATCACAGCTAAACAGCACAGTTCAAGTTTGGAATATTTGCAATCAATTGCTATAGGACAATATATGAAAAGATTTTCCTGTAATGCATTTGGATAAAGAATACATCTGAGATGATGGTGATCTGATTCTGGCATTGCTTCTAGCCAAAGGAGAGGCTGAATTAAGTTAATTCATTGTGAATTATTATTTGCTCATATATAGTGTGGTTTGTGGTGTGTGTGTTTTTTTTTTTTTGCTGAGGATGACCTCCTCCCAGTGAACTTCTCAGGTGCAAATGCTTTAATTTAAAGACCATATGCTTATTTGTTAATAAAGCTGTTGTGGTCACGACATTGCGTGGTCTTATTCTGCCGTGTTAGGGAGTTCTTTCCAAAACAAAGTCCCATTTTTAAACATGGCCTGCAGCTGCTAAATATAAAATCCCACTAATGTTACAAGGACATGGTGGATGGCTTCGAAGCATTTGCCTGGGCCCCTCACATTATTCACTAATAAGAAATGAGGAGAGTAAAGTCATTGTTTTAGTAGTAAAAAGCTGAAATTTCTGCTTAGCTTGACTGTGGGAGGCAATCAGCCCATATTGGTAAAGCCGCAGGAATTTGGTACTTGACCTTTGAAGGTCACCTCAGAAGTAATGACTTTGAGCCTGGGCTCTTGGAACACAGTAAAAAGGGATTAAAGTCTTTCTCTAAAGCCAACTGCTGGCCTGCGTGTCACAGCAGTCAAGACAGGAAGGGTGTAAACACAGAGGGTGGTGGTCTGGGTCATGTCATCTATAAATGTTAACACACTCTAGCCAAAGGGGTCTGCTGCCTTCTCTGCTCAGAGCTTGCTCTGTGGTCCTTGGCCTTGATTAAAAAGGCCTGTGAATGTTTGCTCTGATGCTGATTGTGACTGGTCAGTTCTTGTAGTGGAAATGAACTGGGATGGTTATGGAAATGTGACTTTGCTAGGGCCTAAATAAAGTTTGACAATTGTCTTGTAAAGCAAACAAAACACAAAGATGGAAAGTTACTGTAGTACGGGAGCATGCTCAGCAAGTTTGCCAGTTTCATGATATTACTTATTAGGTGTTCTTCTGAGAGCTCCAGCTTTTGGAGGTATATAGATAAATGAGAATCTCAGCTTTAGTTTTTTTTTTAAAAAAAAGCAGTTCTAGATTTTACAGTCACAGGAAAGAGCTGGGAAATTCTAAAGGCTTGAAGTAACTGAGAAATATAAAGCACCTAAAATGCATCACTTTGGCTTCAGAATCATGA
Organism: Podocnemis expansa; assembly: GCA_007922195.1. NCBI lineage: Eukaryota > Metazoa > Chordata > Testudines > Podocnemididae > Podocnemis > Podocnemis expansa. Next base: position 24,625,918 of record ML681991.1, read on the forward strand.
ACAAAAACAAGGAGTCGTGTGGCACTTTAAGACTAACAGATTTATTTTTCGCATGAGCTTTCGTGGGAGAAAATCCCACTTTGTCAGATGCTTCGAAGATGAGCGAACTTACAGAATGGAATGAAAATAATTTTTCTCCCATGAAAGCTCATGTGAAAAATAAATCTGTTAGTCTTAAAGTGCCACACGACTCCTTGTTTGTTTGGTTTTTTTTGCTAGACTAGACTAACACGGCTGTCCCTTTGGAAATTCAGAATCATGAGCTAGGGTTTTTTCTTTCTGGGGTTTTTAGAGCGCTTGGTGTGGGCTACATTGCTATGGTTCTTCGCTTGGAGAACTGCATCTAGTCCTGGATATGTCCCCTCTGTCAAAACAGAAAGATCTGTTGTGTGTGTGTGTGGGGGGGGGGGCACAGAGTAACCGCAGGAGAGGGAGAGTAAGCAGAAGGTGCTTTGGCCTTTGCCATTTGGATGGCAACTGAGGGATCTTATTGCAGCCAAAGGGAGTCACAGGGGAAGAGAGTTTATTCAAACATGGTCTGAGAACAAGCCTGCTGTTGCACCCTGGTGGAAATGGGTGGACTAGGGAGATGATCTGTGTCCTCTCCAATCCAATTTTATCTGATTTGCAGAGTTCTCTACTAGCCAGCTGACTGATTAGGTAAATTTTCAGCAGGTTGCATTTCAACTTCATTAAACCAAGGGCAGCTGCCTTTAAAAGTAACCGGGTGTGGCTTGATATGGTGAACAACTCTGTGCAGCCTGGGGATTGTCCTGGCTGCCCCTTCTTATCTTCGTCCTGCCAGTAACAAAGAAGGGGCACTACTTTTTTTTCTCATTCTTGCCAGCTTTTTTTTTTTCTATTTTAAATGACAGAATGCATGAGAGGGTTAATGATCCTCCCACTCTGCTGGGGACTCTAGACTTTTTACAAACAATTAATTAAGCTCCACAAAACTCCTGAGGGTTGCTGCAGGCCACAACATCAAGGGTTTGGGTGATCACTGTGGTTAGGATGTTCTTTCTTCCTCTCTTCTCTTGAGCAATGCAAACTGTGAACTAACTGTCATCTGTTCTGTGCTACCACCTTTCTTGACTGCTAGGGTCTGGGCCAGTACAGCATCCTGGGGGCCCTGTAGTCTCTTTGGGCATCACAACCTTATTAAAGATGCAGGCAGTAATGCAGAATTTCTTGTGGCTACACTTTGGCTATCCCTGTCCCTTTGCTTACACAGATACACACCCAACCAGTTCATTAAGTGAAATCATCTACTTTCTAATCTGCTGACCTGTCACTTCTTGAACAGAGGCCATATTTGTATGTGGCTCTTGGCAGTGTGGGATAGGTAGATAGATGGGGAGATAGATATCAGGGGATGTTGTGTAATTATATGTTCTGACGAATACTGAAGAACTTTTGTTTCTTTGCCAGTCTCTTAAGCTGAATGTCACAATAGCAGCTTTGTCACTTTAGTTTTCTAGTATGTTCATCTAGTTTTGAGAATTTCCAAAGGGGCAGCCGTGTTATTCTAGTCCAGCAAAAAAGAAAAAAACAAGTTGTGTGGCACTTAAAGGCTAACAGATTTATTTTTCGCATAAACTTGAGTGGGAGAAAATCCCACTTCATCAGATGCTTCGAAGATGGGCGAACTTACAGAATGGAATGAAAATAAATGCAAGGAAGTGTAAAACATAGGATCAGGTCATACAGTAACAAAAAATCAGAGCAGTTGTTGGGTTCAAATCCTAGGAAGGCTGAAGTCAAATTACCGTTTGTAATGGGAGAAGAACCCATAGTCTTCAGTCCTGCTTTCACACAGTTTAATTTGCATATTAATTCAAGTTCAGCTGTTTCTCTTTGAAGTCTTGATGTCCCAGTCACATCTCTGAGTACAGTTGTTAACAAATCATTTATCGAGTGATTAGAAAGATGGAAGTGCTCAGCAACTGGTTTTTTAGTTTTGTGATTTCTGATATCAGTTCTATGTCCATTCTGAGTTTCAGTGCAAGGTGCGTAGTTATTAAACACAAGGTCCGCTGAAGCAGTAGGTAATGGCACAGAATATTTGTGAGTCCAGACGTGACTGTTCTGCAGCTCCCTTTCATTAGCTAGATGCTTGGCAAAGAAAAGCATTTAGCGATGTTGAATCCTGCCTTGAGGGCTGGGTGAGTACAGTTTGGAAGTAGCAGGGGGATCCAGTCCACACAGCTTTGTGTAAGGCGCCTCCTTTTGCATGGGGAAGGTGGGTAAGTCCAGAAGGTTATCACTTAGGTTCAGATTGGTCCAGTAACTTAGAAATGTGCCAGAAAGACTATGGGGTGCATATGTCTCTGGTACACCCTGATCTCCATTTTAGGATATGTCCGGCCAACCAGTTGGCACTTTTTTGAGAATACTGTTAGTCTTGCCTTAATGCAGTAACTGCTCCCCATCCTAAAGGGGGGAAATATTAACATTAGAAACAGTGTCAAGTCTCCGTTTGATACAGCAAATATGATATACGCAGATAAGGCATGCGCAGGTACATTTGTTAGAATGCTGGTGGAGTAAATAGACCCCTGGGTGTTTAGTTTAGTGACAGTAAATGACAATGCTACTTCAGTCTCACTGTCCTGCAGTAGTGTTCTGACTACTCGTGGACATCTGGACCTAGAGCAGTTACAGAATATGCTTTAGCACATAACATCCACCCAAAAAAAAGCTATTGCTAGTCTGGAGGAAAAGGCAAATCTGTGGGGAACTTCCTCCATACCCCCCAAGTATCTGTCAGCTACCCCCAAGCACAAATGTGGCTCAGTTTAATAAGTTACTTGTTAAACTCCAGTTTATTCCATTTTTTGCATAGAAATACTGTTTCTACTCAACTCTACCAGTGTGGCTGAAACCAACGCTGGGACAAAGAATTCAGCAATTTTTAAACATTAACAAGGTAGTGATTTCTCATTGTGTGTTGAATTAATTAAACACCTGTGACATTTCACAAAGATTCCTCCGTAACTGCCCCTTATTTGAGTGGACATGGATCCTTATCATTCGCCACTAAGTAGCCCCCATATTTCAATTTCTAGTGTCAGAATTCAAAATCTGGAATTTCGGTGCAAAAAAGATCAGTTGTTGTTCTGAAAGGTGGAAATTTGACTTTCCTGTTTTTAATGTTTGTTAAGTTCTGTGGAAAGTGAAATTCCTTGGAAATGTCTTGGAACAAAATTGCAAATATTCTCCAAATTCCAAGCAGATTTTTCCTTCCTTTTCTCCCAGCTCCAGATAAAAGCCTGTCTCACTCTCTACATCCCTCCCCAAATTCTTCGTACATGTATCTCTCCCTAAATTCAAACTACAGATATCCATGGGGGATCTGGCTTTAAGGCCTGTTCACTAGTAACTCTGTGAATTAACATCTCTTCAAATGCTCTGTGTGTGCATGGATAGGTTTAAACCAGCTGTAAGTTTCTAAGTCTGGTCTCTCTAATACCTTCAAACAAGTTTCTACATTTATTTGTATAGTGATCTTTATTTAGATTCAATATTTCACACAGGTGCCTCATAATCATCTTCTCTTGAATTTAAATAATCCCAGCTCTGTTAAGGGCCAGAGGCACTGACCTAATTTATTAAGGGAGCTCGCAAGGGTAGCGGTTCTCAACCTCTTCAGCCTCACCAGCATGGTTAGGAGGGCTCCCAGCTGTGCGTGACACACAGATGTCCACCACTGAGGCTCCCCCACTTTTGGTAGTTGGTTAGGTTAGAGTGACCCCCACCGTCGAAGAAATTTTGACTTGCACAGCAGCTCCCACCAGCATGAAGCAGAGCGGACCTGAGCACATTCACTGCTGGATCTTTGCAGAACACCCTCACTGCCATGAACAGCTGCTGCTGCTTGAGGTTTCAGTGGCAGCTCTTAAAGGGCCAACAGCATGAAAGAAATCTGCTGCCACAGCTTTCTTTGGTAGTGGCTTTGTCAGCAGGCTGATTTGATGTGACACACCCGCCTTGTTCACTGATAGGTTGCAATAACCAAGGGGGTGGTGGGGAGTGTATGTGCCCACCAGTGCTTGTTGTCACTAGTGGTTTATTTAGGATCAATGCTTAACATGTGCCTTTCAAGAGCTGGGAAGATGCAAACCCTGGTGGCTCTTGTCACAGAGCTGTTGTCATGCAGGCACATTGATTAAAAGCATGTGGGGCTGAATGGCGGGGTCAGAAGCTCTCAACCCAGCCAGAGGGAGGGACACTTGGTGAGACAGGAGGGCGGCATGGGGAGGCAGGGGCAGGGGCGGAGATTTTCACACACGGCCCTTCACACCTATTGCTTGGGCACATCGATGGCCAAGTTTTTAAAAGCTGTTCAGCCCCTGGGGTTCTGCTCCCCTGTGACCATTTGGTGGTCAGTGTGGGTGCGCAGCCCTTTCTTGAAATTCCCAGCCAGTGACTCAGAATGAGCAACTTATAAAAGTAGCCGTGGAGGTCATTTAAAGCAGGGCTGGTTTCTTGGTGTCTGTTGGCAGGCCATGTGGCCAGAAAGGCTGGAATTGTTGATTATATGAAGCGCTCTTGATCCAAGGGTGTTTTTTAGGTTCTGTGCCCATTGTTAGTTCAATATAGGCAGTTTAGGGATGCTAGTGGATGGTACAAGGGACTGAATACAGGGAGCAAAAGGAAGCAACTGTTCAGATGGATCCTTTATCTGTCCTGCTTCGACATGCCATTCTGGTGGCGGTCGTTCTCCCAGAGAACTGCTATTCTGAGTCAGGTTAGATGATGAATCTCCAGAGCACAGAGCCCAGCACTTACAAATATGCCTCTAAAAGTCAGGGGAAAGGGTCAAGGAGTCTTCTGGCTGCAGCTGGGTTTATACTGAGCCAAGGCAAAACTTGTAGGTCTAGTTTGCTTTGTTGGTGTCTCTCTCTACAATACAATAAGGTGGCCCAGTCTTCATAGAGCATGTGTAGCCTTTGTGTCTGTGTGCTTGGTTTATGGCCAGAGCTAAAGACGTTTTATAGATTCATAGATTACAACTCCAAAAGGGACCATTGTGGTCATCTAGTCTGACTTCTTCCACAGCGCAGGCCAGGGAACTTCCCCAAAATAAATCCTAGATTAGATCTTTTAGAAAAACATGCAGTCTTGATTTAAGAATTGCCAGTGAGGCATAATCCAGTTAATTACTCTTATTGTTAAAAATGTATGCCTTCTATCCCGTCTAAATTTGTCTAGCTTCAACTTCCAACCATTGGATCGTGTTATAACTTCCTCTGTTAAATTAAAGAGCCCTTTATTAAATATTTGTTCCCTAAGTAGGTGTTTATAATTGTCACCTGTTAACCTTCTCTTGGATAATATAAACAGACTGATTTCCTTGAGTCTATAACTATAAAACATGTTTTCTAATCCTTTAATCATTCATGTGTCTCTTCTATGAACAGTCTTCAATTTGTCAACATCCTGCCGGAAATGTGGATTCTGTAACTGGGTGCAGTAGTCCAGCAGAGGCTGTGTAACCCATGTGCCTAAAAAGGAGTAATGTCTTTCAAGGATCCTTTCTGGCTGGGTTACATTGCTGGGCAGATTTTGCAGCCCAGAAACCAGAACTTTCTGGTAGGAGGGTGTGGTAGCACATTGAGCATGCTCCACAAGTTTTATTGTTATACTGGATTTACGTGCCTAGGGAGAAGCCTGAGAGAAGCAAGTTGGAGAGGAGCAAATAGAGCGGCAGAGTCCATGTGCTCAGGGACTAAGTGAAAGGAGCTGAGTGAGAGTGGACTGCAGGATGGTTTCTCCCTGCTTTGGACAGTTTTGCAGGGGAATTGTCTGCAGTAGACGTGAGAGCTGGATGGCCAGTGTCCTGGTTGTGTGGTGCTGGCTACACAAGAGGAAGAAGGGACTGCAGGGCATTTGCCTGAGGATTCCTGCAGCTAGAGATGATGAGGATGGCTTCTGTTTTGCATTTAAGCCTCAAGGATTTAGAGACTACAGTTGTAATAAGGGTGACTCAACCTGAACTTTGGGACTCTAGGGTTTCTTAATGTTTTGTTTAAATTTATCATGTTTTCTTAGGATAAGGTTTGTTTAGTTAGTTAATAAAGTTCATTGTTATGTTTATGCTGAGTAGTAGTTTAATGTGGGATGGGAACTCTGAGCAGTCTTTGCTGTAAGTCCTGAACAGACTGGATCCTGGCTCTCCAGCTGCTTTCTGCAAGGGTTTCTCTGTTAGGCACTGGAGAGGGGCAAGTGAATGCATTCAGGCCCACCCTAGCAAGTTACAGTTGCACTAGTGCCAAAAATAGAAGTAAAATAACCTTTCCGTGCCTCCTTGAGATTCCCATTTAGGCATCCCAGGATCACTTAAATTGTTTTGGCCACGATGTTGCACTGGAAGCTCATGTTAAGCTTATTGTCCACCACAACCTCCACATCTTTTTCAGGGCTACTAGCTCTCAGGAGAGTCCCTTGTCTCTAAGTATGGGCTAAATTCAGTGTTCCCAGAGGTATACGCTTACATTTAGTTGCATTAAAACACGTTGCTTGCTTGTGTCTAGGTTATCATGCAGTCCAGACAGCCCAGTATCAGGGTCCTGGCCTTTTGATTATTTAGAGCACAATAATTTGCTAGAAGGGATCATTGGATTATCCAGTCTGACCTCCTGTGTTTTACAGGCCACCAGCAGCACCCACGCACTAACCCCAACAATTTTTGTGACATCTGTGAACTATCAGTAGTGATTTTGTGTTTTCTTCCAGGTCATTAATAACAGTGTTAGGACCAAGAACCGATCCATGCAGGACTGTGCTGGGAAAACACAAACTTGATGATGATTCCTTATTTACAGTTACGTTTTTAGTTTTATTAGCTAGCCAGCTTTTAATCCATTTAATGAGTGTCATGCTAATTTTGTGGTTTTCTGTTTTTAATCAAAATGTCTGTTTTTAAATCAAAATGGTTTGCAGACATTTAAGTATATTATATTTATGTTTTTCTGTTTATTAACCAAACTTGTAATCTCATTAAAAAAAAGATATGTTAGTTTGATAGTCTGTTTTCCATAAGTCCTTGGTGTTTGGCATTGATTATATTACCTACTTAATTATTGAAATCCCATATCAAGCGCTCCATTATCTTGCCTGGGACTTGGTGTCAGACTGACAGGTCTATAATTACTATGATCACAAGAGGTAGGTGCCTTTTGTGTCATTGAATGAAAATTCCCTTAAGATTTTGAAGCCCAAGGCTGTATAGAGATAACCCATGAAAGACAGTAAATGATGTTAGGAATCCATGTTGCCCTGGATTCCATGCAGAGTCCCTTAGCCGCAGGAGATGCCCCAACACAGAGGACCCAACTTACATTCATATGCAGGCAGCCTCCCTTCATGTTGCATGAACAGGCAGAACCATTGTGTTCTTTCATGTGGATGCTTAGCTGGGAAGAGTTCCCGAGTAAGTCCTGATATGACAAATGTGGTGCTGGAAAAGGAGCTTCCTTTACTTAACAAGGGACTTTCACAGGGAGGTAAAGCTGGAAAAAACAGTCTCATTTCTGCCAAAAGATACTTACCTTGCCAGTAATTGGTCTCAGTTGCCTGTGCTTCTATTGCGGATGTTGGCGTGTTGAATAGGAGCTTCCTGCTCTTTCCAAACCCAGTTTCTCTTTGAGCCTACCCTGCTGGTTCGTAGCCTTCCTGACAGTCTGGCCTAACTGTCTGTAGCCATGGAAGGACTCTAATGCCACAGGTTCACCATCAGAACTTCCCTGCAGTTTTGAGCACGTCATAGGGAATGGAAAAGCCATAGAAGGTAAAACTGTAATTGCTAAATGAGCACAAGTGGTGAAGGAAGCCACCTGGGGAGTATTTTCTGATGGTTAGAGTAGAGGACAATGGGATTCAGCACTCCTAGGATCTGTGCCTGACTCTGACACTGACTTGCTGTGTGGCCACAGGAAAGTCCTTTCTCGGCCAAGTACCTCAGTTTACATATCTGTGAAATGGAGATAGGAATATTGACTTCTGCTCAAGGAGTTCATTCTGAAATGGAAGGCACACTTGGTATAAAGAATTTAGGTTGTATGGCAAAGTCATGATAGTGGATAGGCAGATGGGCAGGGAGCCCTCATCCTTCAAGACTGACCACAGCAGAAGCTGCTCTGCTGACTTCTCTGGTATCAGAAGAAAAGGCAGAACCAAACCAGCTAAGCTCAGTGTTTGATTTCTGAGGCAGATGCACTAATCAACTTTCATCAGAACTCAGCATCTGATAATCAGGTTAGCATGTGAAATTGTAGCAGTGCTTGAGGCCAACTTCTCTTTGCATCCTGTTTTGTAATATTCCCTGACATTCTCCACATTCTTGGCAAGGGGGCTCTTATCTTTGTTTTAAAAAAAAAAAAGTGAAAAACCCTTGCTCTTTTGCATTTCTGAAATCCTTCGATGTCCTTTGAAGCCGGTTTTCAAAAGCCATTTGGTCTGGTCTTTCCATTGGCTGCTGTTGCTCTATAATGAGAAGGAAGCATTAGTCTTTGATTCCTTCCACTGCACCATCTTCAAATGGTACAAAGAGACAAAGGACTGTAGTCTCAAATTTGGCTCTGGTCACCTATATAAAATTCAGGGTCATATTCCCTGGCTCCACCCTTGTTCCAAGGTTTTACTCCTGCCTCCACATTTCCACAAGGGTTACCTGCTGATGCCTAGCAGCTTAACTCCTTGCTTACTTAGCTAATGCAGTACACCTCCATAACTTGCGTTCTGGGCGTAAAATTTTTGGCTGAGGATTTTGTCCTGACCGTGGCAATGGTTAATTACGCAGAAAACATCACAGTGGTTCGTGTGATCTGGTGGTATAGCTCTAGGAAAGCAAACCCATTGTAGCTGGCCATTTGTGCCATCAGTATTGTGTGTCTTCTGGGGATGGAGGAAAGTTGCTTTTTCCTGTAGGTCATTAAACCAGCACCTCTAAAGCATGGAGGTCACTTTGCCTGTTTTGCTGCATTAGTGTTACCATTAGGGTATGTCCACACGTAGGTTTTAAAGAATAACAAAGGTGGTTGTTTTGCTTTAAAAAAAATTAGGTCCACATGACTTTTTGTTGTTTCGATATGATGAGCTCCATCATATCGAAACAACAAAACTTGAATTGATACATTAAAACTTAGTAGATAATCAAAACAGCCGTTAAAGTGAAATGGTTGTTTCGAAACAACGCCATTCAGACGCATTGTTCTGAAAAAACATTGTTTCAATTCCTTCCAGGGTGCATGGCACCCTGGAAGGAAGACCTGCCCCCTCAACACCCTGGCCTGGTGGTGGTGCACAGGGCAGGAGAATGGAGCCCATAGTGCCCCGCATCCCCTGCTGCTGGTGGGGCGCCAGGGGGATGGAGCCCAGGGCGCCCTGCATCTCCTGCCACTCAGCCAGTAGCGGGGAATGCGGGGCACCCTGGGCTCCATCCCTCCACCCCCCCCCCAGTGGTGGGGGATGCTGGGTGCCCAGCAATCCCTGCCCTGGGGGCTTTTTTCCCCCTGCCACTGGCTCTCCTGGGGAGAGCCAGGCAGGAGATTGGGTGACAACATGGCCCTGCCAGGGGGCCATATTGCCACACCTCCCAGGGTGCCCCTCTCCCAAATTGAATTAGCAAATCCTGTGTCCGGACATGCTAATTTGGTCTTTTTTGGTCTGGACCTGTAAAATCAATTTAGCATGAATCAATATTATGACTTTTATGTTGATTCAGCTTAAATCGATTCAACTTGAATCTATTTTACGATGTGTGTGTGGACATAGCCTTACAGTCTACGGGAATGGAGACCTCCTGGAGAACTGTAGTTGGGTGTAATTGCCACTTGGTAGATGACAGTAATGTTTTGAGAGTCATTGGATCTCGGATCAATACATGAATCTGCCAGGTAGACCTTGTACCTCTAGGGAATCGGGGTTGATGCAGTTGGTTGGAGCCATGGTGCTAAAATCTGAGGGAAATTTCTTGACCAGTAGTATAAAATACCCAAGTTTATTCCCCATTGAGAGTCTGGCTCTCTTTCCAGTACAGCAGGCAGCAGTTGGTGCTTCTCACTAGGATTTCTAGCTGCTTTACGTTCCATGATGATTATGGCAGCAGATGATGGTCTTCGGAAGGAGACAGGCCTAGTGGCCAAGAGTTGGGAGGAGCAAACGACTCAGTCTGTGACTTCGGGCTCAAACATAGCCACTTCGTGCCTTTTTCAGACGACCCAGGTTTGACTTTAAAAGCAAGTTGAGAAAAGCTCATTGAGAATGGTTGGGTCCCAGCTGAAAAGCCCAGCCTCGGGTCCTGCAACATTTGTTTCTGTCTCCCTCCCTCTCCCCACATTAATAAATTCTGGGCCTTCTGGGGGTTCATCTGGGACTACTGCCCATCAGGACACTTGGAAGTCCTTAGGCATTCTAGCTCTTCTTTTCCCCTGCCGCTTACGCTCCTTTCCCTGTGGCCCAACCAGACTACTGCTCTCTTCTTCCTTTGCTGCTCTGCGGAAGAGCAGCAACGTGGGACCCTCTGTACCTTTCTCCCTTCATTGACTTCTGGACACACTCGGCCCCCTGCTCTGGGCAATATTTCAGTTCCTTCCAAGCAAGTTGACAACTTGTCGCTTCCATTGTCTTTGGTGACAGGAAAGATTCTCTCCTCCTTTCCCCCTCAACCAGAAATCTTGGCCGACTCCACGCCCATGAGGCAGCTGATCATCATTTGTTGCCATTGGAAATTATGGTCTGGTTTCCTTCAGTGGCGCCACTGAAGCAGTAATGACAGGAAGGTCCGGCTGGGGATAAATATGGAAGAGGCTTTTCCTGAGAATTGTGCTGAGATCCTTTTTTTTTTTTTTTGGGGGGGGGGGGGGTGGATCACAAGTATACTGAACACACACATCTTCCCCCAACAACTCCCCTTCCCTTACACACACACGCACACATACACACACACACACACACACCCTCTGTCTGTGCTGAACGGGGAGAAGTAATCGTGGACACTGGTGTGAATGCTGTTAGTTCCAGTTTCCTGGCCAAATTCTACTGTGATTAATGTCATTCTGCCTAGTTAACTCATCCTGTGGTGTTGGCCGGATATGGGATTCTTTTACATCCTGGCCTAAAGTTTTGTGCAGCAGTGCTGTGTGCCATTTAACAGAGTTCACACTCCACTCCAGAGGTGGCTGCATGTCGGTGACAGGGCATTTGTTCCCTTGTGTTTACATATACAGAAAGGTCTTATGAAATATAAACATAGTTATTATTTGTGTGATATCTCGTTCTTGCTGGCGCATCTTCAAGGGGAACAGTAGAAGTACTTGACCTTCTTTTCCTTCCAGAGAATGACTTTATTAGCAGTCCTGAAAGAGTCCATTACACTGGATTTAGAGATTTGGCTTGCCTGTTATTGTTCATGGTTTGTTAATTTGGATTAAGGTAGGTTGTGGATTTAAAGGGGAAAAACTGTTGCTCCCCAAATTCTAGAATAAGCATGTCCACACACACAGTTGGCCTTGAGTGTTTTTTCTGAAGTAACTCCATGTTTAGAGAAGCCATGAAGTAGTGTTACAGATTCTCTGAATGGCTTTAACAGTTATCTGACCAAAGTTGAGGGTTCAGTAAGAGATGGAGGGTCCGACCATCCCTGTACAAAGAAATTGTGCTACTGTTGCTCACACTAAGCCTGACACTTTTTTCTTTGGATTAGAAGCACATGAGATCTCCTTTGGAAGTGACCTCAACTCCTCTTGTCTTGAAGGAAGCTTTAAATATAGTGCCTGGTAAGGTGGATTGCAACTCACTTCAGCCTTTGTCGTTCTTACCTGGACATACTTTACTGTTTTGTGTACTGGAGTGATCCATTCTAGTCCCTTGAAAGTCTTGCTTGAAGATGCAGTTATCTTTGCTCCTCTCCCCCAAAGTGTCCTGTGCTTCATTTCTGCTCCAAATCCTCCCTGGAGAGTCCCATGCAAACTGGTTGATCTCCCAACTCATATGGTTCATTATTTATGCCAGAAACATTGACTCAGGAATTGCAGAGAATGTGCTTTTTGTTGCACAGGCAAATCCCACCCCAAGTGAAGTTTCCCTTTTTTACTAGAACATTCCCCACATCTCTTGCTTTAACACACTTATCTGGTCCTCCTTACCATAGCATTGGTGCACCTTCCCATCTTTAATGCATTTCTCCTCACAGTATCCTGGTGAGGCAGGGAAGTACTATTCCCATTTTACAGGTGGACAAGTGAGGTGAACAGAAACTAAGTGACTTGCCCAACATCACACTTGAATTCGTGAATGGCGCAGGGAATTGACTCTGAGTCTCCTGAATGCCAGCTGATAGTGCCCAAACTGCTGGCTGGCTCACCCATCCTCCATAGCTTGTGGCTCTCTTTAGATTCGTGACGGATTGAGAATCGTTTACTGTTGTTTGGAAGTGCTTGCTGAGGCAGCCAGATTCAGACTTGCTCTAAGTGAGTACAGCCCTAGTCTTAGGTTTGAACCTGGCTTATAGTGCCCCCCTTTTTTAAAGCCCATATTTTATCACTAAAGACCACCCTGAAAGTTGTAGCGCTGTCTGTAATGGAGAGAGATGGGTCCATTTCTGGTTGAAAAGGACGTTCAGTTTTCCTCTTTTCCGATTATGGCATTGTATGGTGTTTGTTGCATATTCCCAGTCACTTCCACTTTAGGAAAATTCATACTGGTGATAGGAAGGCTGGGGTGGGCGTGAGAGAGTATGGAGCTTTGGCTGCTCAACACTTCTAAAAGATTTTATTTTGGTGTCTGATAAGGATATGGGCATCATGGTTAAGCACCCATGTTTGAAATTTTGACCACAGAGGTTGGAACTGAAAAAGTCTTAGGAGATCTCATCTACTGTGTGCCTTGGGGCCAATATAGGAGAGCCTCTGTAATGTTTCTTATAGGCTGCTTCTTTACTTGCTGTACTGCACAGTTGCTTATGCGAAGAGGCTGTGTTGTTTTAAGTGAGTTGGTCCAGTAGAGAACCATTCGTCTGTTCAGAAGCAGAGTCCAAGAAGAATTTGACATGGTTAAGCTACCCACTCATACATAAACTCTTGCTCTCACTTTCTCTCTCTCCTAACTCTGCTATTTAAATGGTTCAGCCCCTTGGCTGTGCGAACCATAGATATCATCATTTGTTCTAGGAACAAACTAGGTGGTGGCTTTCAATAGGAATGAGTTCAACAAGGGCAGATTAGACCTGGGTAGAAGGGAACACAGATCTCCAATTTACTGCCTGCAGGAAGGAATTTGGGTTGGGAATCTTCCCATCTCCCATGGATGGTGCTGAGGCTGACTGCAGGAATGGATGAAGAGGGATAGCGGTCATGCTTTCCCACTGACCCACCCCTTTCATTTAATCTGCAGTTTCCAATGAACAAAACCAGGATTACCAGTTTCAACCACAGTGAGTTTGTCCAGGAGTTTTGCATTTCCCAGAAAAGATTTCTACTTGCAAATCGGCTTTAAAGGTGGAGATGGAAGTAGTTTGTAAAATGAACCTTTTTTTTTTTTAATGCAGAAGGGTTTTAGAATACAGTATTTTCTCCTTTGCAGCTTGTTAGTTTGCTTGGGGCATTATGTTGTGAGGCAGAGGAGGGATTCAAAGATTTAATTCCATTTTTTATGTTGTTTTCCTTCTTAAACCATCCACCCCCTTTTACTTTTCTTGAGCCAAGTTGCAGCTGCTGCCCTGAAAAGTGATTTCCTCTACTTCATGTTCTCTGCTGACAGAGGGGCTGCATCAGACCATTTGATGCTGTACTAGATGCGAATCCTGGAAAGCACACATGAGACAAAGCACTAAAGTTCAGGGTGTGGGCACAACAGAACATAGTCTGATCTCAGCTATGTTGTGTGTAGTTTTCATATGTGCTTCAGGGTTGAGTCTACTGGCATATTAAGACTCTCTACATCTTTTAATATTTGGACTTATTTCTCATGCAGTTAACCAAACTGAAAAAAGTTCTCTGACTCCTTCGCATGCAAGTTCTACTAGGCTTTTATTGCTTTCTGTGCGCATGCCAATATGCCTTTCTGTGCTTTCTGACCCTTACCTAGAGGGAGTGGGTAAGGACAGGAGCTGGGCTTGGCAGGAAGCTGTAGAAATAATTGAAGTACCAACCATGCCATAGCTGAAGTTTGTAACCTGGGAAGATTTACTTAACTTTTGGACTGAAAGTCAAAGGTGCAGCTGTGGGATGGAGGGGGAATGTGCTAGAAGGGAGAAGGACTCATTTGCACCCAGTGCTAATGAGCATTGCTCTTCTGGTGAGAGTTGTGTAACTGTATTAATGGCCAGTGCAGCAATGATGCTGATGGTATGCACATGACATGACTACCTTAATAGGATTACAATTTATTAATTCTGTAGTGCAGTTGGACATTTGCTTTCCAGAATGAAGTAAGTCAAGGTCCCTGCCACAGGGTGTTTGCAATCCAGGAACCTGATCTTCTAATGCTTATGCACATGAATAACTTCGCTCATCTCAGTAGTACCTTTGACTACATTTGGCTACTTACATGAGCAAATTTACTTTCATAAGTAAGTGTTTGCAGGATCATGTCCTGATTTATATACATAACAAATGACTTAGGGTCAGCAAGTGTTGGCATGGTTCATCCACCTCCACGAGAGGTGGGAGCTATCTCGATGGGAGAGGCTCTCCTGTCAGCATGGCATTGTCTGTCTTGGGGGCTAAGAGGGTATAATTATGTTGCCCTTGGGTGTGCATTTTTCACACCCCAAGTAATGTAGGTCCTATCGATATGAGTTTGTAGTGTAGACCTGGCCTTAACGTCTGAAGAATTGGGACCTCAGTTTGTTTATACGGCCAACTGCCAATGAGCCAATGAGGTGTAATAGTCAGATGGGGCGAATGGATGAGGCGAGGCTTGGCCAAAGAAAGTGCCAGTATAGGCTACTGACCAACTGGCAATTTACTGGAAGTAGTGCAGGTGGATTTAGAATTACTTCTTGGGGGTGGGTGTAAATAAATAATTAATTCACAGCTGTGTTGGGTATGATTCTGTCTTGCACAAGCTGGTTGCACACTAACTGTCCATGAGGACCCTTCAGTTAATTAATGTACTTTGTTCCAGTCTTTTTTGAAACAGGACTAGATCAAAGTGCATCAATAGTGTCGGAAGGATCCACACAGTCTGCAGCAGGCTAGTGCCAGGGATATTCCCATCCCTGTTTGCTGCAAACTAAATGTTCATAGAGAGAAATTCTCAGGGCTGGTCTACACATATGGCGGCAAATTTGCCACCATCAAATCAGACTTCCTGATCAGCTGACTGAGTCTGTGAAGACCTGCTCAGTCAATCGGGAAGCTGATCCATGGAGAAGTTGATCCCTGAAGGCCGCACCCTCAAGTGGAATAGGACGGGATGCCAGTTCCTTTCCACTCAGTGCATTGAAGACATAATGGTAAGTAGGCGATTGAAAGTAGAAGGGAGGAGACAAGTTATTTTAAGTAATTTGCATCTCTCCCATTGCTTGTCACTGGAAATTGCTTGTACGTCAGACAAGGGCTCAGCATCTGAAATGCAGGGACTGATGAGGTGGAAAGGAGGCAGATGGTTTCAGAGAGCTGGAGAACTAGTTAAAACTGTCATTCTTTAGTGGCCACACATATTTAGAAAAAGTGGGCAGGGGAAATCTGTTCTTCAGGTCTGAAGCCTAAAATAGCCCCTTGTGCCTCAGGTGGGAATTCAGCTATCACTGCTGCTGGATTGTCAGTGTGCCTGGACAGCAGTTTTCATATATGGGACATGCTGGCGCCATAACTATACAGGAGGAAAGATGGAATCTTGTTAACCATCCTGGCATGTAAGGAGTTCTGTGTGTGCTTCCAACTATGGCAGATAATGATCTGGGCGTGCAGCAATTGTGAAGCCATTGAAGTCAGTTGGAGTCTTTCCACTGGTTGCCTCGAAAGTGAATTGTTTGATAATTTTGCCAAAAGGTTGCAGCATGTCAGTTCTGTGTGGGGTCTCCTACTGACAAATACTGATCTTTCTAGCTAATAAGGAAATGCATGAAAATTAAAGGTAACAGCAAGTTGTTGTTATTTTTGAATGTCTGGATTTAAAAGTTGAAGCAACTGAGAAGGTGCATGCTTTTCAATGGCCATGAGAAAAGCCAGTAGGTTTTAGTACAACAAGGACTGTTCAGACACTATGTAAGGTTGGTCAGAAATCTGGTTTCACTGATGCCAGAGTAGCTGAAAATACCATATTACAGAGGAAAGAGCAGTTCTGTGTAATGACTCCTGGCCAGAATTAGAGCTGCCACCCATACGGCCTTTTTATCAAAATGGCTATAATTTTTATAGGTCTGACCCTCTCTCCACAGGCTTAAATGATGCCCGCGCACCTGACTTCACGTGGTATACAGTAATGCTCTGTGGCAAAAATGGCAGCCATAATTCACCACTGGCGCAGCCCCACTGGTAGTAGCCGTGGAGGAGGCATTAATGTGAACAAGACTTAGGTGGGAGCTGGTGTTATTTCCACTGTGTGGTCCAGCTGTTCTCAGAGCATTAAAATTTCATGCCCCTTGTCTAAACTGTGCCTTTCACTATTGGTGGAAGTAGGTGGGTGAGTTATGGTCCCATTTTTTTTGCCACTATAGATAAGGCTATCGTGTGGCACACTGTGTCGAAACATTGTGGCCATGATGCAATGCTGCATCATCTCACTACTGAAACACCTACAATGCAGACTTCTCAGCACTGCAGTGCAGAAACTGGCCCTTGGCTGACTGAGTTCAGAAAGTGGGCTGCCCAGCCCAAACAAAGTGGTTTTGTTATCAAGAGGATGATTAACAGGAAAGCCATGGAGGGATTCCAGAGAGGATGGCGTATACACATTTGTTTTTGTGCAGCATCTGAGAAACTGCTTTTGTTTTGTTCTTTTGTTCTTTAATCTCTGTAATTAAAGCACCCCCTTCCACTTCACTAAGAGCTATAAAAATTAGCTACATCAATACATTAATGGCTGGGTGGCCACATGGGAGCATGGAGTAAAGATGGATACACAGTCAAAGCTCTGTGTTCATGCCTGATGGTGTACATGATCTTTAAGGGAGGCTGTGGGTTGACAGAGATACTGCTATCCTGAAACACTGAGAGATGCTGATTCAAAAAGATACCCTGGTTACGGTCACTTCCAATTTGAAAGGTCTGCTTTTTCACCCATTATTTTGCACCTGCAGTAATGTGGCCACCTTTGGGTTGTAGGCAGAAGTTGAAGTAGGAGGGAGCACACCAGAATGCCATCCCAGGGCCCACCATTTTTAGGGGGCCAGTGATCTGGGGCCCCTAAAAATAGAACAATGGGGCAGAATGCTGCAATCTGGTGTGTTCCCCCTGCCCTTACTACCTCTGCAGTTTTAAAAGCTCCCAGCTTGAGGGAAGCTCCCTGCTACCGGCTGGCAGGGAGCATCCCCCAGGCTGGGAGTTTTTAAAACTCCTGCCCTGGAGCAGCCACTCATGGCCGGAGCAGGAGTAGGAAGCACAGCACTGGGGCTGCTCCAGCTCCGCAGGCAGTTGGGGGTAACAAGGTGAGCTGGGGCTGGGACTGAGTGGGAAGTGATGGGATGGACTCTTCTTCCTG
>ML681991.1:24643576-24772889 GCA_007922195.1 Podocnemis expansa
ATCCCTCATTCCCCATCCCGTGCCCTCCTCCTACCTGGCTTGGGACCTGTGAATGCAGGAAGGTGGCCCAGACAATACAGGATGGGGGCCTGGAGACTAGGAGGGTGCTGGGGCCCATCAAATTAGACTTTAACCACTGGTTGTAGGTTCAAATGATGGAACATCGATGTCTGATTACCTGACAGAAGCTCTAGATTGGGTGCTGAGAAATCCAAACCCTGCCATGTGTGCCTGTGATTGACTGTGCTGATTGCTGACACTGATTATGGGTGCAGAATTGTGCCTGTATATCTGGATGGGATTTGGATGGAGGTAGAAGGAAATTAGAGACCATGTGTCTAGTCAACTGGGTAGCAAATTTTGGTTAAAGTTCTTTTCTGAAGTAGATCACAGAAGCTGGAAGGGATCATAAGAGGTCATTGAGTCCAGTCTCCTGCACTCATGGCAGGACCAAGCACCATCTTAAAGCTTCCTTGGCAGGTGTTTGTCTTCAACCTGCTCTTAAAAATTTCTGGTGATGGAGATTCCACAACCTCCTTAGGCAGTTTATATTGGTGGTTAATCACCCTGACAGTCAGGAAATTTTTCCTAGTGTCCAGCCTTGCTGTAAATAAGATCATTGCTTTTTGTCCTATAATTAGCAGTTAAGGAGAATAATTTTTCTCCCTCCTTCTTGTAACAACCTTTTAGGTACTTAAAAACTGTTACCATGTCCCTTCTCAGTCTCCTCTTTTAAAGATTAAACAAACCCAGCTCTTCCAATCTTTCCTCGTAAGTCGAGTGTTCCAGACCTTTAATCATTTCTGTTGCTCTTCTCTGGACTTTCTCTAATTTGTGCACATCTTTCCTGAAATGAGGTGCTCAGGATTGGGCACAATACTCAGTTGAGGCTTAATCAGCGCATGGTAAAGTGGAAGAATTACTTTTTGTGTCTTTCTTACAATAGTCCTATTAATACATTCCAGAATGATGTTTCCTTTTTTTGCAACAGCGTTAACACTGTTTAGCTTGTGGTCCACTAAGACACATGGGTCCCTTTCCATAGTACTCCTTCCTAGGCAGTCATTACCCATTTTGTATGGGTGCAATGGATTGTTCTTTCCTAAGTGGAGTACTTTGCATTTGTCTTTATTGAATTCTATCCTGTTTACCTCTGACCATTTCACCAGTTTGTCCAAACATTTTGAATTATGATCATGTCTTCTAAAGAACTTGCAACCCCTCCCAGCTTGGTATTTTCTACAAACTTTTAAAGTGTATTCTCTATGTCTTCATCTAAATCATTGATGAAAATATAGAACAGAACTGGACCCAGAACTGATCCCTGTAGTAGCCCACTTGTTATGACCTTCCAGGGTGACTGTGAACCATTGATAAATACTCTCTGGGAGCAGTTATCGAGCCAGTTATGCACCCATCTTATAATGCAGGCGTGGCCAAACTGCGGCTTTGGAGCCACATGTGGCTCTTGAATGAAAAATTGTTACTCCTGGAAGAACGTCAGCAAATCGATTTAGGAAAGCAGCCTCAGCCTAGGAGTTCAGGAGAGGGTTAGGACGGTGGGGAGAAGTGCGGCATGGTTGGAGATGGCATGGAGAAGTGAGACATGGTCAAGATTTTAAAAACCTCATCACTAGCCTGCAGTCTTCTACATCAAGCAGCAGCTAAGTTTTTACTGTATAGGCCTAATCTTCATGGTAATTATTAGAATCTGACATAAGTAGGGTCGATATTTGTCCTCTTTTTATGATAAAATTAAAGTATGCAATGAATTTTAAACTTAGTAATTTTGGAGTAGGTAAAAGTATATGGCTATAGGCCTCATTGCGGCTCTCAAAGCTTTAATGATCAACTTGTGTGGCTCTTGAGTTTCATAAGTTTGGCCACCCCTGTTATAGTAGCTCCATCTAAATTGTATTTCCCTAGTTTGTTAATGAGAAGGTGATGCAAGACTGTATCAAAAGCTTTAGTAAAGTCTAGAATACCATATCTGCTGCTTCCCCTCTATCCACAAGGCTTGATACCCTGTAATAGAAAGCTATCTGGTTGGTTTGATATAGTTTGATCTTGACAGATCTATGCTGGTTATCACTTAACTCTTTATTCCCTTCTATATGTTTGCAAATTAATTCCTTAATTTTTGCTCCATTATTTTTTCCTGGTACAGAAGTTAAGCCAACTGGTCTGTAATTCCCTGAGTTGTCCTTATTTCCATTTTTATAAATGGGCACTATTTGCTTTTTTCTGGTCCTCTGGGATCTCTCCAGTCTTCCACGATTTTTAAAGATAGTAGATATTGGCTTGTTGTTTTAGCTTGTTATGGGTTCAAGAACTCCAAAACAGTTACTTCCCATCATATTTGGAGATTGGTGGTGGTCCCCCCCCCCCAAACCTACCCCCTCTTCCCCTCAGAAACTGGCTTCCACTATGTCTGCCAAATTCTATTTCAGTGTGCAGCTCCTTCATCTGACAGAGATTGGCAGGAGAGAAGAACTGAGGGTAATATTTCTGGGGATTCTTGGAATCGGTGTGGTTACCAGTACACCAAGCAGAACTTGAACTGTTTGTGCACATCTGTGGGCTTTTGCTTCTGATTAGTTGGTATGTCTGTCAGTCCACATGCTACTTATTTCACTTTCACCTTTGAGAGCCTGCAGGCCAGGAGAGGGTTGAGAGAGGTGGGCTATGAGTTGTGTGAGTTCCTGATTAATCCCAGCTGGATATTTTGTCTAGCCAAACATGTCTTGAAACTCCTATTTTATTTTTGTGCAAGAGTCAATATAAGGTTTTTGTTTGTTTGTTTAAGAATAAAAACAATAGGTTGGCTACAGGGAAAGTCAGCAAGCCATACCATTAGTTTGCTTTGCTAGCTTCTTGCCTCAAGTACCACAGGGGCCGGGGACAAGTTGCCCTATTCCTTTGTGCTTTGTGTCCTCAAAGAGAAACTGAGGTTGGAGTTGGCCATATTATTCTTGGGTCAAGGGGAGAGGTGGTGTTTCCCTTTCATGGAACTTCACGTATCTCAGTCGGAAAAGCTGATGAAATGCGGGTGGGGAGGAGGAAAGAAGGGTTGATGGAGTCTTGCCTGCTGTATTCCCTCTCTTTCTTCTTCTCATTAGCACTCTTCATCCTCCATTCCCTTGTTTCCGCCAGACATCTGTTATCCAGCTGCAGAGTTTAAACAAGTCACATTTAACCCTTGAGCAACCATCCCGCTCGTCCTTTCTGGTGCAAGCTAAGGGTCAGGGGAGGATGTATCCTGCTGTTGCCAAGGAGGAGTGAAAGGGCTGCAATGTACAGCAAGATTGAAATGTGTGTATTTAATTACCTGATGGAATGGAATGATTGTATAGAATTTCATCCCATGTGCAAGAACATGTGACCTGCCCTTGCCAAATGCACGTCTGCTTATGTCCATCCTCGTGCTCTGTGTGTTCCCAATTACAAAAGTAAAGTACAGAGAGAAGCAGATACGCCCCCCTCCTGCCCCAGCTGCTGTAAATCCCATTGGCCTAACTGGCTGCTTCCTCCTTTATTTAGCTAGTAAACAAGAAGGCTGGGGATAATTGCAGTTCAAAGAGAGCCTCACTGTTGCCTCTGTCTATCCAACTTAAGAAAGGCCTCCTGCAGCCCCTAAGCTAGCAATGCTGCCGTAACCTCAGTGCTGCAGCAGTTTGGTTGATTTTAGTACTCCCGTAATCTTCAAGTTCCAAAGGGGTAGCCGTGTTAATCTTATTTACAAAGCAAACAAGAAAACTTGTGGCACTTAAAGACTAGCAAATTTACTTATTGCATGAGGTGTCATGGAAGAAAATCCTACTTCATCAGACAAACTGGGATTTTTTCCCACAAAAGCTCACACAATAAGTAAATTTGTTAGTCTTTAAGTGCCACAGGACTCCTTGTTTGTTTTCCATAATCTTCAGTGCACCATAAAGTGGAATTGGTGTCTGCCAAGGTGAATATCAAGATACATTGGCCCAGTGAAGCGAATATTGAATGAAGACAAACTGGGCATCAGTTTCCACCTCTGTAAAGTGGGGAGAATAACATGAATCCACCTCTGAAAGGTCTAGGATATGACCTAATTTATTTGGGAAAAGGTGCTTGCAGTTCCTATTGATCAGTGGGGTCTGAATACATGAATGTAAATCTGGCCCTTATCTTTTAAAAGAGTGTTGAGATCGATTAGTGTAATACGTTCTAGGTGTTCAAAGGATTGTATTTAAAAATCTACTGGATTACTTGGCTTGAGGTTTTAAACACACAGGGTGGGAAATCTCAAGTTGTGGTGGGATGCACAACAGGGCAGAAGTGTGTCATAGTTTTAGTGCATGTATCTCTCTGTAGCTGTGCTGTGATGTTAGGGCTTGTCAAACACAAGCTGTAAGGTCAGGGTAACTTTTTTTTTGTAGGGAATTTCTTTTATTTTTAAAAGAGGAAGAAAGAGAAACATGACTGACAGTAAACTCACTGAATATGCAATCAGTGAAATAAAAGCTCAGTGCCTGCAACTGCACATACCTGCCTGAGCATGTGACTGAGGTTTTGTCCTGCTCATTGACAGAATGGCATATCCAAACTAAAATTTCTTCAAACAATGACCCTGAGAACTCTCCATCCGCAGAGAAGGTTCTCTATGTTACTGAATCTTCGCAAGCTTTCTAGGTGTCAGGGGAATGTTATTTCCATTTGACCGACAAGCTAATGCAGAGAGAATGTAGAGTGATACTAAGGTTTTTCACTTTTCATGTCAGTACTTATGGTAATGAACAGGGCAAAGCACTCACAAAGGCATATGTGGGATAGATAACTTCAGGGAGTTACCCCTGGAACTTAGAGGAGACATGAGCAGGACAAAGGAGGAAAATGCAGTGAGCCTAAACATAGCCACTGACCAGACACTTGAAGAGAAGGACTCTGAGCCCCTGCTAGGTCCATGGTGGGCACTTGTAGACTGCAGGTGGCTGAGAGTAAACAAGCACATTGTCCTCTCTGAAAAGTTGGCTCTGATGATAGAGCAGCAGTGTGTTAGCACGTCAGGACCCTGCATACCCTCTCTGTCTGTCCTGAGGACAGTTTGCTCACTCCGCGGAGAGTCCACGAAGAGGGTACTGTTTGAGATTGGGGATGGGATAGTTTAGGCCTCTGCTCTTCTTGTCCCTGCACGTTCATTTGATGCTCATATTCTCAAACCAGTGAGTCTCTGGCTCACTGAAAAACAAAGATCTGGTGATTAAGCAACCGCTCCGTCTACCCCCCAATGGATTCGCAGAGGAGAAAGAGACCAGTGTCTTGACCAGGTTTTCAGAATCCAGGGGAGTGGAGTGGACCAGTTATTCTGGGCTGACTCAAGGCCAGTGAGGGCATACTTAATAGTGAACAGTAGCCATCTCTTCTCAGCTTGAAGGAAATGTAGCTGTGATATGGGACATTATTGAAGGGGAAGAATGTAAGGGTCTCCTACAGGGAGGGACCTCTCTCACCTCCTCAAAAGATGAATGCATCATTCTATCGCTGCACCCAAACAAGAGCACACAACATAACACATTCTTTTGTATTTAAGTAGCTCCTGTCCTTAGCTGACTCAGAGAGCATTCCTTCCCCCAGCTCGCTGCGCTTGTTTATATTGCATGGCACAGTAAGTGTCTGGAGCGTACACAGTCAAGCGATCCATGTCCTAAGCAGTGTAAGTGTCTAAACTGGTTCTGTCATTGACTTGTGAGTGCTTTTCCTCCCTTGCAGCTCCAGCTCCCAGCAAGGCACCAGTCCCTGGGTGTGCTCTGTTGATTTTCTGCCTATTAGTGTTTTAGAAGATTCCCAAGGGTTCCTCAATCATGATGGAATCAGCGCTCTGAAACGCAGGCAGACTATTTCAGGGCTTGAGTGCGATGGAGGCATTTGAACAGCTACTTGTTGGCAGTATAGCAGGGTGCTCTTTCCAAAGCCTTGCAAGCCCTAAGAACAGCGTGAAGGTTAATTATGGAAACCCACTGCATCTGGGACAGTGTCCAGTAGAGTTTCTAAATCCTATCTCCAAACCCTATCTGTGCTCGCGGCTATTAAAGTTTATGAGGCTGGCTTATTATACGGGGAGTTGCATAAATAAACAGAATTAATTACTATGTATCTATATATGTATTCCTCTGTATGCTGTTCCCCAGTGTCTGAATCTTTACAGCTGTTACAGTGTGACCTGTTCCCATGACTTACTTCCCTGCATTTATTTCCTCCCATTCTGTAAGTTCCCCCATCTTCAAAGCATCTGACAAAGTGGGATTCTCCCACAAAAGCTCATGCAATAAATAAATTTGTTAGTCTTTAAGTGCAACAGGACTCATTTGTTTTACGATGTATCAGGGATGTGTGCCAAACTGTGGAGCATCTGATTCAGTTGTGGATGGCGAGTGTTTCTGGGCTACTTGTCACACACCTCTCATTCTAAAAAACATCTCTTCACACCAACTGTGTATGAGAAATGAGACCAGAGTGTAAAATTCAGAGCTGGGTTTCCCAACTCCATGGTGACCAGGGATGAGAGCACAGGGTTGGGATGGGCTGGAAGACTCTGCTATTAGAATGTTTCCTCATTATTTGCTTTCTTAATGTTAAATATCTTTGAGGGGCAGGGATGAAATAATTCCATTTGCTTTGCGTCTTCTGCGGTTCTTGGTCTGAGCAGGAGACGCAGGAGCTAATTCCCCTCTCCTTTATGCTGTTGTAATTCAGAGGTCACTGGGGTAATTCTAGTGTGAGAGTGAGAAAAATCAGGCCTGTGGAAATCACATCACAGAATTATAGAAAATGAAGCTGGCGGTGTGGTTAAAAAAAAAAAATAAGCGGGTTACCAACCTAAGCTAACCTTTGTATTGTGCAGATGAGAAGTTGGTGAATTTAGGTTACCCTCAACTGCACTACTGCTGAAAGACATCTATTTAAATAGTGTATATACACCATACCCAGGGGCCAGCATTGGATTGTTTTTGCTGGTACATTCTGTGCTGCTTTTCTCCAGTGTAGTTTCAGAGATATATATTTATTGTCAATATCATGGAGGGAGGTGAGTGCATTGAGCACTTAATTGGCTGAATTCTGCTCTCAGGGACACCCATGCAATCCGATTCTAGCAGATTCCCAGTGAGAGCAGAACAAAGCATCACAGGAGAGATTCATCCATTCCTTTACCTCCAGTATGTTACTGCAGGGATGAATCTGGCCCAAAATGTTTAGCATAACTGTAGGGATCTGATTCCTGGATATAAAACTGTTGTTTCAGATTCCAGTCCTCTTAAGAAACAGATGTGTTCTCTATGGCCCAGCGGACATACCAGCTTTTTCTATAGGTGCCATAATAAATAGGAAGGCATTTACATTTACAGACTAGGGAGAGAAATTAAGTTCCATTTCTGCATATTTAACTCATTATGCAATAGTTTATTTTAACAGAGGATGGAAAGAAAACCCACCCCAAAGTGCTGCACACACTAATGCTGGAGCCAAGATGGAATCTAGTAGCCTGAAGTCTCCCTCACATATGCAGGGCATCTTATTTCATAGCTTTTCATTATGGGCATTTTTGTGATGTGGTTTTCTTTTCACACACTAATTGCCTGTGTGAGACTTTTTTATGAGGAATTTGTAAACTTGCACTGACAATCTGGAATCCTGTAGTGCTGGTTGTATTGTGTTTTTTGTTAAAGGGGAGGTACAGAGTTGGAGCTCTGGAAAATAGTTTTCAAGGTGTAACTAAATTTGCCTCCAGTGTTCGAGGCTGACTGGTTTTAGAGCTGTATGCCATGTTTTATTGTTCCCCTCCAGTTTTTCTGGCTCCCTCTCTCTTTTACAAGACTTAACAGAGCAGTTACTTGTGGGTTAAGGTTTTTCTCCAGTCCCTAAAACCACTCGGAGAGAGATTCTGCCCCTTGCTCCAACCCCTGTTGCCACTGCAGCTGGTGTTTAGGGGCTCTAAAGGTGACTCAAGAAGAATTGCTTTGGCACAGGCTCAGTTTAGGACCTCCATAATCGGCCCTGAACTTCTCTTCCTGTAAGCGCCAGTGTTAAGTGCATGTTGGAAGTATGTCACAGGGTGTCTCTATCACCCCTGCTACTACCGAGGGTTATAACCCAGAGACAACTCGTGCATGATTGCTGTAATTCTGAGCAACAGCTGTGACTTTTGTAATTTCTGTGTGGGCACATTGGCCCACAATCCATATGGTGCAAGGATGATTTAAAGTCACCTCAGCCCTATTTCCCTCCTTAGTTTTGTACCTTATGTGCTGCAGCTCCAAAAAGGTGTAGAACTGGACCTTACATTTCACATTGCCTCTCCCTGTGATCCTACTAAGAGAAACCTGAAAGGGTGGTGAGTGATCACATTGCTCTGTACGCTCAGTGTATTTTCTCTTTGCAGTTTAAGTGCATGTGTTAGCATGATGTCTACTGTCATGGCATCACCCCAAGGACTGAATTGAGGACCTCTAGAGCTGTAATGTAAGCTACTACAACTGGAGCTAAAGACTCTAGACTCTGTGGCTGGGATTGCAATAGACTAATATCCTCTACGGATCAGCTTCAGTGACCTATAACATACATTCACCAGGGGTTTAGAGCAACATAAAATTCCTATTCACCAGATTAAATAAATTTGCATTACTGATAACCACAGTGATTATCATGTAGTTTTTATCATCATTTGTGTTGTATATGAGTATGTGACAAGTTGCATATATGACAAGTAAAAACAATGATTATGGTGGAGTTTCATGTATAGGATGAGTAATTTTTGCACTTTCATAGTGAAATGAATGAATTTCACTTTGTTGCTAGTCAGTTTTCCTTTATGAATCTCATTCAGTAGTGCCCTTATGCCCTCCTGGCTTGGTTCTCAACATGGCAGCAGGGAAAATTAAAAACAAAACCTCTATTTTAATTGGAATTAAAAAGGTTCCAAGAAAACACGAATGAGTCTAGATCCTGGCATGTTTTTTACACCATCTTAACATGTTGGGGTTTTTTCCCCCATATATTATTCTCAGAGAAGCAGGAGGTTTCAGGGAAAAGCTTTTACCTAACAGTTTCATCAACAACATGATCAATAAACCAGGTGCAGTGTCTCTCTCAGAAAACCCTTAAATCAGGAGTATTCAATTTTTTATTAATCAAGGTCCAAATTTCTTGGTCAACATACAGTTAAGCTCCAGACTCCAGAAAAATGTTTTCTCACACTGCAAAAACAATGATAAAAAAATTTCAGTCTGTTCAAAAGTGTTTGCCAGTCTGGATTTGGCTTGTGGTCCCGTTGGTTCCCAACCTTTTCTGTGCCGTGGCACACCTTGATACCTTTAATTATTTTGAGATGCACCACCATAAAGTCTCCAAATGAATTCATGGATATTCACGAGCCAATCCAGAACTCTTTGAGTGTTTTTTTAAATTCCATGGCACGCCTGCTCAGGCCTGACAGCACACGTGTGGGCCATGGCACGCTGGTTGGCAAATGCCCTGTTGACTACCTTGGTCCTAAATTCTGTCTGTCTCCATGTCTCTCTAACTTGCTTCCTTTTGGGAGCTACTGTGAGGCAGCATGCTGCAATTCAGTCCCTATAATATGCAAAATAAAGAGAGTCCCTGCATTAAGGAATCTGGGATATGGACTCATAGAAAATGAGATCCATTGGAAACATGGAAGTGGGGTTCTTCGTATGTTTTTTTTCTCTTCTAAATAATAATCTTATTTCTTTGGGGCCTTGTGGAGGAGGTGGACATTTTTGAAAGACTGGAAGAAGAGGTGTTGCGCTGATGAGCTGGGATGGGAAGGGTATTTACTGAGGTTTTCTTGACTCTGTTGAGGTAATTCTGATTTTACACTAGTACAGTGCATAGAAGAATTTGCCCCTTTTTTATGCCAATCTGCATTTTGGGCCTTCCCTGTGACAGTGATCTGCCTACCTTATCATGAGTTGAAGCGCCTTGTGTAGCTAGTGGTTTGTGGGCAAGGAAGAGAAATCTAGCTGGAAAGCTCACAGACAGTCTCGCAGTCATTGTGGATGCTGCAGCGTGGCACACCTGTTACATCTCTCTGGGTGGATGCTGCTGTGATGTTTTTTCCCTTTGGTCAGAAGTTTGGAATCCAACTGGATTATCATCATAAATATTGTTCTTGGGGCTTGGAAAGATCCTTTCCGAGATTTCCATGAGAAAGTACTTCTCATGGAAAAGGGTGGGAGGTAAGGAGGAAATTGACTGTGGCCTTATGGTTTGAACAGAGATACTTGGGAGCTTTTTGATGCTAGGGCTGCTGGTGGTGTGAGTTTGCTGTGGGTAGCCAGGCTGTTTGAGCTATGATACCCATGTTCTAGGGCAGCTGGCCGTTCTTCTTGGAACTGTTTGGAGGAAAACAAAGGTGTCACCACTGGGTGAACAGTTTAAAAAACAGAGAGCTCTATTCTGACAAGCTAGAGGAAAGGCAGTTTCCCCCTCCTCCATCGAGTTCATTTTGGAATGACTCCAGTGGAAGGGAAGGAAATGTTGCTCATTGACTCTACGTTTTCATGGGCGATGTGGAGTACAGTTCATATGGATTCCAGGTCTGCCTAGTGAGTGCTTGCCATTCCTTGCCTTTCTGAGCTGCTGAGGATCCTCGGAGTCCAGTTCCTTCCCCTCTCTCGCCATCTGCCCCTGTCTTCAGCTTGAATAGCATTTGAAGAAAACACCATAGCATGGATATTTTTGCTTCTGTTAGTCCTGGAGATAGCACGAATTGTTGATCGGATCTGCACGGCGTCAGTTCTGCAATGCTGTTTTATCAGTTCAATCTGTCTACCATAAGAGGTAAGCGTGCTAAAAGTGTATCACAAACTTCCTTTTGCGGCTCGTGTTTGTTCCTTTGCTTGTCTCTTTGGAAGTATTCTCACCCCAGACAGTTCTCTTTTTAAAAAAAAATACAAACAATTCAGAGTCTTGTTTGGTGAACAGCGTAAAGTGAGTTTGGTGGGTCTCAGTCTAGGTGTTGGTAGGTAGGTATTTCCAGCACAAAACCTGCCACTATGATTGGTCTCCTTGGTGGTGGATTTGTCGGGGGGGCACAGAGACTGAATTCCCCTTTCATTTCTAGTAGAGGTACCGTCCAGCACAGTGTAAGGTAAGGTTGTGTGGGGCTGCGTGTGGGCTGCTGCCGTTCTGTGGGTAGAAGATTCGTTCTCAAGGGTTCTCTGCCTGGCATGTCTAATAACAGAAGAGAATGGAGTGGGAGTACTTTCCTGCAGCTGAGTTACAACGTTCACATTTTGAAAAGCACTCCCATGCAATGGAAGGAGTTTGAAACATCTTTTATTTGCTATTCTGGGTGAGATATGCAATCAGACAGGCAAGGGCTCATGTTGGTAGGGTCTTTGAGCATGATCTGTATTTAAACTGGGAGCGAGCTGATTGCTTTCATCTCAGTCTTGTGCTCAGCTAAGCACAGCGCCCTGAAGTTGCCAGTATGTTTTCTTCTTTTTTAAATAAGACACAAAATATTGATTTACCCTCTTCCCCAAGATTTGGGAATAGTGCAAGAAGGGGGACCAAAGTCACACCACATGGTTCTTATGAGTGATCAAAAGTTTCTATCTGTATATAGAACCTTCACTTCTATCGGGATCTCTGAGTGCTTTATTTTCTGTATGGTGCCCTTTGCTCTGTGCTGCTGTACCAAGCCTCTCATGTTATACGGCTCGTGACTCAGTAATGTGAGCTGGAGGAGACAAGTACACACACACGCACATTTTCCAATGTAATTTCACCTGAATTAGTGACAACTTTGAGGTTAACTTAACCTGAATTTAAATGACAGCTGGATTTGAGTGCCAAAATTTGGATCCAGATTTAAATTTTTGCATTTTGACTCTTTCAGAATACAAGAGGAATCCGATGCGGGGCTTTGGATCTAAATGAAATGTTTATTTTGTGCTTTTTCCCATTGTTTTATAATAAATGTACTGAGGACACCTGGCAGGGGCTGTTGATGTCATTTGGGGTGCTTCATTTCAAGAGTCTCTTGCCTGAGCCTGTCCATCTACAGGCTAGCAGAGCTGCTGTTAAGGGGGATGTGGGCAAGGAGAAATCTCAGTGGATTTGCAGTAGGATTTTCTCTTCTGCAAACTGTTGGTCAAGAGCATAGATTTACTTGAACCTTTCCCAGCAATCTGATGACCACTGACATCAGACAACAGCTCTCCTCAGCTGCATGGGATTTTGGCTAAGCCCGCAGGAACTGAAAGTTTTAGAAATTTCCCTAAAAGTAACATGTCAGCTGTTGTATTGCCTCACCCAAGGGATTTTCAAGCCATATGTAAGAAGTACCCATGACACCGTCAGTAGTTCAGAGCTAGACCCATCACTAAGCTTCACAAGAGCCTCTTTGCTGTTGTTTTGAAGGTGGTGCTGTGGGCTGGAGTGGTGCTGTGTGCCATCATTTTCATGTCTCCCGAGTGCTCCAAATTCACACCGAAGTCAATGGGAGTTGTGGGCACTCAGTACCTTTGAAAGCAAGCCACAGGGCACTACTGTAGAGCAGGGGTCTGGAGGTCAGAGTTTAGGCTGTACCCCTCATATGTCATAAATTAGGATGCCTGATTCTAACTCCCTTGCTCATACTGAGAAGCAACTAATTCCATGACTAGTCTCATTAATTCCAGTGGGATTGTTCATGTAGAATTGAGCTCGGAGGAAAGAGTTTGGTCATCTAAATTTTGGGATGAAGTCTCTGATCCTTATGTTGCATTCAGTGGTACTGTCACATAATTTGGTCCATAATCTTTAATGGCTACTTGTCCATACACAGGTGAGTGTTATAGACAGTGTCTGCTAAGGAGAAGCCTGTGATGGGAGTAATAGAGAGAGGGGCGTGATGGAGCTGAGGCAGAGGTTCGGGAGGCTGGGATCCATTCGACAATTACCAGTGGATGCTGAAGAGCAGAATTCTTTGCCAGACTTTTGTGGTGGAAGTCTGCGGGAGCTGTCA
The DNA here is from genome assembly GCA_007922195.1 of Podocnemis expansa. Classification (NCBI taxonomy): domain Eukaryota; kingdom Metazoa; phylum Chordata; order Testudines; family Podocnemididae; genus Podocnemis; species Podocnemis expansa. The sequence continues at coordinate 24,656,583 of ML681991.1, forward strand.
AGTGATCAGCCCAAAAACTTCTATAAGCCCCAACTTATTTTCCAAAGATTCTTCCTTTCTCCTGGCAAAGACTCACTCAGTTTGATGAGCTTAAAACCAGAAAATATTTCAGCAGGAGATTAAAAACATTTCTGGTGGTTGAATCCCCATGTTGCAACTCTGTAGTCAGTTACCCCTCACTCTCTCTTTGTTGATACTGAGGGAGAATAGGGCTATGTCTGCTCTGCAGCCTACACAGGCATAACTTACATTGCTCGAGGGTGAGAAAAAAATGCCCTTCTGAATGACATAAGTTGCACCAAAATAAGTGCTCATGTGCATAGCACTATGGCTATGTCTATACTTACAAAATGAATTCAAAGTAGTTAATTCAAAATAACTACTTCTAATTTAAATTGAAGTAATTATTTTGACTTAGCAGTACTTTGAAGTTATTATTTCAAACTAGTAGTCCATTGAAGACACTCTAATTTGAAATAAAGTGGGCTTTACTAATTCAAAATAGAGAATGTTCACTAGACTCTCTAATTTGAAATAAGGGAAGGCAGGCAAAAGGATAGGGAAATTAGTTCGAATTAAACCTATTCCGAGGCTTAAAATGGCTTCATTTGAACTAATAACTTCAAAGTAAGCAATACTTCGAAGTCAAAGGAGGTTTTATTATATCAGATTAGCAGTTCCTTATTTCAAATTAAGGAATATTGTTAATAATATTATAAATATTATTATATTTCGATATAATAAAATGCCTACTTGGCCAGGGAATGTTATTTTGAATTAAGCCTCCGTAATTTGAAAAAACTCGTAAGTGTAGACATAGCTTCTGAGGGCAAGAGAGTTTCTCCCACTGATATGGCTTCTGCTGCTCATGGAGATGTTTTTTTATGCCAACAGGAGAGCTCTCTCCTGTCTCATAGCACATCTTCAGTAGTTGCGCTGCAGGCAGGGCCTGTGTCCTGTTACAAGACAGGGAGAAAGAGACTGCGTTTCTGCAGCACAAGAAGGGGAGCAAAGGGGGAGGCAGACTAAAGGTTCAGTGCCCCTCTCATCATAGGCATGATTCTAATGCTGAAGGAGAATAGACCCCAGACTGGAATCCATAAATGCTCCATTTAGATTGTGCTCTTGAGGGTCTCCTTTGGACCACTTCCATCCCATGAACAGAAGCTAACCCATTTTTGTTGAATTAATGCTGCTGGGGTCTATGTCTCAGATGGTCTCAAGCCACAGAGGCTGCCTCCAGGTGTGGTTCTGATTCTTAGGAGCTCAGATGTGTTCGCACTGGGCTGGACTCTTGTTTATGTTGCTGTCTTGCGGAGATAGTGAAGTTGAGATCCTCAAGCCTGGTTCATTTGCTTTGTTTCAGAAGTTGAGGCCAAGGAAGCTTGTGAATGGCTCCGTGCGACAGGATTTCCTCAGTATGCACAACTTTATGAAGGTAAGTGTCCCCTCCCCCATGTTCCCAGGGTTGGGGAAGCACAGGGGTAGAGGGTGTAATACTTTCTTTAAGAGCATGCCTTTGAAAATTCAGCACTGCACTGCATGTAGAAAGGATGCTAGTCCCCTATGCAGCAGTTTGAGGTTCAAGTCCTGAGCTGCCGTCCTTGCTCCCTGTGCTAGGAGGAGCTGAGAGAACCCATGAGGAGAGTTGACCTCCAGTCCTCTTGGGCTGGTGCTTGAAGCAGGGTTGAGGGGCTCCAGGCTATCATCAGCCTTGGGTGGATCTAAAAAGAGGGCAAATGGGAGAAAACCCAGAGCATCATCTTGCTGTTCATCAGAATGGTGTCTGCATAGTAAGACTGAGTGTAGTTAGTAGCTCAAGTCTTGAGATGCATCTGAACAGCAGTCGTCTTCATATGCATTCAGAATTTGTCACTGTGACAGTGACAGTCTGACTTTGTGCTCTGATCCATGACGACATTGTCCTTGGCCGCTGTGCCGAGGGCCTTGGGTAGCTAGAGTCTGGGATGAGCAGTTTGTCTGATGGCTTGGTCTGCTTATTCCAGGCCTTTCCTATTCTTCGCAGGTTGGATGATCCAGAAATACCTGGCTGGGTCTGTCTTAGCTAGATATAGAAGTCTACACCTTTAAGCCTTCTCACCCAATAGAGGCCTGGAGAACTAAATTTATCAGCTTTTCTGCATTCCTGGACCTCTGCCCTTTTGTCAGTGCAACTAGAAAGTTTCCAAGATGCCTGAGAAGGCCAGGGGAAGGCCGGTTTGGGTTGATGATACTGTCTCCAGATATTTAATCAGTTTGTGCTAAAGGAGGCGGTGCACATATAACTGGACTGGCCATGGCACAGGAGTGAGAATGAACATTTCTTTCTCGCTCTGCTTAACTGTCTTTGATAGCAAATGCCCTTGCCCTACTCAGTACTTAGTAGCAAGCTCCCTGTGTGCTCTCTGAGTAAGCACCTCCATGCTGAGAACTGCCAGTCTTTGTTGTGAGGTCTCTGCAGGAAAAGGGTGGCTGGGTGAATCCAGCTGACTTTCTCAGGCATTTTGTTCTCAGGGCTTGGCTACACTTATAATGATGCAGCTGTGGTTCTTAGTGAAGATGCTACCTATGCCATGGAAGGAGCTTTTCCCATTGGCATAGTTAATCCATCCCCCCAAGAGGTGGTAAATGGGTTGATGGGAGGTGCTCTCCCATTGACACAGCACTGTCTACATGGGAATTTCCACACCCCTGAGCGATGTAGTTATGCTGACGTATGTTTTCAGGGTAGACAGGGCCTGCAAATTAACTCTTGCATGGTGTGTGTCTGGACCTAGCTTTGTTCATTTCAATCATATAGTGGAGACTAGCAGTCCACATGAAGGTGTTCAGCTCTGAAAGAGCACAGCTTCAGCTTAGTCTGAGGAAGGAGGAGGCTCGAACAATAGCTGGAAGCCTGGCCTGCCAGCAGCGTGCAGAGCCAGCTATTGTTCAGCTGGGATCCTTCCATTTGCCCCCTCCCAGCGACATATGCACACAAAGCAAGATCTCCCCTCCTGTCTGATAGCTTCACAGGCTGCCTGTTTGTTTCTAGTTTCTATTTTAGGGTGACCTCTATGCACATCCAAGTGTAAAGACTGACCAGCTTTCTGGAGCCAGGGCCCAGGTCTGACTGCCTATGGGTTGGTTACAGCTCAAACTCAAGGAGACAAGAACTGGGCTCTAGACACTGGTGTCTGTCAACAAACAGTTCAAAGTTCTTCCACATCTTTCTACAGCTTCTCCCTGCTTTTCCTGCTGACTGTGGGATCAGTATTCCCTTCATCTCTGTGTTGTAACCTGCCCTTGATAACTTCCATTATAACCAGGCTTCTGCCCAACTGGTTAATAGAGTAAAAAGTATATATGCATGTCCCCAGCAGAGCTCCCTGGAGGAGGGAAATGAACAGAGAGAGGATTGCATGTTATTTGCTAAGGACCTTGACATGCTGCTCTAATTTACATGGAAGGCTTGTAGGTACCGCATGATGATGGGCATTATGGAAAACCCTAAGATAGCTGGATAGTGGTGATACCTGTGTTGAAAGTCAGGACTGTCTTGTGCATGTTCTACCTTCTTCACTCCTTCCCAGCTCCTGCCTGGATGCCAGCCAGTGTGTCTGTCCTCTGAGACTTGACTTGCGACTTTTGAGTTGAATCTGGGGGAGGTTGAATGAGATGCTAGCACTGCCGTGCTGCTGTGCACATTCCAGGCCACTTGCTTGACGCAGGCAAGGTGGGTTAGCAGAGCCAGAGTGTCTGACAGTGTCCGCAGTGCAACTAATTACGTCTCTTCCTTTTTCTTTTCCTTCCTGAGGGTGGAAGGGTGGAGTTTTCTTTGAGCCAGAGCTGTGGGCACTTTGAATGCTGATGAAAGAGGTTCAAACCAGCCACTCTCTGCAGGGGGGGGGGAAGGAGGAGCTTCCATGCTTGCTGGCTAGAGAGGAAGTCCTGATGTGTCACATCACCGCCAAGGCTGCTGAGCATAAAACAACTGGGTTTTCTTCATACAACAGGGGCCTCATTGTTTGGCTTTGGTCTAGATTTGGAGCACTGGAAACATTAACAGTGTCTGAGCCACTGAGGCTGGGCTCCAAAAACTGGTTCTTTGGTAGTGGACTGAGAGGCTTAACATTCTTTTTGGGATGCTGCCATGCTCCAAAAACCTGCCTGAATCCACTGCCCCACTCTTGACACTGGTGCTCCAGAGACGGATGCCTGCAGTATAGTTACTCTGATTCTGTAGATTTAGGAGCATGTGATCTAATGGTTACAGCTCTCAGGTGGGAAGTGTCCAGGCTTCTGTCGCCAGTTCCACCACAGACATGCTCTGCGACCCTGGACAAGTCACTTCACGGGAATCATCACATCCCACCTTGCTCAAGCAGCATGGGATCCTTGCGTGGAAGATGAGAGGGAACCACAGAGAGTTGTGGTTGTCATGAAAATGGGGGTCTAAAAACTAGTTGGAGAATATCGATGGTTCCCACCATGAGATGGTATAACTCACACTGCAGCCTCCTCTTTTGGGTGGCCACTGAGGAGGCCATCAGCTAGCTGTGCTCTTACACTGGTTGTGTGCCTGCTACTGTAAAACTCCCAGTGAAAACCTAAGCATTCAGTTACATGTGGACTGAACAAATTAAGCAAGAAGAGGCTGTTTGAACAGGGGAATAATACAGCAGCCCATTCCCCTGCCCATTTCCTGGTGATCTCCTCTGCCGTCTGCTTTCATGCTTGAGGCACTTTTGGAAAACTGGCCAAGTGCCAAAGGAGAAGTCAGTCTGTGTTGGGAAGTCACTCTGCATTGGTAGTTTCTAGACTTGACGGGTCTGACCGCAGCCTGCACTCCAGATGTGCTGAAGTGAGGCAGAGACGTGCTTATCTGTGGCAGCATGGATGTGAGGGCAGCGTGGGGCACTGAATGCAGGTGGGGTGTTTATTTGTGAGTTAGCTAATCTGTCAGTACAGTCGGACAGGAGAGTCTAGAAAAAATGGAAAGTGTTTCCTCAAGAGGCGCATTTGGCTCCACATAGCACATGCCAGGGTCATTTAACCATGGAGCATTTACCCTGCAGGGAGGAAACTGTCTGTCTGAGAATAAGCAGGTGAGATACGCAGAGGCTGAGTAATGGGGTTTATATTTCTCACTGCTCATTTTACAGCTTTGCTTCAATTTCTTTCTCTGCTGCTATCCTTTTTCCTGTGTGCTTTGTTTCTAGGGCTACTAGGATGATCTGTGGAATGGAAAACTTGCCTTATGAGAGAAGACTCAAACAGCCTGGCTTGTTTAACCTAACCAAAGAAGGTTGAGGGGAGATTTGATTGCTCTATATAAATGTGTCAGAGGGAAAAATACCAGGGAGGGAGAAGAATTATTTTAAGTTAACCTCCAGTGTGGACACACAAACTAGTGGATATAAATTGACCATCAGGAAATTTAGACTTGAAATTAAACAAAAGCTTCTGTCCATCAGAATGAAGTTCTGGAATACACCTCCAGTGGGGCAAAAAAAAAATCTAGCTGGTTTAAAAACTGAGCTTGATAAATTCATGATCTGATGGGTCAGCCTAGTTTGATAGTTGCCTGATCTTTGGCTCCTGGTGGTAGATAAGCCGATGGGATGATTGATTGGGGGTGGTGTTACTGAGTTATTGCAGAGAATTCTTTCTTGAGTGTCTGACTTGCCCACATGCTCAGGGTTTAACTGATTGCCATGTTGGGGTCAGGAAGGAATTATCCCCCAGGGCAGATTGGCAAAGGTGCTGAGAGGGATTTCACTTTCCTCTGTAGCATGGAGCATGACTCAGTCACTGGATTCTCTGTACCTTGAAGTCTTTAAATGATGATTTGAGGACTTTAATAATTTAGTCATAGGTTAGAGGTTTATTACAGGAGGGGGTGAGTGAGATTCTGAGCCCTATGTTGTGCCAGAGGTCAGACTTCACTAGATGATCATATTGTTCCCATCTGACCTTAGAGTCTGGGTCTCTGTCTCCACCCATCTCAACCTGTCTAACCCAGCCTTTTCATCTCTGCTTTTCGCCTGTGCCCACATCACCATGACAGCTAGACACCACTGAATCTCCTCTCTTTCACCTCTGGGTCCACAGCCCTTTTTCTTCTGGCTGCCCTCCCGGAGCTGCCACACATGAGGCTGCAAGTTGTTGCTTCAGTGGGGAGTGGTCAAGAAAGGGTCTGGCCAGCCTCCTTTCTGCCCTGTTGAAGTGTGCATCTTCAACACTGACTGTTGGGAGCTCCCCCTCAGCAGTTTGGGAAAGTTCATAGAGACCTTCTGAGAAGGATAATGTTGTTTTCCCTCCCACTCTACCATCCCATAAAGTATCTTGAGATTATCCCAAAACAGAGGTGCACCATGTGACATGCAAATACATTTCCCACACCTTAATCACATCTTTCACCTGTTCCTTACAGTCTTCATAGCTTGGGATCCCAAAGCCTCCCATCTGCCTTCTTTCTGTTTGTCTCCCATTTTTCTCCCTGCTGTTCGCTTCTCCATGTCACACCTCCTCTCCCATGTACCCACTTTGTCCCCTGGTAGAACTGCTGACTCAGAACAATGACTAATAATTCTCCTCTCCCTTGTCTGTCCCCTAGACTCGCTGTTCCCTATTGACATTGCATCTGTGAAGAAAGACCACAGCTTTCTGGACCAGGATTCCCTCAGATCCCTTTGCAGGTAAAGCTTCTCACAAACCAAACTAATCTGGGCAAAGAAAAAAAGGAACAGTGGGACCCTCTGTCTCTGTTGCCATGTGCTGTGTTGGGCCAGATCCAGGGCTTATTTTGTGAGAGCTGACTGAGACCCCTTGGGAAAGGAGTAACCCGCAATAGGGGTCAAGAGACCTAAGTTCTAACCCTGTCTCTCAAACTGACCGGCTGTAGTCACTGAGTCTTTTTCAGTCTCACTTTCTCCATTGGTACAACAGAGCATTGGGAGCCTGTATTCATTCAAAACAAACAAGGATTCTGGGGGCACTTCTAAAGACCAACAGATTTATTTATCGCATGAATTTTTGTGGGAGAGGATTCCTCTACCTCAGATGTTTGACAAAAAGGGATTCTCTTCCACAGAAGCTCGTGCAATAAATAAATTTGTTAATCTTTGAAAGTGCCACCAGACTCCTTGTTTGTTTTGCTGGGTTAGACTAACATGGCTACCTTTTTGGAGCTTGTGTTTGTTCAGGTAACCCACCTTGAGCTTCTTCAATGGAAAGCTCTAGAGCCAAGTATTTACACACCCTGAGCTCTTGAACATTACAAGCCCTTTCCAAAAAGAGATCCTCTTTCTAGATTTTTCTTGAGTGTTTTTGTGTTTTAAGTTTTTGCTGGTGCAATCACTGTCCCTCGTGGCTGGGTTTAGAAGTGAAACAAGCACTACATGCCAGAAAGTGGGTCATTGAATATCCATCCCAAAAGGGTGCAGTGAGGGTGAGCATTTCAGATTTGGGCCATGTCTCTGAGTCGATGGGACTTCAGAATTAGCAGGGAGTTGGTGGTGGAGACAAAAAGCATGCATGATATTTTGTAGTCCCATCCCTTTTCCATTCTGCCGAGCTGTGCAGCAAGGAGCAGAAATTACATAAATTCAGTTGAGGTGAAAGAAAGGGAAAGGGCACAGTTCTTAACCAAAGGTCTGAGGCTCTTCTAGAAGATTCCACTTGCGTTGGGATGTGAAAATTGGCAGAGGTTCGAGGAAGGATTTGCTCTGTCTAAACAGCTGCCCATGCTCTTTTACCATTATCTTCTGTGTAGCTCGCCTGTGCATCCGGGATCCAGAGAGAAGTACCCTCTTGTATAGATCTGTGTTATGCTGGTGGTGCTTTATAACTTCTCTAACAGTTGAAAAGCATTTGAAAATCATTCCTCCAGGCTGCAGGTCCAGAGGTTTTGTTTGTTGTTGTTCTGCTTAGACTGAATTCATGACTGGACTGTTTATGCCAGAAACGCCATCTGTGAGCTGACTTTCACTTGGTTGACTTTGTGCATGCTATATGTCGATGCTCATTGAGTGATTTTCTGAGCTTTTGAAAAATAGAAGATGCTATATGAATAATAGATGCTGTCAAATATCCACTATGACAACTTGTGAGGAATGGGTCCTTCGCAGTGGATTGGGTATTGGGGTTTGTTCTGTGTTGTTAGATTTTTTTCGGCTGATTGTTTTCTTTTGCATCTAATCTGCTCCTCCTGGTATGTTGCTGTGAAGCTGGGAGTTCCTTTTTCCAGACCTGAAGAAATGCTCTGTGTGGCTCAAAATCTTGTCTCTTTCATCAACAGAAATTGCTCCATTAAAAGATGGGATCCACCATGTCTCTCATGGCTTCTTCACTGGCAGATTAATTTTCTTTCATAGACTAAACCGTTTTTTGGTTGTCTGAATAAGGATTTCCCTTTGAAGAAGTGATTGTTTTGAAGTGTTGGCAGTTCACGTGATTAACGTAGCCATCCCAAATGCCTGGGAGGAGAAACTACATAGTGCTTTGCACCGAAACAGATTCTCTCTTCATACCATGAGGGCTGACAATAGCACCATTAGTTTCTGTACCTGTATTTTTGGGGAGGACAAGTGTCCTGGTCCCTGCAATGGATACTTTCAATACCACTGTCATGACCAAGGGGGGATAATTTATGCAGAGGGTTTGTCAAATCACTTGTAGTTTCTGGCTCTCGGTACTTGGTTCAGTCTGAGACTGAAGAGTGATTCAGGATTTTTAGCACCCATATTTTGTGTTCCCATACTCCTTCCCATAGCCACATCCCTGCATTGACCTGATAGCTGAGAGGAAGGATGGATATTTACTATGATCTGGGTCCTTCTCGCTCACAGGAGCAATGGAAACATCTCTGCTGGGCTCTTACTACAATGAATTTGCTATAATGGGGAAGCTGGAATACCTCATTGTGGTTCCTGTGGGTGGATCAGAGCTGCTTCTCCACACTGAGGTTATGGAGGCTGTATAAAGGTTTTGAAGTTCCTGGGTGACAGTCAGTTCCTGTGAGGGCTTTTATGTTTCTTTGTTTAAACTTGTGAATTGGCATTCAGGAGGCTTGAGGAGTACTGGGAGTTGTTTTGCTCCAGTAACTTGGAACAGGTCATTTCTGCCTGCTCAGGTGATTGCTCTGCGTAGTGTAGTCTACAACATTGTCAGTGCCTTTGGGAAGAGCTTGTGCGGTGGGTGGCATGAATAGAGCCATGGCTTTTGGGACCCAGCTGTCCAAAGCCATGCAGTAATCTCTGGGGGATGTAAGATGGCCACATGCAGCATTTAGCTGATTAGAAGATTGGAAAAGGAAATTAAATAGCTCTTCCAAGAAAATGAAATCCCATATGCACGTGTTCTCCCCTACGGCTCTCCCTCTCTTTCATCTTCATTCTGCCAAAAGTTCATGAATTTAATCCCTTTGCTTTTGAACTTTCTTCTCCGGCCAGAAAGGGACAAAGTATAAGGCTGTTTGATTTATTTCCAGATGGGTGACAGGCCAGGCGTGCGTCTGGCATTGCAGCTGGCTCTATTGGATAAAACCGCTTCTTGCACTTTCAAGTGCCCACTCAATCCCTTTGCCCCTGCCCTGGAAGGAGGCAGTTGTAGAAAACCTTCCTCCTCATCCCTGGAACCATTATGTTCTTGTGAATACAGGCTCTGTCTCAGTCCCTCATTATCCTGCCTCTCAACTTTTCTGCCTAGTTTATGAAAACCTCTAGGAATGTTCGCTCTGGTCTTACCCAGCTTTTGGAACTGTCAGCTGACCACAGTACTTGCTTGAATACAATGGGAAAACACAGTCTTTAATCTGACTATATCTTCCCAGCAGAATTGGTGTGGATTTTTTATAGCAGGATAACAAATGATGGTTAGCTGTCCCCCTGTAACTTTCTAGTTCAGATGAAGCTCTCTAGTTTTTACCAGGAGATGGTTAGAAGAGATCAACACCTTACTACCTGCCCTTGATTGACTGCTCCTAACTATTGTGCTGTGAAAGCAGAGCCTTGCTGCCACCACCATTTTAGAGTGATAGCTGCTAGGTCATGGGAGTGAGTTCTCTTGCTGTAAAAGCATGCCTTTTTCTTGCCACTGTTCTGCCCTGGAACCTGTATGTAGTATGTATATTAGCACTGACAAAGGTGTTAATTAACTTGTGTTAATTGGCAGAGTTAAAGCAGAATCAGTTCTAATCCCGGCTCTGATTCCTTCTATGAATTTGGCTGGCACTTTTCAGCTTCAGGTTCACTGAATAGCCTATGTGTTTCTTTCAGTGTCAGCTGTTTGCAGGTGTCTCTCTATTGTGCCTGCAGCACTTACACTTGATGTAACCCCATTGAAAATCACTTTAATTGTGTTACATATGGATCACCATTTGCATGTGCAAAACCTGCACTTGTGTGTGTAAATTGGCTGGTTCATAACTTTTCTGGGACCAGTAACAAGAGCCCTTTTTTGCCCATCAGTACTGGGCGGCCAACCATCTCCCCTAAGGAACTCTGGGAATCTCTCCTGTATTGTTTTATAGACGCCAGCCCTCTTCTCAGGAACCCTGAAAATGTGGCAGGAATTGGTCTCCTTAATAGGGTCCAACAGATTTAATTAAATTAATGCAAAGATTTGCCATCCCACCTGGTGGCTTTTTTTCTGCCTCCCAGCTTGTACACTGCCCATTATATTATTAACTTCCTTGGGGAAACTGTTATTAAATTGCCCAGAATTTGAACAATGAGAAAAGTGAGTGAGGCTTAATCCGCTGTCAGCTAAATGTCAAAGCAGTTTTGTCAACTGCACTGAACAAGTTAATAACAGGCAAGCAGGTCATGTGTTTCATGCTCCAAGCGGAGAATGAGACCGGCTTCTCCCCTCCCCCACCTCCGAGCGGTTCATTAAACGCCCTCTGTGCGGATGCAGTTCATTCCTGTTTCCTTTCACCTCCTGCGGCCACTTCCTTCCCATTTCTGTTTTAGAAAAAGAGTGTTTTTCTTAGAGTTCTTTGCTGGTGAAAAGGGTGGGGTTTGCAGCCCTGGAGGCTGAAGTTCTCTGTTCATCATCTGAGCCAGTACATAGTGGGCTGTGGCTGAGCCAAGTCCCCCCACTGTTCGGAAGAACAACTCCAGCAGAGAGATCAAGCATCCATGGCCTGGCTACTAAGACACTTATGGGAGGCCAGCGATGATGGCCTCTACTCCTTACTCTCTCATTCTTGTTCACACTAGCAGCTTGTGTCTATGCACAAAGAGAAGCTGTCTGGAGCTTTATGATCTATCTCATGCTTCAGCGAGGTGCCTTTGTTGTATTTAAGTCTGTTTCCTGCAGAGCTCTAGCCTAAGCTGACAAACCGCAGTATATACCCCGGTCTTTCATTCGGATTCACTCCTACACACACAGACATAAATCACTCCTGGGCCTGGAGATTAGCAGGTTCTGCAGACCAGCAGCCAAGTTTAGCCTTTGCACGGCAGCGTGAGCAGCGAGACTCCCAGTCACTGAATGAAGCTGGCAGATTTGAAGCTCTTCTGAGGTTTATAGGAATGTGCCTGGGAACTTTGGAAATAGCAGGAACTACCTGGGTGTCCTAGAGGGAATCCCATCATGAGGTCACCCAGGGGGCAGAGCAAACATTGAGCAGTGGCTGGGAGGAATCATTTTGCAGGCACTCCAAATGCCGTGCTGAAGGGATGATGAAGTTGTATTGCTGGACAGAGCCCAATGTGATGTGGGCAAGAGCTGTTCAGCCTCCCTCAGTGCAATTCTGCCAGAATGCCACCATCCTGACATCCTGCAGGATCTCTTTTATAGTCCCAGACTAAAAGGGGGGAACTCTGCCAATTCACATTCGCCCTGGACTGCTGCAGCACATGGTTTATTAAGTCTGTGTTCTAAAGAGCTTTCAATTCACTTCATTCCTGACTTGGAGCTTCCAAGATGGTCCCTGCTCACATCAGCATCTCAACCTGCACTGCACCATCTGCTGCTGTGCCAGGTCTTCCCTTGGATTTCAGTCCTAATTGTCTGAAACAGCTATGCCATGACACTTCCCTTTTAATCTGCAGCAGCCTGACCTGCTCCCAAAAGCTCAGCCAGTGCACCTCAGTTCTGCTGTGCAGCACCCTGGTACTCCAGTCCAGGGCTCCTCCAGCACAAAAGAGAAAAGATTGCAAGTCTGCTAAACACATTTCCAGAGCAGACTGAAGATTTGAATTCAGACCTCTGGAGGTGACAGTGGCCTGGGCATCAGAAGTGCCACTGGCCCGGGAAAAGACCTGGGGCTAAGTGCACTGGGACTCGGGGCTCGAACCGCGCAAGTGCGCTGCAGGCAGCCCAGTGGCACAGCTGGGGCTCGGGTGCTGGGGCTCAAGGCTGAAGCCTGTAATCCCAGTGCTAGTGACACCCCTGTTGGGCACTAACCCAATGAGCCACTGACTCATATCTCACCCCCCCCATTTAATTTCCTCTTGTTTGTGTTCTGAAAAGCAGTGCTTTGAGAGCTTGAGGATGTGGTTGCAGTAGGGGATCTGTGTAGCTGTGGGCTGATCTGATGCTGGACACAGGGGTAGTAAGCTCAGGTGTTATCAGAGTCATTGTAGGTACTTGTAATTTAGCCAGAGTATCCAGGAACCTGTATTGAAAGGAGTGGGGCATCTCTGTGACTTGGCTACTTGTGAAATAGTGCTGGCATGAGATTAAAGCAGGCAGGCCACTGGCATGTTGGAACAGTCTGACTCTTCAGTGGAGATGCCAAGGCACATGTGGTTCTGCTTTCGCTCTTGGGAAAAGGGAAACACAAGGAGTCCGGAGGAGCTTTTTCCCATTCGGCAGGACCCTCCTTCCTGAGCCAGCCGGGGAATGTGCACTCTGCTGGAAATGATCTTGGGCCTGTCCCAAACTCGACGCATCTGCTTGCTCCACAGCTGTTTGGTGACAGGTGACAAGGCCACAGCAAGAGCAGAGCAAAAGCAGAAAACCAAAACCAGACGAAAGCTTCTCTTGTTTCTTTGCAGGAGGCTGATGACCCTGAATACATGTGCCTCTATGAAGCTGGAAGTCCACTTTCAGCGTAAACAGGTAGGTTGTGATTTTTCAAGGACATAAGCAAGGTCGCATTGTGCTGTGGGGAAAATACAAGGACACTGATGGGGCCATGAGACAGTGTTTTAAAAACCTAACCCTGCCAGCACTGACTCTGCTTATTCATTTAGAAAAGTGTTGTTTCAGGATCAAACACCTTCCCTGGCTTTATCCGGGGTTGTGATTGTTTATGCTTAGCTCTAAATAAAGGACTAGTGGAGCTATCTAGAATCCCTGTTTGCTTTCTGCAGGGCTGATGTGGACGGCTTGTGTCAAAGTGCACTCCGTGGTTTGCCTTGTGGTGCTGACCCTCCTGATTACAGGTGCTACATTACAATGAACAAATGGGTTACAAATTCCTTCCTGAGGGTGCCTTTCTATTTCTATAACAATTGCTGTAGTTTCCAGGAGGATGTTCTCTGATGGAGAATGGGAAGGGAGGTGGGGTCCTTTACTGCAGGTGGAAGGGGAGGCGTCCACAAGATAATCGTGTTACTAACTTCAGGTGCACACCTGGAGAAGATTTCAGAACCCTGCTCTAGCAGAACTCGAGGGACATGTGGCTCTGGCTAGCTTTTTAAACCAGGCTGTCTGGGCTCCTGCCACTGTTCCTAATGATTTTGCTCCCCATGTGTTAATATCTGTTTTTGTCATCCCCCACTCCTCAAATGGAAGACTTCACCTGTCCCTTTTTTTAATCTATTTCCTTCCATCCTCCTTTGTTTTGTTTTGCTGAATGTCTGTGCTTGCCCATGTCTAGTTTTGTGTTCCCATTTGTCATGGTCCCATTTAACATCAGAAGATCTGTATTGTAACCATTCAGACGAAAAGCTGCTTCCGCAAGCCCGCTGCATGACTCACCCACACTTGATCTAAGGCCCCTTATTTGAGGTGAGCTCCCATCACCGGGAATGTTATTGCAGAGCTCTGATATGCTAATTGTTAGTGTGGTCTGGTTGCAGCTGCTTTCAGACAGACCATAATGTACGGCCATGAAGTTGAACGGGAACTAGATGGGAATTTATTTGACCAAATGTCTGGCGGAATGGATCAGTGAGGAAACATAACCCCAGAGGAATGTTTCTTTCAGCTGGGAATAAAACTGACCCATGTGTCTCAGACAATAAAATGCTTCTCTTTAAACATTGGCTATGGGGGTTTCATGTTTTCCATTGCCACCTGCACGCTGTGCCAGCTGCAGGCTCTGCACCTTGGAGCCAAAGGTCTCCACCTGTCCTGCGGAATTGTAGGAAGGGGTCCTCATTTTGGAACATTGGTCCAGTGTCCAGATCTCTGGTTCTGCAGAACACCAACAAGAGAAAAGAAAATGAGTGGGGAAAGGGGGTCACGGCCAAGTGGATGACTTCAAGCTGTTTGTGCTAGCATCACTGAGAGCAGAAGCAGTGAGCTAGCTGTATTAAAAATAGAAATGCCAGAGATAGAGGAGATTGTCGCTAGGCGAAGGTGGTTGGAGAGAAATCTAATGGGATTAGTAAAAATGCTGCTATGTGATTTACGAAATTAAGAAATCAGTGCGTGGGCTGGGGGAAGTGTCACAGCTGTCCCCAAAACTCTCATCCAAATACAGGTTTGGGTAGCAGCTGACTGCCCTTGCATTTCCTCTTCAGAGAGCATTGCTGTTATAAACTCCGAACCTACCCCATCTCATCGCCAGAGCAGTAGCTCGTTACCATTTGGTTAGAACTGTTCAGGTTTTCAGTTTTGGTAAATATTGCCTTTTTGTAGGAAACAGCCAAAATATTTTTGGCTCGCCTTCCCTCTATTTTTGGACCAGGTCTTACACTAAATTGCCTAAATTTTCCTTCCATAGCATAGGTTTGGTAGCTAAGACGTGGGGGTATCTGCCTGTGATGTTTTGAGTGCTTTGCAATTGTGGTTCTAATGCTCATGCTCCTTACTGCAGGAACTGCTTGTTGGTCCAGTGGCTCTCAAACTTGTTTGATTGTGCCTCCTATCTTTGTGTCTGTAGTAGTTTACACTCCCCACGCCACCGTCCTCCACTCTCAATACACAAATGCCTACCTAGCTGTGAAGGCAGAGTGACTTCTCATCCCTCCCCTGCAGCATATATTACATGTGCCCCCAGTTTGAGAACTTCTGTGTTTGACAACATAACCTAGAATCCTTAACTGGAAGGTGAATATCCTGGTTTTACATAAGGAACAATAAAGCCTTCTGGGTCTGTTAGAAGGAAAATTCATCTGCCTGTATTTCCCTTAATAAATGAAAAATAATGGATCTTTTGTGTGTGGTGTACTACAGTTGGAATTGAAGGAACAGAAACTGTTATTCACCTTGTTCCAAATTCCCCTTCGTTTGTGTTTAGGGAGGTGGCAGCACTGTATTAAAGCCCAGCTGTCCATCCCAGTATCTGCCTTTAGTCCCGGCAGTTAATTAGTTAACAATGATTAATATTTAAGCTGTCAGCATTGGGTCTGAGAGTTAACACACTCTTTGGATGACTGTGAAGAAGCTCACAGTTCTGTGGTTTTTTTTATTCTCTCAGTCTACTACAGCAAGTCATCTCTCAAAAGGCCCTTTAATTCACCTACAGTAACTCAGCCCTGCTGTATCCATTCATATCAGGACTTTTTATTCTTGTAAGGTGGAGGAACAGCAGAGACTTAAATTTTTTAAGTGTAGGCTTAGATTCTGTAACAACTGCTGGGGACACCAGAAGACAGTCTTCACCTGATCTCTCATTCACATTGTGGCTCTGTAAAACCATGAGAAATTCTGTCCTGGTAGCTGCTCTGTCAGCCCAGAAATCCTTTTAATAGCAGCAAATGTGTCTAGGAACAGGGAGCAGTCCGTTCTTTGTAGGACTCATTCCATTGTGTGGCAAGGAACCCTCTGTTCTAAATCTAAAGGCTCTGGGATTGGCTGCATGGAAGTGACAGTGCTTTCTAATGGATAACAATATAGGGTGCTTTTTCTGATCCACTTCTCCAGCATGCTGCCTGTCCTGACAGAAGAAAGACAGGCCACACATCAGGACACTATTACAAATATGTGGTTTCTTTGCTTGGGATGTTTTTTCCCCCTGCGTTGTAGCCCTGCGAACTGGTTGGATCCATCATGTGAAATATTTGGAACTAGTATGTAGAGAGCCCTGAAGAACATACTGTGAAGAACAACTGTTCACTAGCCCCAGAAAGTGGACAAAATGAGACTTAGTGGATCTTTTATCTCTTTCCTATGAAAAGCAATTGCATAGATGGTGGAGTGTGTTTGTTGGGTTTCTAGAAGGATATTGTACATAGCATATTTCCCCAGCAAAAGAAGATGTGGTTAAGTAACTGTAAATTCTCCTACCTTAGCTGTGGTGTTGGTGGGTATGAGTAGCCCTGCAAAGCTCATAGGTGGTAAGATTGGAAGGTGGTAAGACTGGATGACCCAGCTGATTGTGTGTTAATCTGTGATCCTTGTTCTTGGTTAGAATGAAGACTCAGAAGAAGAAGATCTTTGTGCCATCAGCAACCGATGGGCCTTCCAGAGGGACAGCAAAAGGTGGTCCAGAATTGGCTCTGTTGACTTTCTCTCCCACAGTCCAGAGGTGCTGAATTCCACCATGCGGCAGACCTCCAGCCATGAAAGCATCCTCACAGACCTCAGTGCCAACCTGGAAGCCACTTCACTCCACAGCAACACCAGCACAGGCAGCACCGGTGACACGGTTGGCAATGCGATCACCACGCCCAACATGTTGCCCAGTCGGGACTCTCTGAGCATCACCAAATCCAGCCAAAGCTTGAGTGACCACTCCCTGATTGACCAATCCCAAAGCCAGAGTGGAAATTGTAAGGAAAAGTCCAGGAAGTGGAGGACACACAGCTTCATAAAAAGGATAGAATCTCTCCGAAGGAAAGACAAAGAGAAACCTGACTCCAAAGTGAAAGATGCCACTAGTGATGGGATAGTGACCAAACTGGGGTGGGACTCTGCCAAGGACAATGAGGGCCTTGCTGCTGCCCAGACCACCTCACCCAAAAGAGGAATGTTCTCCTCTTCCCATGGCAACAAATGCTTCTTCCCAATGGGATATAGGACTAATCACATGTCAGACGCAGGCAAGAGGAAACCGGACTCTGAACTAAAGCATGGTGGCCTCTATCTGGAGGACTATGAAGTGGCCCTGAAAAATAGCACTAGCTGGGCCGCTGGAGAGCAGTGCCACCAGCATGTGTACAAGGGCAACTGCCTGATCCATCTCCCCGGGGACCACAAGCCAGGGACTTTCCCCAAGTCTCTCTCTATTGAAAGTTTGTGTCCTCTTGACGGCAGCCCTTTGGCCCACTGGAAACCAGGGAACAAAGCAGTGGGTCTTTCGGGACATGGAGTGGGTGGCAGCAGCAGCAGCATGGATGACTCCTCCCCGCAGGGCTGTGCGTGCTGGCAGAGACGGGGCTCATGCAGCTCCATGGGCAGCCGAATGAGCGTGTATGACAACATGCCCAAGTTTGGCAGCAGCGAAGATCTCTTCAGCATGGATGGGGAGGTGATTTACAAAAATCTTGATGACATCTTGCAGCACGTCTGGGGCCTGCAGCAGAAGGTAGAGCTCTGGTCTAAGGCACTCAGCCCCGACCTGGATGAGGAGGAAGAGGGGGAAGGGGAGACGGATTCAGTAGGGGAGCCCACCTTCCCTTCCAATCTGAACTTCGAAGAGCAGTCCATGTCTGACGTGGGCACCTCTGCCAGTGACTTCGATAGCACAGGCAACTCCTTGAATGAGGCTGAGGAGATTGAGATGAGAGAGCGCAGGGACTCAGGTGTAGGAGCGTCGCTCACCAGACCTTGCAGGTAGGTGGGTGGGATGTGTTGCTGAGATGAGGGCCTAGGTAGGACTCTCATCAGATACCTCTATCCCTGGTGGCTCAGCATCCCTTTAACAGCAGCAGTGTGGCAGTTCTTGTTGCTGGTGAAGTGATGGAGAGCTTAGTCTTGGGGCTGACTTTCCACTGATACAGGCGGCTGAACCCTAGTACGCAGAAGGGTTTTCTTTTGGGAGGGTGTTCCCAGGCCTCTGCTGGCCATTTGCATTCTAGTCTCCCCCAGAGCCAGGAACAAGCCTCAGTGCTGCTCATGCCTAGGTCAATCATGAGTGGCCACTGGAGAACAGTGTGAATGAGGAACTCTACTCTTGGAGACCCTTTGGCCTTAGATATATCAGTTCCTGGAAAAACTGGGGGTTTGCTTATTGCACAGGTCCCCTGGGCCACTAGCCTTCTTGGAAGAGAGGGAATGTCACTGTGAGGCAGGTGGACTGGCATTAGCATAGATAATGGACACTTTCCAGAGAGGTAGCCATGTTAATCTGTGTACAGCAAAAACAGCGAGAGTCCTTTGGGACATTAAAGACTAAGAAAGTTCTTCAGGCAGAAGTTTTCGTGGGCTCCAACCCACTGACGAAAAGTTGGAGCATATGAAAGCTTATGCCTGAAGAAATTTGTTAATCTTTAAGGTGCCACAGGACTCTTGTTGTTATGGACACTGTGAATCTGCATATGCTGGTGCGTTCGCTGGGCTTGAGCCAGCATGGGAAGAATGACAGGCAGTTTCTCCACGAGTGGCTGTGCGGTGTGGGACGTGGCTTGGATGCCATATGGCAGCTAATAAACGTAGTGTGAGTCTCTGGTGCCCTCTACTGGCATGAAGACAGCACCAAGACCACTCAGAAAGACCAGGATGCTCAACTTTCTGTCCTTCACTACTTGCAGTTTGATGGCAAGCATACTATGAGCATATGTTCGTTGAATCACACACAAACCTGGTTCCACCCACCCAAATGTGTTTTGCCACTTTGGCTTAAAATTATCAGTTACAAAATCAGAAAGTTACTGTCCAAGGATTTGCTCTTTAACAGGCTACAGAGGTTTATTTCTCCTGCTTCGAATATCCCTCTGAAAAGCTCTGGCATCTGCTCAGCTTCCGTGCTGCCCTGAAAAGTTAACTGGTGCCTATCCGTTTAGATAGTGTAGGTTAACTGCTCTGTTGGTGTGGTTGGTGTTTGAGGATTTAGACCCATTCAAGTCAGCAGGGAAAGTCACTCATATCTCCCCTGTGCCTGTAGATTTACTGCAGTATATTGGTGAGTGTCCAGAGGTCTTCTGAAGTAACATGGACTTGGGAACACTTGGCGCTGACGGAGCTTTCCAGCAAGCTCTCTTCAGTCAGTGTCTTTGGTTGCTTTCACAGGGAAGAATTGATCAGGGACGTAGAGGTAAATGGCAAGCTAGGCAGTAGTGACCATGACATGGTTGAGTTCAGGATGCTCATTAAAGGAAGGAAGGAAAGAAGCAAAACAAAAACCCTGGACTTCAAAAAATCAGATTTTGGCTCCCTCAGGGAACTGATGGGCAGGATCCCTTGGGAAGCTAATCTGAAGGGGAAAGGAGTCCAAGAAAGCTGGTTATATTTTAAAGAAACCCTGCTAAGGGCACAGGAAGTTGCCATTCCAGTTAGGAGAAAGGACAAACATGAGGCAGCCAGAATGGCTTAGCAGAGAACTCTGCTCTGAGCTTAAACATAAAAAGGAAGCTTACAGGAAGTGGAAGCTTGGTCAGATGACCAAGTAGGCATATAAAGATATTGCTAGGGACTGCAGGGATAAAATCAGAAAGGCCAAAGGACAAATGGAGCTGCGGCTAGCGAGGGATGTAAAAGGATAACAAGAAGGGGTTCTACAAGTATGTTAATAACAAGAAGAGGATCAGGGATGGTGTAGGCCCCTTGCTGAATGGGGCAGGCATCCTCGTGACAGAGGATGAAGAAAAAGCTGAAGTGCTCAATGCTTTTTTTTTGCTTCAGTTTTCACAGGCAGGGTCAGCTCCCAGCCCACTACGATGGGTATGGCAGATGGGAGAGAAGAAGACAGGCCCTTGGTGACGGAAGGTCAGGTTAGGGACTGCTTAAAGAAGCTGGATGTGCACAAGTTCATGGGGCGGGACGAACTGCATCCAAGGGTGCTGAGGGAATTGGCCGATGAGATAGCAGCACCGCTGGCCGTTATTTTTCAAAACTCATGGAGAACAGGGGAGGTGCCAGAGGATTGGAAAAAAGCAAATGTAGTGCCTATTTTCAAGAAAAGGAAAAAGGAGGATCTGGGGAATTATAGACCTGTCAGCCTCACCTCAATCCTTGGCAAAATTATGGAGCAGATTCTTAAAGAATCCATCCTCAAACACTTAGAAGAAAATAAAGTGATCAGGAACAGTCAGCATGGATTTACCAAGGGTAAATCATGTCTGACCAATCTCATTTCCTTCTATGAGCAGATGACTGGTTTTCTGGATGCAGGAAGAACCGTTGATGTGATATACCTTGATTTTAGTAAGGCTTTTGATACAGTTTCCCACAGCATTCTCATTGGCAAATTAAGGAAGTATGGGTTGGATAGGTGGACTATAAGGTGGATAGAAAACTGGCTAGATCAACGGTTTCAGCGTGTAGGAATCAATGGTTCCATGTCTAGCTGGCAACCAGTCACGAGTGGGGTGCCCCAGGGGTCGGTCCTGGGGCCGGTTCTGTTCAACATTTTCATCAATGATCTGGATGATGGAATAGACTGCACTCTCACTAAGTTTGCGGATGACACCAAGCTGGGGGGACCAGTAGACACGTTGGAGGGCAAGAACAGGATTCAGGGAGACCTAGATAAATTGGAACAATGGGCCAATAAAAATCTTATGAAGTTCAATAAGGACAAGTGTAAAATCCTGCATGTGGGACAGAAAAATCCCATGCACTGCTACAGGCTGGGAAACATTCAGTTAAGTAGCAGCAGTGTAGAAAAGGACCTGGGGGTCATGGTGGATGGGAAGCTAGATATGAGTCAGCAGTGCGCTCTTGCTGCCAAAAAGGCCAATGGCATACTGGGCTGCATCAAAAGAAGTATTACCAGCAGATCAAGGGATGTGATCATTCCCCTCTATTCTGCACTGGTGAGGCCACATCTAGAATACTGTGTTCAGTTTTGGGCTCCCCACTACAAAAAGGACAGGGACATGCTAGAGAGAGTTCAGAGGAGGGCAACCAAAATGATTAAAGGGCTGGAGCACAAGCCCTATGAGGATAGACTGAAAGCATTAGGCTTATTTAGTCTGCAGAAGAGAAGATTGAGGGGGGATTTGATAGCAACCTTCAACTACTTGAAGGGATGCTCTAAGGAAGATGGAGCTCGACTGTTCTCGGTGGTAACAGAGGACAGAACGAAGAGCAATGGTCTCAAGTTGCAGTTAGGGAGGTTGAGGCTGAATATTAGAAAAAACTTTTTTACTTGGAGAGTGGTGAAGCCTTGGAATGAGCTGCCAAGGGAGGTGGTGGAGTCTCCATCTTTGGAGGTGTTTAAGGCCCGGCTGGACAAAACCATGACTGGGATGGTTTAGTGGGAGTGGTCCTGCCTCTGGCAGGGGGTTGGACTAGATGACCTGTGAGGTCCCTTCCAACCCTAGGATTCTATGATTCTATTAGTTTGGGCTGTTTGTGTGCTCCTGATTTCACAGTGTTGTGGGACGATGCTAGGCCAGACTGCAATGCCGCTTCCCACTTTTACAACACAGCATCCTGCCCAAAAAGAAATGTAGGGTTCTGCATAAGTCCTGCAGGCTTGTGTGTGTCTCCCATACACTGATATCCCAGGGCTGGTACCTGGCTGGCTGGGCTGATAAGTAGTAGAGTCTAGGCCCTAATGTGAGGCACAGTACAGACTTCTGGAAATTAAGGTATCTTGAGACTGATTTGCTGAGTGGTGACCATAGTGTGGTGATTTTGCAGTTGTAGGGTTGGGCAGTTAGAGGAGCTCTTTGTGACCTTTGCCAAGGGGAAAGTGTGGCTCCAGGGACCAAAAGAAAATTCTCCTGACTTCCGCTGGGTGCCTCTCTAGCTCTTCCCTGGCTTCCAAGGACAGCAGGTCTGTAAATCACCAGCCTCAGCAGAACAGTATGCACAGCACTTGGGTTCTCAATGGAAAAGCCTCTGCTGTGTTCATAGTGCCCTGAACATCTGTTTTGGGCCCTGTAGTGGGCCCATCTCCCCTGTGCTGGGGGTAGTTTATAGTCGAGTCCCCTCTGGAGAGGGTGGGAGGAGGGTGCTACTCTTGCAAGCCTGGTACCTCTGCTGGAGGAGCATTGGGCAGCGTGGGAAGCAGGCGTCCTCCTTCCTTTGGGAAGTGACACAGCTGCCAGCATGCCCTTTTGCTCCCTCACCCTGCTATCCCCTGCAGGAAGCTACGCTGGCACAGTTTCCTGAACTCCCATCGTCCTAGCTTGAACTCGGCCTCCTTGGAGATAAATCGCCAGTCCTCTGCTCAGCTGAACCTTCTGCAGAAGTGCTCGCTGCTTCGCCTCACTGCCATCATGGAGAAGTATTCTGTGCCGCACAGGCAGGCCTGGACATGGTGAGCAGGGTGAATGGTGGCAGGGGAGGGGGACTAAGGATGAGCTCCATGCAATCATAGCTTCAGATCCCAGCTGTGTGAACTCAGCTCTCCACCCTTCTGTGACAAACAACTCTCTTTGTGTGTGTGTGTGTGTGTGTCTGTCTGTCTGAGTGTGTGGGAGAGGGAGAGCGAGCGAGAATGGAGGGTTGGCTGGATGCCATTCCTCTGGCTGCTGCCTTCCACCCCGGCAGTGACAGCATTTCAGTGGTGCTCATTTTATTTTGTTTGTGAAGCACTTCAGGAAGGAAGGTGCTAAAGAAACACAAGAGAAAATTAAGTAATATCAACACGAAGCAGAGTTGTTTATATGTGAGCACATATTTGTGCACACTCGTGTGCATGCCTGCTTGTGCATGCCCACAGATGTGTGTGCATTTGATGCGCACATATACGCCCCCACTTCACCTCCAACGTGCTGCTGTGAGCTCCTATACTTGGGAAATGGTGGCTGTTGTGACTGGCCTGCCTGCCTCTGGCCCTGATCTCACTGATTCCCACAGGACTGTTCCCAAGTTCATGAAGAGGAGCAAAGCCCCCGACTACAGGGACAAAATGGTCTTTGGAGTCCCGCCAGTTATCAATGTGCAGCGGACAGGGCAGCCTCTGCCACAGAGCATCCAACAAGCCATGCGCTACATCCGCAGCCAGTGCCTGGATCAGGTGAGGATTGGCTTTCTGCTGGGCAGCCCTGCACACCCATTGCTAAACAGCCCAGCGGCTCTTTCAGCATTGCCAGAGCTCAGCAATAGTTGCTGCCAGAGTGATGGTGGGGGGGTCTCTCTCTGTGTGTCTGTTGAGGTGCGCAAGCAGTGGGGCAACCCTTTGTTTTGGCCCCATTGGCTTGGCACCAAAGTGCTGCTCCTTAACCCCCTGTGCATTCAGCTTGCCTGGAAGGGGAGATGTGGAGCTGCTTGCCGTAAGAGTCTACTACAGTGTTAGAACTATGCACAGTTTCATTTCATTTCCCACAGCCCCTGCTCTGGGCTCCAGTGTAGCTCCTTGGCCCTGCAGCCCTCTCAGCAGGACAAGAAGATGGCAATTTATTTTAGAAGCCAGTGTCAGCCTCTGCTGGTACTCCTACCCTTCCCGCCAGCGCTGCCCACCAGGGGTCTGGCCCTCTCACGGAGGGAAAGTGTTAAGGTGGATGGGCCTAAGAAGACGTTCAGAAAGCCAGCAAGTTGCTGGTGATCCTTGGGGCACTGTGGTAACCTGGGCTTGTTCCTGTGTCCAGCCCAATCTCTGCCTGCCAAAGCAAACGCCTCAGCCAGGGTGACCAAGCCCAGCAAGCACTTCAGGAAGGTCAGCGATGTTCCTGCCATGGTGCGGGGAGTGGTGGCAACACTCTTTCTTCTAGTCAGTAACCCCTTCCTCTCAGGTACTGTTGCCTTCTCAGCCTTCCCTGGCTCAGAGCCACCTTTCAGGTATATGGGGAACGCAGGCTTGCCGGGAAGATGTCCCTGGTGGGCACCACAGAGACTCCCTGGCCAGCTGGTTGTCTTGGCTGCTCACTGGATAGCAGAAACTCAGCTAATGGTCATCAGCACTTGACTTGGCCAGAGCTGGTTTATTCTGCTTGAGCTCAGGGCTGACTGTGCCAGACTCTGCATTTCTTCTGGGCAGATTGGCATTTTCCGGAAATCAGGGGTGAAGTCTCGGATCCAGGCACTGAGACAGATGAACGAAGCCTCCCCTGACAACGTAAACTATGAAGGGCAATCAGCCTACGACGTAGCTGACCTGCTGAAGCAATATTTCCGTGACCTGCCGGAGCCCATCTTCACCAGCAAGCTCACTGACACCTTCCTGCAGATCTATCAGTGTAAGTGCCACCCTGGGAGAGGCCCTCACCAGAGCAGATCTAGGCAGGGTCTTCAGATCTCAGAATGGGTCCAGGCTCAACAGGGAGTTGGGTCAAAGAAGCAGAATATGGTGCTGGGCACAGTGGCTGCTGGGCTAGGCTGCCTGGCTTAGTTGGAAAATCAAGGGCTCAGGAGCCACCCATTGGAGTCTGGAACAGGAGTCTGCCTGAGGGATAGGGGAGTTGAAGATGGGGGAGGCTGTCTGTGGGATAAGTGGGCTGATTGATTGGATCCAGCCTTATTCCACCTCTGTTTCCCAAGGGGACTTCCCACAGGTATTGCCGCTCCCCATTGCAGACAGTCTGCCAACAGTGAAGGAGTGAAACTGATTGAGGGTCCAGCACAGGCCTGTGATCAGCAGGGAGCAGAACCAGAACAGTGAGGGGTGCCTCAGAGTATGGGGCCTAGATCAGGGTGTGGCTGGGCCCTTTCCTCAGCCCCCACTGCTTGTCACTACTGATGTGGTTGTGTGCATGGGACAGCACAACTCTTAGCTGTGACCCAGTGCTGCTTCCCGAGGAATAAGCGGGAAGTGCAATTAGAAATTCTGTCCCAGGCCCCTGTGAAAGTGCTGCTGGGGAAGAAATGTCACCACAGGACATTTCACTGTAGCAGCCCATGAACAAGTGTTCCTGTGACCTGCTCCTTGCTGAGGAGAGCAGGTTCCCTCCTAGACGCCCACAGTCCAACCAGGAGCCTTGCCAAGTACAGAGTCGCCTCTAAGGAATAGGGTCCCAGAGCCAGGCTGACCACAGACTCCTACTCTGTGCCTTCAGTTGTGCCAAAGGAGCAGAGGCTGCAGGCTGTCCAGGCAGCCATCATCCTGATGCCAGATGAGAACCGGGAGGTGCTGCAGACATTGCTGTACTTCCTGAGTGACATTGCCTCAGCTGAGGAGAACCAGATGACTGCTGGGAACCTGGCGGTGTGTCTGGCCCCATCCATCTTCCACCTCAACGTCTCCAGGAAGGAGAGCACCTCACCGAGGTAATGCGCAAACAGTTCAGGTTTTCACAGTTCTAGTGCTGCCCTTCCCAGTCTCTTCCTTCCTGGAGACACAGCCTGGTGGATCCCCTGGCTGACCGAGTCAGATCTGGCTGCACTTGTTGTGCCATCTGTGCCTAGGCTGAGTCAGATGAAGAGGGAAGAGGGCTTCCGTGCTGTCCACTAGGGCTGCATGGGCCTCCTAGAGGGCCTACTAGGGAGGGAGTTTCCAGCTAAGGTCATAACTCTCAAGCCCAAGTGCTATGGGAGTCCATCTAAGAGCCATGGGCAGGGACTGCTGCAGGGTCAAGCCCTCCATGGACACTGTGGACTAGTGACGTGAGGTCTGGGCCACAAGCTATGTTCCCTCTAAGCTGTGTGTGTGTGCGCATGCACAGAGATTGTGAAACCCATGCACACAACAAAATAAAGTGTGCACAAAAAAATTTAACAGTACTAATATTTTTATGCTACTTTAAGAAGGTGATTTCAAGTAACATGTTTCAGATAAGATTGTGTAATTTATAAAAACATTTCCATCACCAAATCAAAATAAAATTTAGATATTATTTGCATCATACTCACTTCATTGCACTCACAAGTTTGACCACACTCACTGGAGTCTGCACAAATTTGGACACTGCCTCCAAAAATTTGCACAAAAGAAATTTTTTGTGCACATAGCCTATGAAAAATTAGAGGGAACATTGGCCACAAGCATGTTATGGCCTAATCTTCCTCCATGAATAAAACACCAAGCACAGCAGTACCAGTGTAATTTCCATGGCCACCATGCAATGGTGCAGCCACATGCAGTTCCCAGTGAGAGACTTAGTGAGGTTCCCAAGGTGCATCTGGCAAAGCAGAGAAACATAAAACTGATAGGATCAGGAAAGGGCAGTACTGCTATTTCATCACTGGGGGGAGCAAGACTCCTTGCTTAGGGCTTCGTTTTGACAATTAGTACAGCACCTGCCTATACCTCACTCCCATCCCCACCTGTTCCAAGGATGTCTGGGGTGTCTCCAATTGAGCCCTCACTTCCTCCTCTCTTGTGGCCCACCAGTGCCTCTGCTGGTCTCACTAGTCTTTATTCCCTTGGGCAGGATGATTCAGAAGCGAGGCACCATGGGAAAGCCTGACCAGAAGGACCTGAATGAGAACATGGCTGCCACCCAGGGGCTCTCCCATATGATCACAGACTGCAAGAAGCTGTTCCAGGTTGGTAGTTGCAGCTCAGGCTGAGCATGCTGCTTTGTCTAGGGGCTTATCTGGCCCCTCATTGCTCCACAGTTGGAGCACCCCTGAGAACCTTGTACAGAGTGCTCAGTTCGTCTGTGTTTCTGTCCGCTGCCCTGGGCATTAGACCACCCTTCTGCCATTGCCATACAGATGCTAGCCAGAGGCAGGCACTGTCTTCCCTGTGTTCGTGGAACAATGAAACCCTTCTTCTCTCGGCAAGGCAAACAGCTGGGGAAAGGGACTGTGAGGAGATGTGTAGACGTAGCAAGTGCTGAGGCACTTTCCCTAGGTGCTTTGCAGATTGGCTTATTCTAGAAGCCCATCTGACAGATACAGTGCCAGCCTGTATCGAATACTACTCTGCAGGAATTCAGCTATTACAGCAGAGTCAGCCTTCAGCCCAATGCACGCACTCCCCCATAATACCCACCGGCACTTTGTCATGGCACCTGGCAAAGGCCAAGACTCCTTTGAAACCATTCTCTGTTTCTCACTGACTGCTCTAGGAAAACCCAGTGAAGCACCAGAGCATCAAAGAAGTGTAGGACTGGAAGGGGCCTTAGGTCATCTAGTCCAGTCCCCTGTACTCAAGGCAGCACTGTGTAATAACCTGACCATTCCTAACAGGTCTTTGTCTAACCTGTTCTTAGAAACCTTCAGTGACAGAGACTCCACAGCCTCCCTGGGCAATCTGTTCCACTGCTTGAGTATCCTGACAGTTAGGATTTTTTCCCTAATGTCCATCCTAAATATTTCTTGTTGCAATTTAATCCCATTGGTTCAATATTTCTGGAGAAGTTGTGCTTTCCAGCCCTTCCATTGTTTTTGATGCTTTCCTCTGGACTTTCTCCAATTTCTCACCATCTTTCCTGAAATGTGGTGTCCCGAACTGGACACAGTACTCTACCTGAGGTCTTTGCAGCATGGAGCAGGAAGGTTCACTGCTCATGTCTTGCACATAGCACTCCCGCTGATACATCTGAGAATGATGCTCGCTTTTGCGCGTGCGTGCACTATTGACTCGTATTTAGCCTGTGATCTGCTTCCTAGCCAGTCATTTCCCATTTTGTGTGTGTGCAATTGGTTCTTCCTTCCTAAATGGGGCACTTTGAATTTGTCTGTACTGAATTTCATCTTCTTTACTTCAGACCCTTTCTCCAGTTTGCCTAGAGGAGCTGCCTTTCCCCACATGCTCCTGAGCATGCCCTGTGTTGTTAACAAAGCACTCCCCATAGACCAGGACAGCTAACCAAGCCCAGGTGTGTCTCATGTGGCAGTGCAAAGCACTTTTTCCATAGGACAGAGACAGTGTGGCTGCTCTGTATCCATTTACCCACTGTCCAGGTGGGATTTCAGCAATATTCCAGGTCCCTAATAATTACACTGGATTGACCCAAGAATCCATCTGTTGTCCTTCCACTAACCATGCCCTAGCATTGATGTTCAAGAGAAACATGCAGGAAGCCCCTTAGTAGGCGGTTGTGGAGTAACCTGCCCATAGAAGATGTTGCCATCTAACTCCCAAAGCTGGTAGCTTATGTCCCTGAAACTGAGGGGTTTATCTCCCTTATGGAAATATCCTTTTACTCTCTCTAATGTAACTGCCTCTATTTAACATTTGGGACCTCAGCTGGTGGGGGGGGGGATGTGTGAAGACAGCCAGTGAGCCCTGACATCACCATACTTGATCTGTCCTGGTGGTCAGCGTGCAGCATTATTTGAGCTATTACTGTTGAGATCCCAGTGAGCCTGACAATGTGGGTCTGAGGCGTGAGATCAGAGTTTATTGCTCAGCAGTTTCAGGTGACAAAGTGGGTGAGCAATTGCTAGTGACTGCTCTAGGGTTTCTTAACTCCTAAGGCGCACGTGTTTGGTTTCTAGATACCCCATGACATGATGCTCCAGCTGGTCAACTCCTATGTGGCAGCAGACACTCACCCACTCTCCTTGGCTGAGCTGATGAGCCTGCAAGGAGAAGGCAAGGATTTCCAGGCTTACTTGGAAGACAGTGTGCAAAGCCTGCTCAAAGAGTCATCAGAGAGGTTCAAAGGCTGGCTCAGCACACCAGGACCCCAGAACACAGAGCTGTCATGCAAAAAGGTAATGCCTACACTGGGAAGGGTTTGAACATGCTGGTGCATTTGGGTTTCTGTGGAGATATTCAGCATCAGGCTAATCCATGGCCTGTGTCCTGGTGCGTTTCTTTGTGAGTCACAGGTATGCCCAGCAGCTGCCAGCTCACATGCTCAGTTGGCCGGACCATATCCTCTTTGGCTATTCAGTGGTATGTTTTGCCGCTGCCAGTGCTAGACCTCCAGTGTGAAGACACAAACTACCAGAAGCTGGGGAGCTGAATAATCGGAGATGAGCATGGACCACTCTGTGTCCAGTATCTCCTTTAATTCCCTGCGGCTGAGTGGGCTGCTCACACACAAAAGCACCTAAGCAGGCCTTTCCTGTGCCATTCAGTAGGGGGCAGGTTTCACATGCTCACTCTCCTGTGCAAGGCAGTGCCTTGGCCCCCATGGTAAGGAGCCCTCAAGGGGCCAATGCAGTGTTATTGCCCTGAGGTTTCTTGACTGACTTCCTCCACTCCATGCGTCCAGGTGGGCGATGGGCACCCGCTGCGTTTGTGGAAGGTCTCCACAGAAATGGAGGCCCCTCCCTGCACAGTGCTGCATCGGTTACTTCGCGAGCGTCACCTCTGGGACGAGGACCTGCTGCAAGGCAAAGTGATAGAGGCCCTGGACAAGAATTTGGAGGTTTATCACTATGTCACGGACAGCATGGCACCCCATCCCCGCAGGGACTTTGTCGTTCTTAGGTGAGGTGGGGGGCAGAAGCCTCGGGGGTGTGGGAATCTGAGCCAGCACAGAGAGAAGATACAATCTGCTCAAGCCCCCATCTATGAAGGTCCTGGGGTGGAATGTCCCAACCAGAGGGTGGTCAAACTACCCACCCCCAATTTTCCCAGGCGGACAACAGACTAAATGAAGTCTTGCCCTTGAGCTTGTGGAGATTTCAGGTTCCAGCTGGGAAAGCTCCCTCTTGATCAGAGACAACATACTGCCCTTGGGTGTTGGGCAACCTGAAACTGCCTCAGGCACACACAGATCAAGGAAAACAAACAAGGAGTCTTGTGGCACTTAAAGACTAACAAATTGATTTATTGCATGAGCCATCATGGGAGAAAATCCCACTTTGTCAGACTCTTTGAAGATTGGGGGATTTCCAAAGAGGGATTTTTGCCCACGAAAGCGCACGCAATAAATCAGTTTGTTAGTCTCCAAGTGCCACAGGACTCCTTGCTTGTTTTGCTGAACTAGACTAACATGGCTGTCCCTTTGGAAATCAGACCAAGGAGGCATGTTTCATGCTGGGAAGTGCATGCCCTGCAGGCTGCACGTCTGTGTTAAAAGTGAGAGTGGCTGCAGCAGCCAGCTCCATTTTCTCTCAGGGGAAGCCCTTCTACTCAGCAGAGTGCTGTGGGCAAAGCTTCAGACATTCCTGTAGCAAAGGCAGGCCTCAGTGACTGAAAGGAGGCTGGTTCTGCTGGACCTTCAAATGTAGCTTTACAGCTTCCTCTCCTCAGTTCTTTCATCCCCTCCCTGTCTTCCCACTGCACTGCCTGTTAGAAGGGGAAAGGTGAAAACCACAGGGTTGTGCAGTTTGTCAGTGTGTGTTTGACTGGATGCCTCTTCCTCACTGGGCCTGGTCTGGAGGTTCTGACTACGGCCTTTGCTTGTTTCCTCATACAGGAAGTGGCGCACAGACCTACCACGAGGGGCTTGTCTGCTGGTGTCCATGTCACTGGAACACGAGAAGCTGCAGGTGGATGGAGGGGTCAGGGCAGTGGTGTTAACATCTCAGTATCTGATTGAACCATGTGGGATGGGTCGGTCCAAAGTGACCCACATCTGCAGAGCTGATCTCAGGTAAAGGCAAATCATCAACTCAGGCCTTTTAATCCATTTCATGTTCCTGAATCAGGGCATTCTCGGTGTCATATATGTACAGTGGAAGCCAGGTGACAGCTGCTGGCCCCAGCTCCTAGCTGGGAGGTGGGCAGCAGCCTCTCACGCCCTGGCTCACAGTCCAGAGCCTGGTAGCAGCCACTCTTGTTCCACTCCACTTACCTGGCACTTTCACTGCTCTTGTTCTTTGCTCAGTCCTGGGTTCCAGTCAGGGGCCATTCTCCAGCCACCCACTTACGTGGCAGTTTCACTGCTCTAGCAGTGCTTTTGAACCTTTTGCAGGTCGTGACACACTTCGCAGCATATCACAACAGGACGCGCTAGGCCACCCACCCAAGGCCAAATCCAGCCATCTCCCTTGCTCTCCGTGACGCACTTATCACTGTTTGGCAACACAGTAATGTGCCCCGACAGTGCTTGAGAACCACTGCTCAGAGCAGTGAAATTGCCAAGTATGACAGCCACTCCACCAGGCTAAAAGGACACAGTGCTTACACTTACACTGTGTTGCCCTAGCTTTGCTGGCAAGAGCCCCACAGCTCTCATTGAGGTGGTTTTATTTCATCAGGAAAAAGAAGCTGACTCTGATGTAAACCATGCCTCAGATACTATAGCATTCCATGCAGAAAATAGACGGGAGGGCTGTATGGTTTCTCAGCCTGTTCTAAAGGAATTTGACAGATGAGAGATGCCTGGCGACCTTGCTTAGGAAGGAGGAAACAGGATAGAAGGCACAGAGATGGCAGGAGGAGAAATGGGGCCAATATGATAAAATGGATGGAAAGTCCAGGACCTCAAAGGTTATAGGGGTATTCTCTAGCAATCCTCCTTACCCCAGCAGGTCCTCAGGGAGGCGGCTGGTCAGGCAAATTACTGCTGGGTCACGGCTTCCAGTCTGTCCAAGACCATTATTAACCCACAGTGATTCCCATCAGGTGGCTGCCCAGATTGCTGTGTTTAACAAGCTGGTGACCCCAGTTCAATTCCTTAGGGCCATCTGTTTACACAAAAAGAGCCCCCGGTCCCATGCACTCCGTGGAATCACTGCAGACACTTGGGTGAGCCACAGTGGCAGGTTGAAGTTTTAGGGGCTCATGTCTCTCTTAGGAGGGCTAAGTGTATTGTGTGTCTGGGAAACTCAAAGTCCTGCCTGAGTTATCAGAGCTGTGTTACCCCTTGATTTCTGGCAGCAGTCTAAACTAGGGTGCAGCAGCTTTCAGTAGGAGAGAGAGTCACTACAATGTTCAGTCTTGCATTAGTGTTGAGCCTTGTGTGACACATGCGGTGAGAGAACAAGAGAAAACTCCCTGTTCTGCTGGCTGCTGCTTGCTCACGTTCCCCCAGAGGTGCATTAAGCCCCTTTTAGCTTGAACTGGGCCCCTGTTGTGCATAACAAACCATGCTATTCTCTGAGATTTGACAGCGATTTCTTCCAGGCCAATCTTATTACTCCATCTGTGCCGTTGTTTCACCAGGGGCCGGTCTCCAGAGTGGTACAGCAAGGTCTTTGGACAACTGTGTGCCATGGAACTGGCAAGGATACGAGATTCTTTCCCAGTGCTTAACCCTTGTGGCCCGGAGACAAAGATTTGAGGATCCTGGAAAATGCTCCCTCCATTTTGATCATGGACCTCCCAGACGCCCTGGGTGGAGCATTGAGAGGAAAGCTGGTCATCGGCCATCGCGTTGTGTGGCCATGGTGCTTTTTCAGGCACATGAGCATGAGCCTCCCTTTGAACCGCGCATGACCACCAGCCCTGAAGGGTTTTCTCCATCTTTGTGCAATCCCTTTCCTATGACACACCAGGGACCTTCAGAGCTGTGCCCAGTGGCATGTCCTTCAGGTCACAAGGGGCCAAACCAAAGCCCCTCACTTCCTGCTTCCAGAATGGCTCCTGCTGGCTGAAAGGCAATGAGTCTCCTTCCTGAAATTCTGAAGAGCAGCTCTGCAGAAATGAGCCAGTGAGCTGCTGGTGGGACAGCTTTCTCCAGCAGTTGCGCTCCCCTCCCACTGGGGGGAGTGGGGCTTGGGAAAGGAGTGGGAGAGTCCATACAGTAGGCTGAGCCAGGAAGCAACTGGACCAGATTCAGATGCATTAACCGCACCCTTTGCCAGATATACCACCCTTTCTACCTAGAGACTGGACTCAGCCACGAGAGTGATGGTGCTCGAAGCGACCAAGGACGACGCTGACATGTAGGAGAAGTGAGAGTGGGCAGAGCTGATGCACTGTCTGTACGGCAGTGTGTGGCGTCAAGAGGCACGTCTGCTAGGGATGTTACAGTACGTGTAAGATGCACTTATCAGTGCAACACAGGCAGGAATGTGAGTCTGAGGAGCTGTTTGATTTAAGGTGGATGCTGTTGTTTTTTCAGTTTTATAACTAATGGCAGCCTTGTGCTGAATGACAAAAAGGAAACTGTTTCACCCCAGTGCTGAATTTCACGGGGGAAGGAGTTCCAAGTCCAGGCCTTCTACCTGATCAGATACAAGGAGTTTCTAGCACCCCTGTTTTTAGCACAAGGCTGTGAATGATACTGAAATGTCTGACTAGCTTGGGGCTCAGTTCTAATCCCCACTGAAGCCAGTGGGGCCTAGCCATTCATTTGAAAAAATTGGGTCAGATCCGAGCCTGATAGGTCCAACTTCCAAACCATACATTGTTGTCTCTGTAGCTGTGTGTGAGCTTTACATTGGGGGTTACAATAACAAGGCTGAGAGGAGACCAACATTGCATTAATCCCCTTTGGCTGGGTTTAGTAAGTGTTGAGGTACTCAGAGGGTTAGAGTCCCATTTCCTGTGACAGGGTGCTGAACAACACCTTCCTTCCCTTTAAGATGGCATTGTGGGTTGTCCCAACTGCAAAATTAGTGGCATTTTAGTCAACTGGTTGGGCAGGGATTGGGTTAGTATGGTTTAGTTTGCTGACATGGTTTTGGTCACTAAACTCCTTCCCCAAAGAAGCACTGTAGATGGGCGTGAAAGGCAACTGATGTTGCTAGAACAGCCTAAGTCTTGATCCAAGGAGCCCACTGTTCTGATCATCTCTGACCTGGATCCTCCCCCTTCTTTCCGTCCAAGCTCATAAACAGTCTGACCAGAACTGAAAGTGACTTGCACTTGACGTGGTTTCTTTATTAACTAGGGACCCAAGTTACTAGACATTGTTCCAATTGGAAGGCAACAAAACCCAGGAACAGTACAATTTGTCAGTTTCCCTTATAACAAAGTGTTTCTGTAATGCACACCAACTATAATCTGTTTGTTTTTGTATAACTAACTATTGGGACTGATTCTTGTCTAATTTTTTAACGTTTCTTTTTTCTATCTATAAATACTGTACAGTTGGAATATTAATATATAACTCAGGCGGTAGAGCTTGGTGCTGGGTGATGAACACCAGGACAATATGTATTTTTTGTATTTAAGGGACTTTTTTTTTTGTATCCTAAACAGCTGCTGCAGATTGCCTGACTCCAAAGGTGGTGTCTGTTTCCCCCTGTGTAATAATAAAGTACTAATGGCATCTGCTGGCTGATGACAAAACCTTAATGTACACTGACTACTGCTGTCTGTATGTCCGTTTTACCCCACAATGGGTGGACGTGGGTTCCAGGCCAGTACAGCCTCCTGACTGCAGCCCCTTGTCATTACAAAATGCAAAATTCATTAGTG
This sequence comes from Podocnemis expansa, assembly GCA_007922195.1. Classification (NCBI taxonomy): domain Eukaryota; kingdom Metazoa; phylum Chordata; order Testudines; family Podocnemididae; genus Podocnemis; species Podocnemis expansa. Next base: position 24,690,835 of record ML681991.1, read on the forward strand.
TTTTGTAAAGCAGGTGGGGTAAGGGCTAGTATTTTTCCTGCAATAGTAGACTAAGGAGGTTGCTTGGGTCTCATAGGAGTTAGCTTCATGCTCATCAGGGGAGCCTTCCCATTGTCCTGAACCAAGCTAACTTCCCTCATTGACTTTCCCTCTTGCTCCAGAGTAGAAATGGCAGGACCTCATTTTCATTCTACACAGCTTCTGGGATGGCCTGGGCTCTCCTTCCTCCAGGCTGCCTGCCTGGCTCAGTGGCCTGCTTTGATCCACCCCCACAGAGACGGCACAGAACCCAAACAGTCTACTAAATGGCCATAGCAGTGCCCGGAGGGCTGGATTGGCCAGTCCCATTGAGGACCCCGTGTTTAGCAACATACAATGCTCTCGCCCTTTCAAAGCTCCACGGTGCCTGGTAGCTAATGCAGCATTTCATCAAGCTCATAGAGTGATACTCTCTGGATTTCTACCTGACCTGGAGTCCCTGCACTGTTGACTGCAGCTACCTTCTTTCTCCCTCCCTGAATGTTTAGCACGCAATGTGTATGATCACAGCCCTCCAGAATAATCACAGTATCGTTGAGCAGCATTTCTGAGGCACTGTTGCCTGGCCCCTTTTATTTCCGTTTTCATGCTACAGGTCCATGGCATCTTCCTGATTGTTTTCCAGAGCTCTCCCCCCAGAGGCTCAAGTGCCTTGGCCACAATTTGATGATAACCCCTCCCAGAGGAGCAGGGGGCATCAAAAAGTCAAAATGAGAGCAAATGGTTTCTGGGAGTGCTGCTACTAGAGACATAGACCATCTCTCCCGTGCCCCCTTCTGTGCAGGCCAGAGAACTCAGAGCTCGTGGACGTGGTTGCCTTGGAATCCCCATGCCTGCTGCTAGGATGGATGCTGTTTTCTCCAATCAAGTCACACCATGCAGCATGCTGTGGTCCTGAGGCTGTGCCCAGAGAGAACTGCAGGGACTGGGAGCTGTTAAGTTCAATTCCTCATTCTGTTGCCTCTCCCTGCCCACTGCGGTGAGCAGTGCCCTTGAGACGCTGCCGCTATAGCACTGGGAACCTTCCAAAACCAAACTGGGACTGTCAGGAGCTGCAACCTTGAGTTGGGCTTAATGCTGCTGGCCCTAGGACACCAGTGGAGTCAAGGAACTCAGGGTGGGATGCCCTGCAAGGTTATTCTCTGCTGGATTGGGGGTGGGGTTAGCCAGCCTACACATGTATGGTAAAAGACAGACGGCTACTGCCAAGGCAGGGCCCAACCACCCTGTGGGCACGGCTTTGGTCATGGGCTCCATGATGCATTAGCCAAGGGGAGTTTGGGTATGAGCCCAGGTATGGCTGGAGAACAGGCTGAGGCCTTGCTGGACATGGTGACTGGGGGCCAGCCCCTGAGTGTGGCCATCTGGCCCAAACACAGGGCCTGGAGGTCAGGATGGTGTCAAACGTGTCAAGGGACAGCACGGCCCCCCTTTCCTTCTGCAGCATTTCGCCCACAAGGGAGCTGCTGTTTGGGTTCCGCAGCCAAAGCACCTCAAAGGGATGAGGGCGACCTGTGTGGGTCAGCATGCCTAAGGGCAGAGCCATTGGCCCACAAGCTGAGCAGCTCCACGGGGGGCCCACTGCTCTTGCCAGGATCGCTTTGGCTTCAAACAGCATCAAAGGGTTTTCAGCCTGCGTGCCTTTCCATACAGCCAAGCTTGCTCCAGCAATACAGACAGCACCCCTCAGTGGGGCTCTGAACCCGTGGCTGCACACCAAGTGAGGGTGCACTCCCACAGCTGTCTTGTAGGGTGGCTGGTCCAAAAGGCTGCTGCAGCAGCTGCCCCTGCACCCTGTCTCTAGGGCAAAGGGCCAAGGGGCACCAAGAACCATGCAACAGAAGGTTATTAAAAATACATCAGTCGTTCCACAGCACAGCCAAAGCAGTTGGTTGAGCCTTGTGTTGAACCAGCATCCACTAAATCCACAAACTAAAACCACTGGGCCTGGTCCTACTGATGGACAGTCATGAGAATGCATGGGCCAGGCAGCGGACCAGTGTTTTCAATGGTGGGGCAGAGTTCTGGCTCCGTTGTCAGCTGTCTCTGATCACTGCTTCTGTAGCCTCCTGCACATGATCAGTCATAGCTGCTGCAGATGAGTGTGGCATTCCCTCTGGGGGCAAGAGCTGGCTGTGACAGAGACTAGCACTTGGAAAGCGTCAGCATCTCTGCTTTGACATCTTCCCCCCCCCCCAAATGGCTGTCAGTAGGGTGGGCAATGAACCAGCCAAAGGGTGGCAGCTGGGCAGGACAGAGGCATGGGCCTTGGTAGCTACATGCATGAAGCTGTGAGGCCTTTTGTTGCCCCCAGGCAAAGCTGCTGGGGACAGTCAGGTGCTGCTGGTTTGTGTAGATACCTGGGTGAAGCTCCTTCTGGACAAGCTTGCATCCTGAAGTGACTGCTGCGGCTGCTGCTTCATCTGCAAACACAGCTTGAGCCTCTCCTGGAAGGGGGTGGTGGTGATGGTGTACAGAATGGGGTTCAAGGCACTGTTGATGGGCAGGATGAAAATGACCACCCAAGAGGTTATGGTACCTGTTCCAAAAGGAAGCGTGTTAGTAGCCGTGGAGTTTGGATGCCCACTTCATCCAGAATCTTGCTTTTATCCTGGTGACTCAGGGGCCACATTCTGCTTTCAGCCATGTGGGTGGAAATCCAGAGGAACCCCAATGAAGTTGGAACAACTCCAGGTCTTACACCTAGAGCTCCTGGGCTGAATTCAGAAGTGACACCTGGTGGAGTAAGTTACACCTTGGATCACAATGCAGGTGCTGATGTAACCTCCACCTGTTTGCCATTCAGCAGGTGTACAAATCACAGGAGCCTGAGGTGGGCAAAAGGGCATGTTCGTGGCAGGAAAAAGTCACTAAAGAGGAGGATAGTCAGCTACAGAGCTCCTGATCCTCATCCCTCACTTAGCCTTACTTAGTCTGCACCATCCTCAACAAATCTGCAATCAAATTCAGCCATGAAACCAGCAGCCCCAACTGTGCCCCAGTTACAGAAGGTGGCTCCCTATCCACAACAGAACTAGTCCTTGATGATAATCACTACTTCTCCTCTCTCCCCAGGCCTCGGCCTGCTCTGAGCCACCTCCTCTGTTGCAGACAGTGAGCTGGCAGGCCGGAACAGGAGGCAAATCTGCCTAGACCCTCCACAACATCTGAGTGAGGGAGATGAGACGTGGCAAGCAGCTGTCAACTGATAGGAGAGATCTGCTGCTGCCTGAGCTCATCAGGGGGCCACTGAAGAGAAGGGAACTGAGTTTTTCTGACTCTTGTCCCTTTTAGACTCAGGGACAGAGCAGGTTGAGCCTTGTGTAAGGCACTGTGGGCCAGTTCTGCACCAGCTTGGGGCATAAGTGGGGCTGCCCTGCTTCATGCAGGGAGGATTGCACTGCGGAGACAGCAGGGCTGTAGGAAGCCTGTAAGAGACCCAAGTGGCATTAGAAAGGTATTTGTTGCACAGCATGCAGGTGCTCTGGGGCTTGTACTCAGGGCATGGGGCACACATGGAGGGAGACCCTTCCCACAAGGCAGGGCTCTATGGCCGCTCCCTACAGGCAGGCTGAGGCTGGCACAGGCCTCGCTTAGTTGGGACATTCACCTGGTATTTCCACCTGCAGCAGGGAGAGCAGCTTCAAGAGGAAGATGGGGATCCAGCAGAGGGCATCAGTGAAGACGATGAAGAAGAACCTCTTGGCAATGGCTACCTCCCTGGAGAAGACATTGCGCTCAGCTGTCTTGGTGGCCGTGGTGTGGATGGAGTAGAACATACTGGTGTAGGCGAACACAATGGTGATGAAGGCGATGAGGTTGAGACCTATCAGGGATGGGGGAAAGAACAACCTGCCCTGAGTGTGTCAGTGGATCAGTTGCGATGTGCCAGTCCACATGGGGGGTGAAATAGGTATGTGAGGGCCAAAGAGCAGCTAGCAGATGCTATCCAATAAAGCGGCCACTTATGGACCATGATCCTGTAGGGTGCAGTGAGGGCCATATGGGCACCTCAGCCCTGAGCCATAATGTAATCAGCTACTGCCCCACTAATACAGAAGGAGAGCATTTGGGAAAGACAGGGCAACAGCTCTGTAGGTATTTTAAAGCCTGGCCAGGAACATCACTGCCACACTGGCTTGTTAGCCATATCTGCACTGTGCTATGTGTCTAGCCCCTACCTGTCAAGGGGCTCAGCCAGGAGGGTCTTACTATAGTGTCGGGTATGGGGTTGATTATGGCCCCCCTCTCCTAGATGTGCTTTTGCCAGTGGTGGCCTCAGGCTTATGAAGCAGCAGGGGTTTGTTAAGACACTTCCCCGTGGCTGCAATAATAAGAGGATGACCAATGCTTTATAACAGCGTCCTGGGTCTGCAGAGAGAGGGTCTAAACACCTGGCTCTACACACTGAGTCTCAGCCATGCCCTGATACTGGCTCTGCACAGGATGCTGTTCCAGGATGGACTGCTAGCTAGAGATGGAGCCCACCTATCGGGGAAGAAGAAAAGCATATTTGGAGATCGACCAGCTAACCTAGTGAGGAGGAATGTGAACTAGGTTTGAAAGGGGAAGGCGACAAAAACCCCCAGGTAAGTCAAAACCAGGGAGACCTAGGGGGAAGGGCCAGAACTTGGGGAGAGCCTGGTATGTAACAGCAGAGATAAAAGAGACTAGTCAGAACTGGGGAGGGAGGGGAGATATCAAATCAGTATCTTAAGTGTTTATATGCTAATGTGAGAAGGATGGGGAATAAGAAGGAAGAACTTGAAATTCTAGTAGCTGAATGCAAATATGTAGAGCCCTGCAAATTCGCGGATATCTGCGGATACAACATGGATATCCGTGGACCATTTCTTCTGGATGCAGATTGGATACAGATCCACATATTTTTATCTGCACAGAGCTAGAGTCCTGCAAATAGGCAGATATCTGCAGATACCCACATTATATCCGCATCCGTGGATACAACACGGATATTCGCGAACCATTTCTTGCGGATGCGGTTCGGATATGGATCCACGTATTTGTATCCATGCAGGGCTCTACAAATATGACACACTTGGCATCACAGAGACTTGGTGGGATAATACACATGACTGCAATGTTAACAAAGCAGAGGACAGCTTGCTTAGGAAGGATAGGCAAGGAAAAAAGAGAGGTAGTGTTACCTTGTGTATTAAAAATGTGTACTCTTGGACTGAAGTGGAGATGGCAATAGGAGACAGAGATGTTGAAAGTATCTGGGTAAAAATAAAAGGAGTTAAAAACAAGGGTGATGTCATGGTAGGGGTCTACTACAGGCCTGCTAACCAGGAAGAGGAGGTAGATGAGGCTTTTTTTTTAACCATTAACAAAATCATCCAAAGCACAGGACTTAGTGGTGATGGGGGATTTCAGCTACCCAGACATCTGCTGGGAAAACAGCACTGCAAGGCACAGATTGTCCAACAAGTTCTTGGAATGTATTGGACACAATTTTTTATTTCAGAAGGTAGAGAAAGCTACTACAGGAGAGGCCATTCTTGACTTGATATTGACAAGGAGAGGAACTGGTTGAGAATTTGAAAGTGGAAGGTGACTTAGGTAAAAGTGATCATGAAATGGTAGAGTTCATGATTCTAAGAAATGGTAGAAGAGAGAACACCAAAATAAAGATGATGGATTTCAGGAAAGCAAACTTTAGTGCACTCAAGAAGTTGGTAGGTGAGATTTCATGGGAAGAATGTGTAAGAGGAAAAACAACTGAAAAGAGTTGGCAGTTTTTCAAAGAGACAGTGTTAAGGTAACAAGGACAAACTATTCCAGTGCGCAGGAAGGATAGGAAGTATGGCAAGAGATCACTCTGGCTTAACCAGGAGATTTTCAATCACCTAAAAATGAAGAAAGGGTCCTACAAAAAGTGGAAAATAACAGTTATGTAGGGGAAAAATCAGAAAGGCCCAGGCACAAACTGTGAGATCAAACTAGCTGAAGGCATAAAGGGCAATAAATTTTTTTTTTTAAATTCATTATCAAAAAGAGACCAAGAGCAGCATAGGTCCATTACTCAACAAAGAGGGAAAAACAATAACAGCAAATGTGGAAATGGCAGAGGATGATTTCTTCATTTCAGTGTTCACTGAGAAGGTTGGTAGCGACTGGGTGCATGACATAGGGGAGAGTAGTAAAAATGGGAGAGGATCAGAAACTAAAATAGGGCAAGAACAAGTTAAAAAATTACCTAGACAAGTTAGATGTCTTCAAGTCACCGGGACCTGATGATAAGCACCCTAGAATACTCAAGGAGCTGACTGAGGAGATATCTGAGTCATTGGCTATTATCTTTGAAAAATCATGGAAGACTGGAGAGGTCCTGGAGGACTGGAAAAGCGCAAATATAGTGCATATCTATAAAAAGGAAAATAAGGACAAGCCAGGGAATTATAGACCAGTCAGCTTAACTTCTGTATCAGTAAAAATAATGGAGCAAATAATTAAGCAATCCATTAGCAAGCACCCTAGAAGAGAATAAGGTCCTAAATGATAGTCAGCATGGATTTATCAAGAACAAATTATGTCAAACCAATCTGATAGCTTTCTATGATGGGGTAACAAGCCTTGTGAATAGAGGGGAAGTGATAGATGTGGCGTCTCTAGGCTTTAGTAAGGCTTTTGATACGGTCTCGCGTCAACTTCTCATTAACAAAGTTGGGAAGTACAGCCTGGATGGAGCAACTATAAGATGGGTGAAAAACTGATTGGATAACTGCTCCCAGAGAGTAGTTATCAATGGTTCACAGTCATGCTGGAAGAGCAATAACGAGTGGGGTACTGCAGGATCAGTTCTGGGTCTAGTTCTGTTCAATATTTTCATCAATGATTTAGATGATGTCATAGGGAGTACACTTATACAGTTTGGCAATGATATCAAGCTGGGGAGGTTGCAAGTTCTTTGGAGGATAGGATCACAATTCAAAATGATTTGGATAAATTGGGGAAATGGTCTGAGGTAAACAGAATGAAATTCAATAAAGACGAGTGCAAAGTACTCCACTTAGGAAAGAACAATCCATTGCATGTGTACAAAATGGGCAATGACTGCCTAGGAAGAAGTACTGCGGAAAGGGACTGGGTGTCATAGTGGACCACAAGCTAAATATGAATCAACAGAGTAATGCTGTTGCAAGAAAAGTAAACACCATTCTGAGCGGTATTAACAGGAGTATTGTAAGTAAGACATGAGAAGTAATTCTTCTGCTCTACTCTGCCCTGAGTACGCCTCTGTTGGAGTACTGTGTCCAGTTCTGGGCACCTCATTTCAGGACAGATGTGGACAAATTAGAGAAAGTCCAGAGAAGAGCAACACGAATGATTAGAGGTGTGGAACACTCGACATATGAGGGAAGATTGAAAAAGCTGGGTTTATTTAGTCTAGAAAAGAGGAGACTGAGGGACGTTAACAGTTTTCAAGTATCTAAGAGGTTGTCACGAGCAGAGAGAGGAAAACTGTTCTCCTTAACTGCCAATGATAAGACAAGAAGCAATGGACTTAAATTACAGCAAGGGAGGTTTAGGTTAGACATTAGGAAAAAATTCCTAACTGCAGGGTGATTAACATCTGGAATAAGTTGCCTAGGCAGGTTGTGGAATCTCCATCATTGGAAGTGTTTAAGAGCAGGTTAGACGAGCACCTGTCAGGGACAGTTTAAGAGGGTATTTGGTCCTGCCACGAGTGCAGGGGACTGGACTTGATGACCTGTCATGGGCCCTTCCAGTTTCTATGATCCCATGGATGCACACCGTGCTCTGCTGTCACACGTCTCAACATGGGCTCTACTGTTCCTCATGCCACTCCTCCAATGGAGCCCTGGGGCGTACCTCCACCCCCCGTGAAATGCTGCACCTGGCTCAGGGGCTCTGAGAGCCCACCTAGGGGTCAGTAGGACAGGCAGAAAAATAGTACCACAAATGTTCCTGGTCAGAGGACGCTTTGGGTGTGTACCATGGGCCAAAGGGCTACCATCCCTGAGGATTACACATCCTTCACTGTGGAGCAGGAGGTCTGCTGCCCTTGGCAGCAATATGCTTTACGGGAGAGCTTAGTAAGTGCTTTCTGCCACTTTCTCTTCATTTTTAGTGACAGAGTCCTACCTGCCCTACCCCTGCACTCCCATGGGCTGCTGCTTCCCTTAGCTGTGTGGGATCAACCTTATTTCACCCTCTAGCAGCCCGCTTTTGGACTGAACTGAGCCAGACTCTAACAACAAGCAACAGCCTCTTGGTGGAACCATGTGACCAACCAGGTTAGCTATCTTGATGAGGCCCTATCACCACAGTATCTGAGCATCTCCTGCTGTTTATTGCATTTATCTTCATCACACCCACCATAAGGTGGGCCGTGCTAGTGTGTCCAATGTAGATGGGGAACTGGGGCGCAGAGAGATTGAGCAATTTGCCCAAGCTATCACAAAAAGCTGATGGTGCAGCCAGAAACTGAACCTGTGTATCACAAGTTGCAGGTTAGTACCTTGCCTGCAGCCCACTGACCCATCCCGCTTTTCACTGCACTTTCCATTACACTGGCTTTCCTGTTTGCCTCTGAGGAAAAGCACACATCAGGGAGAGAAGTCCTAGTCCACTGTCTCTAGCTGTGTGGCCGCAGGGTGCCCTCAGTCAGCTGGTTGTTCTGAAGAATCCTTACCCAGAAATATCCCAGTGGAGTAGCCCCTGGCTCCTGGTCTCTCTGTCTCATCAGACTGAAGTGGGAAACACACCCCGTTCCTCCCGTAGTAGTTCCCAAAGGTCTCCCTGCACCAGAAGGGGATGAGGGTGAGAGAGAACCCCAGCAGCCAGATGATGACCAGCATGGAGAGGGTCCGCTTCTTGCCTGCCCCATAGTGGCTGAACGGGAAGACGATGCAGAGGTACTTCTCCAGGGTCATGTATGTCAGCAGCAGAACAGACACCTCTGAGGACAGCATGGCCAAGCTGCCCACCAGCTGGCACTGGATGCTCGCCATCCACACCTGGGCATGTTTGTTGTATTCGCCGGAGAACTTGAGATCAAACGCTCCAATAAAGAAGAGATAGATGCCCATCAGACAGTCTGCACCTGGAATGGAGACAGTGATGGTGCATTAGCCCACACAGTTAACCCTGTGCAACAATCCCACGGGAGCAACAAGGCCCTTATAGAGCTCTTGTTAATAGATGGCCAAGTTTTGCTGTTGACCATTGATGTTCCTGCCTTTGAAGTCACTGGGAGCTGTGTGCATGGAGCAAAGGATGGGAGTCCCCTTAGTCTGAATCTAAGGCACAAAGGTACGTTAGGACAGTCCTCAGTAAAAGTGGTTCTCAAACTTTTTCCACTGGTCGCACCTTTCACACAGCAAGCCTCTGTGTGTGCCCCCCCTTCTAAATTAAAATTTTTTTTATAGTAATATTCAAAACACTAAATTGATAACTCTATTGTTTAAACAAATTTATCTTTTCACACTGCTTTTAAATTAAGACAATAATGTATTCTTACTGAATCATTGGACACGGAAATGTTTCTGTCGGTATCACTTTCCACAGCTCTTAGTGCCCCATTAGCAGCCTCTCTTCTGTGCTGCTGCTGTTGCTGCTGCTGATGGCAGCACTTTCTTCAGAGCTGGGTGGCTCCCAACCCCCATATAATAACCCCCTAACCCCCTTGGTGGGTATCATCCCCAGTTGCAGAGCCATTGGCCGACAGTATTGCACTGCCATGCTGTGGGATAGCTGCAGGCTCTGAGCAAATTAGGAATTCGGCAGGTCCATAGGCAGCAGCAAGAAAACAAAAGACATTCATGTTTATCTGTACAAGTGCCCAAACACACACTCTCTCTCGCACACACGCACTCTCTCTCCCTCTCTCTCTCTGACTCACAGCAGAGTGATTTGATGGCCATGGTGTGCTGGCTGTTCTCAGTGACCACAAAAGACCTCATGCAGATCACAAAGAGGTTCCCAAAGCACGTGATGCACGCGATGACCCAGACAAAGACCCGGAGGATGATGTTGGCCAGCAGGTTTTCGAAGGATGAGATGCCGTCAGTCTTGGGGTTGCAGCTGCGCACATGTGGGGAGTAGCTGCAATACTGGAACTTCTTAAAATAGCTGCCAGACACAGGGGTGTCATCCACATTAGCTCCATGGCCAGGAGAGGGGCTCTGTCCCTGGAGAGCAGTTTAGGAACATGCCTGGCCTCCTGGCACAGAGCATCATGCAGCTCCCCAATTTCATGTCCTTTGTTTCCCCTTCCCCTTTCTCCTCACCTCCCTTTACATCCCCCAAACATGCCCCATACCCTTCTCCACATTTTTCATTTCCTTGGAGCAGATTCACCCTAAACAGATCATAAATGTCTAAACACCTTGTGATTTACGAGTTAGATGTGGCAGATTCAGCGAGGGAAACAGCAGGAAATGGGAATTTATCAGCAGAGCTCAGGATGGGGAAGTCTGAACAACAATAAAGACTTTGCGAGGCTCTGTACAGCATAAACAGCCCTTTAGGCTCATGAACATTGAATCCACTCAGGATCAAGGATGGGGTTGAAAATGGCACGTGTTACCGCACAGGAGAGTGATGGCTCTGACCTGGCCCAACTGCTTGTTTGGGATGCCCACGGCTGTACATGTACACAGCCATGCTGTATCCCAAAATGCCAGCTTGAAGGTAAGTAATTGCCCTTCCAGTGCCCTCTGACACCAGTTCAGCAATGCAGAGAAGCAGCACTAGAACTTTAAGCAGGAGCCTAAGTGCCGTGGTGAATCAGGTACTATGTAATGGGGCATTTTAATCAATAATTATTCAGTACTTCCATCCAACTCTGGACCCCTATCAACATACAACATTTAAAAGTCAATCCATCATTAAAGACTTTAAAATTCCATTAACAGGGATTCACATTTTATCCAAGGGTTATTTCACATAAATCCATTCTTTTAAAATCTTATAAAAGTAATCTCATATCCTCCTAGCGAAATTCTGCATTTTAAAAGGGCAAGAAACTTCAAAGCAAGATTCATTTCTGTTCTAATTACATATAAAAGGAAAAACAATGTTCTTTTGCTATTGCTTATTAATGGTACTGGTGGAAAAGTTACCCAGGTTTTTAGCTGAAAAAGACCAACTACAGAAACTGAAATGCACAGTTACCTTGCCTTGTGTATGCTTAAACATTCATAACTGTAGAAAACAACACATAGATGGGCAATTAGTGAAATTTCCCTCTGTTTTCCAAGATGCTTGTTTGTGGAGAACAGAACAGTCTAGTTTGTGCATCAATACACGAGTACTATCCTTAACATGCTATCCCTGAGCAGTGTGCCTAAAGGACCAGTCATAGGGTTATTTAGCAGTTCTTTTCAGAGACCTAAATGATGACTTTATACTGCTCAAATGTACCTTTCTCAGTTTCACTAGGAACTATAATCTATATAACCTTTGTCAGGACCCTCCAGGGTGGCCAGGGCCAATTGGCCAATGGGTCCCTCCTGTGCCCACCCCCTCCCCAGGTAGGCTGGCCCAGCGGCCAAGGTCCATGCTCCCTCCTGGCCCCTTACCTGTTTTTTAAATTTTTTCTTGGCACTAGCTGCCATAGCAACAGCTTTCCAAACCCTTTTCCCCACACTCCCAGTACTCACATGTGAGACAGACTGGTGAGTTTCTGGAACATACGGGTCTGGACATTGGGGATCTCCAGCCCCTCAAGAATCCTGTTTAAAAAAAAAAAAACAATTCAGTGCAACAAAAGGCATGAGTTTGCTTGGCTGTGTCCTTGCCCAGGTTCCTCCAGGGGCTTTGTAGTGCTGCTGTTCACACTTACAGGGAGCGCAGCTGGGGCAGGCTGTCGAACTGGTCTGCAAAGATCCTTCTCAGGGGGTTGTAGGAAATATTCCTGCAAACAGAAAAAGCAGTGTCTTTCTTTCCAGAAACTCACAACATTAGACAGCAGAGACCTGCCCACTGCCAGAGATGATGCCTGCTTATGTTAATTAAAAATGTGCTGAATAGAGAACAGGTTTGTGACCCTAAATTCAGGCTTATAATGATAAGTAATATTTGAGAGAAGTGAGACAATTCAGTAATATCTGAGAGAAGTGAGACAATTCAGAGGCAAGCTGAAGATATGTTATAAACATATTTTGGCTTTAACTGGTTTTAACAAGTGGTTTAGACAAAATGCGAATGTATGGGTGGAATGTTATCTGTATTGATACTTACTGGAGTGATATTTATGCAGATATTAATTAATATGAGGGTTACTAGCCAATAAGAAAGTAAAAGTATCTAAATATGACAGCAGTATTGTTACCGATATTTGCAATATCATTGGATGAAAGGGTTTCAGTGGTACAGCCCTCGGGCTAACATATTAGCCCTCATGCCTCCATCTACTAGTCCTAATGCAGCCCTCGTGGTGATTTGAGTTTGAGACCCCTGCATTAGAGAGAGGTTTTCTTCTCACCCAGGGACTGTGCACCAGTGCCAGACCTAGGTATTTTGACCCCCAGGGCAACCTGGAGCAAGCAGCACAGAATGTGCCTTCAGATCAAGCAGTAAAAAGGAGCTGCTCGATCCGCACCCAAGGCAAAACGCCAGTCATCCTGCCCTACTTACAGCCCTGCTGTGCACCCTCAAATGCACCAATTCATCTTGGGTTGAGAGCACAAGTGCACTGTATGGTAAAGGCTATTGGTTTAATTCTGTCACCTGTTGTGGCAGCTGCTGTTTGCCACTAAATCTGTAACTGCCCCGGAGGCTGGAACTTTAAAACGTTCAGTATGGGTCTATTCTTTCTCTGTCAACTATTAACTGGAGACACATAAATGAAGGCCACCCCAAGAGCAAAATCACAGCAGACCTTCCCTGGGCTCAGACTCCCCTCAAAAGTGCAAGCAATAAATAAATTTGTTAGTCTTTAAGTGCCACAGAACTCCTTGCTTGTTTTGCTACCTCCATTCAAACAGCAATGTAGTCACTGTCATGCACTGGCTGCCCTGGAAGCAACTGAGGGCTCACAGGGCAACTCATCAATCTGGCACAGTCCATCTACTGAGCTCACCTGCTAGTGTGAGAAAACGTACTGCGCCTTGGAAGGCGGTGCAGTGGCTGCACCACTGGACTGATGAAAAGCCCTCGGTATGAGCGGGATGCTATTATTATTGTTCCTCTGCTGAAGCTCTCAGAACAAGGCCAAGCAGGGCTGTGAGTCTCCACGAATGTTTCCTTTCAATTAGGCCAACAGAAAGCTGACAGCTATTGCAGGGTCTAATTATCTGCATTGTAGCTGACCTGATGACTCAGAAGCCAAAGTTTGTTTAGCCCAGAGGTTCTCAACCTCTGTGTTGGGGCACATTCCTGTGTGGCCACACAGCAGTAAGTGTGTCACAGAGTGCCAGGGAGATGGCTGGATTCAGCCTGGTGGGAGGGATAGGCTGGTGTGTCCCATAGGGTCATGGTAGGCTGCCAAGCACGTTGCAACCTGCAAAAAGTTGATCAACACTGGTTTAGCTCATTAACAATGCCCTAAGACATCCAGGCCTCCTAGAGCTGCAGTCTCCGCACCCCTCATGGCTGGCTGGCTGCCTAGGCCGCTTTCTGTGGCACTGAAAGATCCTTTATTGTGACAGAGGTCAGAGGTGCTGCTCAGGGAGCTGCAATCCAGTACTCACAACTGCTGGAGATCATGCAGGTTACTGAATAAAGATGGCGGAAGTTCCTCCAGTCTATTGGAAGACAGGTCACTGTGCAAACAGAAACGAGATTTCAGACAGTCGACTGGTTAGGGTTCAGCGGGAAGTCTGCATATATCATAACACCATTGCAACCAGGTAACAAATGAGTGTCTTAGGAGGGGTCAGAGCTGGAGTAACAAGAGTGTCGTAAGTCAGGGTACAAGAAGCTTGCAGAGCTCTATGTATGAGGGCAGGATTGGGAGCAAGCAAACAATAGCAGAAGATGTGCAGATAGAGGTCCTTGGTAGAGCAGAGGGCGGACCCTGAGACTGGACTAGCAGGTAGGGCTGAAGATCTGGCCTGTAGCACATTAGAACATAATGTAAGAATGGCCATAGAGCGTCAGCCCAATGGTCCAGCTAGCCAGTATCCTGTCTCTCAACAGTGACTGGTGCTAAATGCTTCACAGGGAGCAAACAGAAAACGGCTATTATCGAGTGATCCAGCCCTTTCACCCACGCCCAGCTTCTGGAAGTCAGTGGCTTAAAGACAGCCAGAGCACGGGGCGACATCTTTGATCATTTTAGCTGATGGACCTGTCCTCTGTGAACTTACTAAATCTTTTTTGAACCTTGATATACTTTTGGCCTTCACAACATTCCCTGGCAAAGAGTTCCACAGGTTGGCTGTGCATTGTGTGAAATACTTTCTTGTGTTTGTTATAAACCTGATGCCTTTTCATTTCATTAGGTGACCCCTTGTTATTGTGTTAGGTGAAGCGGTACATAACACTTCCTCAGTCACTGTCTCTACACCATTCAGCATTTTATAGACCTCTATCATATCCCCCTTAGGTGTCTCTTTTCTAAGCTGAATGGTCCCAGTCTTTAATCTCATTGCATATGGAAGCTCTTCCATACCCCTAATGATTTTTGTTGCCTTTTTTAAAATTATTTTTTCTTAAGTCTTTCCTATATCTTTTTTGAGACAGGGCCATCAGAACTGCACACAGTATTCTTGGTGTGCATGTAACATGGATGTATACAAAGGCATGAGGATGTTTTTCCGTCTTAATATTGCTCTCTTTCCTAATGGTTCCTAACATTCTGTTGCATTTGGCTGCCATGCATATCAGGCAGATGTTTTCCAGAAACTATCCAAGATCACTTCCTTGAGCGGTAACAGCTCACTTAGACCCCTTTGGAACTCTTCACAATCAGCTTTGGACGGAACTATCTGGAATAATTTTGTACCATCTGCAACCTTTGCCACTGCCATATTTACCCACTTGTCGAGGTCATTTATGAATATGCCGCTATGTCCAGCCTGCGTGGGGCTGCAGGACAGGAACAGCAAAAGGAGTTACATGCCAGTCAGGAGCAAAGAGCATGAGCAGAGCTGGAGGTGACAGGAGGGGCATCTTGGCCCACACCTGCCAGCACTATACACAGCAACATCAGCCTGCCCCCTTTGTAAGCATCAAATACCTATATACACTATTAAAAGCTAGATCTAGGTGGAGCAGTCAAGCACCCAGTCTCAGGGAACTCTTCACCAAAGGAAGAAGAATAATCCCACCCCCCCACTGCAAGATGACGAGCAAATGATTGCAGCTAAGGCAGTGACCGCTCTGCACTTCCCATCCACACAACGACTTGAGGTCACAGCCGCTGACATCCCACGGACCATGTGAGAGCACTTCATCCAGACAAATCAATGGGGAAACTTACAGCTCTACCAGTCTGTTCAGTTTGGAAAACGCCCCTTCCTGGATCCATTTGATTTTGTTTTGGCGCAGAATCCTAGAGAAGGAGAGAAAAATTGTGGTGTAAAGCAGCCTTTTATTCCCAAGGTAGTTCAAGGGACTCTGGTGGCTTCAGAACTGACTACAGCATGAAGGAGATCTCAGTGCTGGACTGGCTTGTTTAAGGCCCCCCGGGACTATAGTCTTTCCAAAACATGGATTTACCACCAAGAACATGACAGTCCCACTGATGCTTGGGGTCCCAAACTCCACAGCCAAACAAATAGTGGGGGAAGATCTGATCCAGGACTGAACTGGGGTTCAGGGACAGCTCACACAGAATCAGATAACCAGAGAGAGAGAAATGCAGTGAGTGTGAAACGAGCAGAGTTCACAGTGCAATTCAGCACTACAGAAAGCACAGCTGACTCCCTGACAAACGCAGGGTGGTTTGTTGTCTGCGATTTGGGAACGTTGGTGTCCAGTATTGAATGAACCATGATCTTACAGTGCAGCTCCAGGTCATCTCACTTAATGAGAAGATGGTTTAATTCTGAGAGAGGTTCAATATAATTTCTGGATTCAAACCCCCATGCTCCAGGCCTTAAATGCAAATCAAGGGAGGGATCAAGCGTGGATAACATACTCATACATCTTCCTGAATCTCTGATTGTATGGCCCTGGCAAGGAACTAGCATGACTGCCCTCCGCCACATGGAGGATATTTCCAGACTCCTCATGCCTATATATCAGCCACTTTTACTAGCTGAACCATGGAGCTCAGCTCTCCAGGCTGAAGCCTAAGTATTTTAGGAGAGGTGGTACAGGAGTCTCTGTGCTGTCTGTCAGTTGCTCAAGGCCATTGTGTGTGTTTGTTGACTATGAAAGATATTCTTCATACCAGTCTCTGGCTGCCCTAATTCAATACGCACCATGGGGTATGGATGGGAATGCAGCTTTGGGAGGGGTATGAGGCCATGTCAAACATTTCATCTATGAATGGGAGGTCCCCCCACTTCTTAGTCATCAGCACCTCAGTCTCACCAGATCTCAGCTATGCTGGGAGAGTCACAAAGATTGCCGGGATGGGGAGCTTCTTCCCACTGTCCCACACCACTGTGCATACTAGTTTCTTCTTGCCTGTTTCATCTCCTCATAAAGCTGTCACTTGGCCAGTGTCACTGGCAGGGCATGTTTATGCCTCCCATCTTGTCCCGGCTTATGTTTCCATGACACTGACATAACAGGCCTTAAAACACATTTCTGATCAAAGCCAAAAGTGCTTGGCTGCTTGGCTTGAAGGAAGCATTGCATTGTGGAGAGGCAGTCTCTCACTCTCTTCTCATCTTTGCTGGCGTGAGGCGGAGAGAGATCTTGCTAGGGAAAACAAGGCTCAGCATCTCGGGATAAAATGTCCGGTGGCCTCTTCAGTTGGCAGTACAGGCTGCATCAAGGAGTTGTAGCAGGCCTTGGGTGGCTGAGAATAGATGGTAGGCCTTCTAAAGCATTCTTTCCTTTTGAGAAGGTAACAAGGGGAGGAGCTGAGAGTGCATCACAGTTACCCTCCCCTGCAAAATATTGCAAAATAGTCTTCATTCTGCATTCCAGCCCCCATGCCACGCACACACAAGTCTCCATCTCAAGTCCCTTTGTCAATGGCTGCTTATTTCTTACTCCTCCATCGTGGGAGCAATAAGAGCTGGTAATGCCCACAAGTGAGTCATAGAGAGGAGTGAGGGCAGGAAATATGAGGGTCCATGTACTGAAGCTGCTTGCCAAAGACCAGCACAGGCCTAGCAAGGAAAGTGAAGTAATGGGAGGCAGTTTTTGGAGCGAAGGCTCTACTGCTCTCAGCACCGGGGCTCCTCCACTGCACACACACTACATGGCTGAGAGGGTACGTTACAACCAGATACTTGTGGCTGGCCTGGGTCAGCTCTGTTGGGCTTTCAGTCTTTGGGATGCAAGGCTGTGTAATTTGGTGCGGATGTTTAGGCTCCACCTGCAGCCTGAACTCTGGGACCTTCCCACTCCCCGGGCCACAGAGCCCAGGCTCCAAACCAAGGCTGAATGTCCATGCTGCCATTAAACAGACCTTGAACTTGAGTCCCGTGAGCCTGCATCAGCTGGCATGGACCTACTGTAGGTGTCTAGGTGCAGTGCAGCTGTATTCTCAGTACCAGGGAAATGAATGCCTGCTGGCCTGGGTGGGGCAGGAGTTTGTCTTTGGGATCCTGCCAAAGACAAAGAGGCACATCCAGCTTCATCAGCTGCAGGGTGGTTTCTTCTTATAGACTCATAGACTAAGGTCTTCCTGGGAGGGAGTGGTCATGCCCACACTGGCATGACGTTGGGGTTCTGGGAAAGCTCAGAATTACAAGGTATCACAGAAATTGAGGTATCTTGAGCGCTCATCTAGTCCAGCCCCCTGTTCTGAGGCATTTGGAAACAGCTGGACTCACTCAGAAAATGACGACAAAATGCCTGAGTTTTCATGTTGCTTAATGGACCTAATGAGCTTTGGCAGCTCCACTATCCACTGACAAAGTGGGATATTCTCCCACAAAAGCTCATGCGATAAATAAATCTGTGAGTCTTTAAGTGCCACAAGACTCCTTGCTTTTTTTGCTTTACTAGACTAACACGGCTGGCCCTTTGGAACATGATTATTTAAGATATTTAAATCCTTTGCAAGATAAGTGAGTAACTGGGTGCATCATGCTAAAACGTTATTTGGGGCTTATAGTATTGAGAAGACGTCATCTTAACTATGCTAGACGAAGTGGGAAATCTTCCTAGGTATACAGGAGGGGATCCTGCCAAGGCCACATATCAGCTATTGTTTGCATAAGCCTTGGATTTACTTGCTTACTCCAATCTGACAGCTTTGAAAAAGGATCCGCTCATGAATTCCCTGGGTAATCACTTCTCACACTTCAGGAGGAGGGCTTGACTGCCCATTCCATTTCTTCCTTTCGTGCCACTGTCCCATGGACAATTTGTTGCTTGTGTATAGGAATAACATACACGTGGCACACAAGTTTATTATCCTTATCTTGCAGGGCTCCAGAGGCTGAGCCTTCTGGGAAATATATAAATATCATGTTTAGGAAAACTAGTTTCTAGGACAGGGCTGCATAATCTCTGGGAGAATTTCTTGGCTTTCTCAGCTCCTAGAAAGCACCAGCATTACAGCTTGACACTGAAAAAGAACACAGCAAGCCAGATGTGAAGTTGACCAAAAATAGACTTTAGGGATGAGGGGCAAAACAAGAACTGGCTGGTATTAACAGGCTGAGAACCTACTAAGCAAGCTTTATATTTTTCTTCTTTATACGAAAAATATAAAAGAGATGTTAGTTTTAGTGAAAGGTTCTGGGTGGAAAGGGAATCCCTTTACTCATATAGTAAGTACGCACAGGCAGCCATAAGTGTTTGCCACATACCACCCTCTGCCATAGCCCTGCACCGAAAGGGTACTAGTTCATTCTCCATGGTTTGTGGTGTTGACAGGTGTCAGTCAGGCACGGGACTGACACTTAGCTCATTTCTTGTTGGTCACTGAAGAACCATCAGATGGTCATCAGTGAATTTTAGTCATTACTGAGCTGAGCTGGTTTCAGAGCAGTGAACTAGAGGTGAAATTGCTGGACCCAATTATCAAGTGCAGACGCTCAGTAGACATTTAAAAAAAAAATCACTGAACTGTATCTACTGTTGCTGTTTTTAAAGACAAGTTATGTTCCATAAAACGGATTCCAGATGCCAGATCTGCAATAGGGATAAAGTGGCATAACTCAGTTGAAGTCACTGGAATTGCACTGATACCAGCAGAGAACCTGCTGCAACATCTCTGGTCTTACCCCCAATTCTATGAAGACTCGACAATGTTCATGACATCACTTCTAGTGCCTGTACTGGTGTGGCCCAGCTGATGTACTGGGTCCATGGTGATTTCACCCCTGCAGGTGAGGTTTGAAGGTGTGACTCCATAGCTATGCCATATCCCACTCTCTTCTCTCTCCCACCTTAATGTATGGCAGATGGAGAACTGGTACTCACAGCACGGTGAAGGTGTTGCATTCCTGGAACACTGAGCTTCCCAGCTCATGGATATGGTTTCCTTCCAGATCCCTAGAGAAAGAGTAGTAGCTGGGTTTCCTTGGATAGTCATCTCAGCCCCTCCAAACTACATGTCCCCTGCTGGACAAAATGTTGCTTTACCCTTGAGGAAAATGGAGCCTATCTTGAAGCCACCTGAAAGAGCAGAGCTCCTGACCACAGCTGCTTGTGAGAACTGACCCCCCAGGTCATCTTCTCCAGTCCTGCTTTCTCCGTCTGTCAGAAACTCCAATGTCCCCTCACTTTCCAGGCTCTCACTCTCCACATCTTCATTTTTTTTTCTCATTCAAGCTTTCAGTCTGGCCTGTCATTTCATCCTTTAAATATCCACCCGTCCCCCCTCCGATCATGATACTAAAACACCTTTGCTTGTCTCTTGCCTGCGGCATTCTTCTTCTGTCTGTTCTCCTTACCCCTCACCTTCAGTCCAGCCAAACCATTGCTCTGATCATGTCTACCCTGCAGCCACACACAATACCAAGGGTGGCACAGCCATGTTTCTTCTGCTCTAGCCTGGTCTGGAAATACTTATTCCTCCACAAAACCAGTTCACAGGAATGCCACTGAGGTGCCCACGCTCTGCTCTGGCCAACCTAACACCACAGGCTTTGGCATTTCAGACAACACATCTGCACACTTGGGTAGAGTACTCACAGCCAGCTAAGCTTCGGCATTTCGGGACATATGGAAGCGTTGGGCATTCTACTCAAGGAATTGTTCAGCATGTACCTGGTCGGGAAGCAATAAGAAAAACCTACATTAATGCCTAGGACACAAGGAGACTGGCACTGAATTCATGTCACAGTCACTAAGGCCTCTGAGCCTCAGTTACCCATCTAGGCTGAGTATATGCAACATTTCAGTGGGCCTGCTTTCGGAGTCTGTCTGTTACAGACACACATCACCAATGGGCCCCTACTGTAGCAGGGGAGCCACATGCAGTGTGGCCGGAAATGACAGGTCACCTGGCCAAACGACTGTACAGAGCTAAGTGGCTGATGTTAGTTTCACTCATTTGCTTTAGGGTACTGACCCAGAAAAACACAGCTTATAGACAAGATTATCTTCAAAGATGAGCTGCAAACATTACAAATAGGGCGTAGGATTCCTGTTGAAATAACAGCATATGACCCTCTAATGACCACCCATATCCTAAGGCAGTGGTTTTCAAACTCTCTGTTGAGACCCAGTACTGGGTCGCAGATCCCTTGCTGCTGCTGCAAAAAGACAGGAATGCATTGCTGAAAGGTGTAATTGTTGGTTTGTGGGCATAAATGATTTTTTTTCAACTGGGTCCTGAGAAAAAAAGTTGAAAACCACAGTCCTAAGGCATGCATGCAAGAGGCCACATTCAGGTTGTGCATGCTACTCATAGCAACTGCAGGGAGAGGCCTGCTCAGTCTCTGCAGCTCTGGCTGGAGCACACTTGTTGCAGGCAGTGTCTTGAGAGAATACAGCTGTTTATCTTTAGCGAGGCTTTACTGAGTAGGTGGGAAATGGGAATTGAGATTTCCAAAGGCTCATAACTTGGCCCAGTTTGTGCAGCTTTCCACAAAAAAAATGAAAGACAGTAGGGCCAGACTCCTACCAAATGTCAAGTCCCTGCTCCAAAGCATGGAGGTGCTAGAGTTTCTTAATGACACGGTTGTAGGAATCTTATTTAACAGGGCAAAACAAAGCATTTTGCCCTAATCCCATGATGATTAATGGCTGAACCATTTTTGCAAAAATGTCCCAAAAACATTCAGCCTGAGGCACATGCCTGGCATGGAAAATTTCAAGCAAACTATTCAAGTTTGGCAAAGTTAGAAGAAAGCAAAAATAGAGTTATAAAATGGGACGTGTTGGGTACCTTAAATATAGGATGCACCAGCAACTCTGCCTATGTTTAAGTGTTAGACCCTGAGCTCTTTACCGAAGTAAAATGCTCAGTGCAACTTTGCCTGCATTAGGACTGAATAACAGCAGCAAGGGAGAGGCATGGCACAGAGCAGTGTTTCTCAACCAGTAGGTCACAAGCATTGAGGCGAAGGGTTAACATGCAAATGACAACTGGACGGGGCGGGTGTGGGGGGTTGCCATAATAACACATTGAAACTTTTATTACTATCTAAAGTAAAGAAGATGCTGCTTTCCTGATCTCGCCCCCACCACCCCCCGACTTCCCTTTCTTTCGAGGTGATCCATTCTGTCAACCTCTTGAAATGTATGTATAAAGTGCACAGCCTTAGCACTATAGTTCATGCATTGTTCACTCTTATTTTCATAGTAAATGTAGAGAAGGTCATGAAAAATTTTCACTTTCAGTAAGGGTCACCAACCTGAAACAGCTGAGAAACACTGGATAGGGCATGGGTGTGAAAGATTATAGCATCAGAGAAGTGGGACTCTATACATCCAGGTCCATACTTACAGAAAGTACAGAGATTTCAACCCCACAAAAGTCTCTGGGAGGATCTTGGCAATTCTGTTGTTATCGAGTATTCTGGAAGGAGAAGAGGGAAGAATGGTGACGCAGAAGAGACTTTAGATGGAGAGGAAGAAAGTTATGTGGGACGCTGTCACATTAGGAAGAAAAGAGACCTTTTTACATTTAGCTCTAATTACTGTCCCTGGAGCAGCTAGTTTCTTTCATTGCTCCTTAACAGCAGAAATCCAAGTAGCATCTGCTTTCTTCTCTCTTTCACTGTCTCTTTTTCTCCCACAAGCCAATCCAGAGGAGATGAGTACATAAACCACCTCCTTGAATTTCCACCCAGAGCATTCTAACTAATGCACAGACTCCAATTTCAGAGTTTGGATTCTTTCACAATCGGGGGTTGCTGGATTTTTTTTCTTTTGCTGCAAAATAAATGATCTATTAAAAGACCACTGGAAAATTTGAGATGTCAGGGTCCTCCAAAGATTTTGTGGCACACTGGATACCCTCTGTGAGATGCTTCTTGGTTGTACCCCCCCCCCCAAGCTATTTAAGGAGAGCTTGGTTTATACTGTGGCAGATTATGAGGATGGGAATCTGACAGGTTGAGATGCTCTCTCTCCAGGCAGAGCTAAAATCACTAAAGCAACCAACTTGCAAAGCAGAAATTATTGTTTCTCTTCTCTAGTGACCCCTCTATGCAGCACCACAGACTTAAGGAAAGGTTGCTTCACATGAGGTCTGCATGGCCAGACTCTTGGAGAGCAGACTGAGGGGAATTGCATTTCAGAACTTTTAAATTTTGGTTTTGGTTGAAAACTTGGTAGCAATGTAGAGTCAAGTGGTGTGCCATTTCAGGGCTCACCCATGCACCTCAGCCCTGACCAGAAGAGCCCTCAGCACTAGTCCTCTCCCAAAGTTCCCTCTAAGGCCTGCAGAACCTCTTCCCCCACGTGCCCTCTTGGCTATTCCAGTCCTTGGCCACTCCTAGGTGGAGACCTGCATAGTGAATTACACAGACAAACTTCCACTAGGCATAAGCCTGAGAAAAGCTATGTATGTTATCTTCCTGAAGCATCCCTGGACAGGGTGCTCCATTATAGCTCTTCATCTGTTTCCCATATCCACATCTTTTGAGGTCAGAGACTTTCCTAATCTGACCTGAACTTGGCCAAGGCTCAGGAGGTGAAGAGAAAGCAGCTGTAATGTGACTGGTTCAGACACCAGGTGCAATTGTTTCCCCTTCTTCTCATGTAATAAGGGAGGGCTAGGGCAGATTTTGTTTACTCAGACGGAAGGAAGGGGAGGACTCAAACACACTTCTCTCCCCGATGGGAGGCAAGGGTTGGGGGAAGGCCATCTCCCATATAGAGGAAAGGCAGAAGAGCTCCCAACACTGCAAACTTGGAAAAAAAGAACAGTTCATTAACGTTCCCTGATTTTTGTTTTCTTTCTTACCAGAGTAAACAGTCTCCTTCTGTCTGTGGCGTTCAGTGACACACGCACTTCACACCACATTTACAGCCATGCATGAGCAGCTCAGCATTCATTGCTACAGCAGCCAGCAAGAAATGCATCAAAAGCTGCATTGTGGTCAATGATGGACCCATCTGTCGCCCTGACAAGGTCTCTCGAGAGGTATGCTGCCTGCCAGGTGCCCGCATCCGAGACATTACAGAGGGATTGTCGAGAATCATCCGCCCCTCTGACTACTACCCCATGCTTCTCACCCATGTGGGAACCAATGATACTGCGAGAGGTGATCCTCAGCAGATCAAAGGTGACTTCAGGGCTCTGGGAGCGCGGGTGAAGGAGTTTGGAGCACAGGTGGTGTTCTCCTCGATTCTTCCGGTCAAGGGTAGAGGCCTGAGCAGAGACAGATGCATCCTGGCGATGAACGCTTGGCTGCGAAGATGGTGTCGTCAGGAGGGCTTTGGCTTCCTTGACCATGGGTTGCTGTTTCAGGAAGAAGGACTGCTAGGCAGAGATGGACTCCATCTTTCGAGGAAGGGGAAGAGTGTATTCGGACGCAGACTGGCTGACCTAGTGAGGAGGGCTTTAAACTAGGTCTGACGGGGGAAGGGGACCAAAGCCCAGAGGTAAGTGACAACGTGGGAGACCAGGGGGATGGGATGGAACTTGGGGGGTGCCGGGACTGTAACTCCAGGGATAGAAGAGAGGATAATTGGAACATGCGGGGGGAATCAAATAACCTTCTTAGATGCTCTAATGAAGCCCTAATGCCTGAGGCAGGTGGGGGAGGTCAACACCAAAAGAAACTGCAGGGAGGTAGATACAATAGAATTGAAAGTCAAAATGGGAAAGTAGGGCAATCAGCTGGGTATCTTAGGTGCCTATACACAAATGCAAGGAGCCTGGGAAACAAGCAGGAAGAATTGGTAGTACTGGCGCAGACAAAGAACTATGGCATGATTGGGATAACAGAGACGTGGTGGGATAGTTTGCATGACTGGAGCTCTGCAATAGATGGGTATAAACTGTTCAGGAAGGACAGGCAGGGAAGGAGAGGGGGAGTAGCAGCACTATATGTAAAGGAGCTCTATGACTGCTCAGAGCTTCATTAGGAAAATGGAAACAAGCCAGTTGAAAGTCTGTGGGTTAAGTTTAGAGGGGAGAGCAACAAGGGGGATGTTGTGGTAGGTGTCTGCTACAGACCACCAGATCAGAAGGAGGAGGTGGATGAGGCATTCTGTGGACAACTGACAGAAGTTTCTAGAGCACAGGCCCTGGTTCTCATGGGGGACTTCAATTACCCTGACATCTGCTGGAAGGCCAATACAGCAGTGCACAGGCAATCCAGGAAGTTTCTGGAGAGTGTTGAGGACAACTTCCTGGTACAAATGCTGGAGCAACCAACGAGGGGCCTTGCGCCTCTCGATCTGCTGCTCACAAATAGAGAAGAATTTATCAGGGAAGTAGAGGTCAATGGCAGCCTGGGTAGCAGTGACCATGAAATGATTGAGTTCAAGTTGATGATTAAAGGAAAGAAGGAAAGAAGCAAAACGCAGACCCTGGACTTCAGAAAAGCAGATTTTGTCTCCCTCAGGGAACTGATGGGCAGGATCCCTTGGGAGGCTGATCTGAAGGGGAAAGGTGTCCAAGAGAGTTGGGTGCATTTTAAAGAAACCCTGCTAAGGGCACAGGAAGATACAATTCCGATAAGGAGAAAGCACAGCAAATGTGGAAGGCGCCCACTGTGGCTTAACAGAGAGCTCTGCACTGAGCTGAAGCATAAAAAGGACGCTTACAGGAAGTGGAAGCTAGGACAGATGACTAAGGAGGCATATAAAGACATTGCTCGGGACTGCAGGGATAAAATCAGAAGGGCCAAAGGACAAATGGAGTCGCGACTAGCAAGGGATGTGAAGGATAACAGGAAGGGGTTCTACAAGTATATCAATAACAAGAAGAGGATCAGGGATGGTGTAGGTCCCTTACTGAATGGGGCAGGCATCCTCGTGACAGAGGATGAGGAAAAAGCTGAAGTGCTCAATGCTTTTTTTACTTCAGTTTTCACAAGCAGGGTCAGCTCCCAGCCCACTACACTAGGTACGGTAGACTGGGGAGAAGAAGAGAGGCCCTTGGTGACAGAAGGTCAGGTTAGGGACTACTTAAAGAAACTAGATGTGCACAAGTCCATGGGGCCAGATGAACTGCATCCGAGGGTGCTGAGGGAGCTGGCTGATGAGATAGCAATACCATTGGCCATTATCTCTGAAAACTCATGGCGAACAGGGGAGGTGCCAGAGGACTGGAAAAAAGCAAATATAGTACCTATCTTCAAGAAAGGCAAAAAGGAGGATCCAGGGAATTACAGACCTGTCAGCCTCACCTCAATCCCTGGAAAAATCATGGAGCAGCTTCTCAAAGAATCCATCCTGAAACACTTGGAGGAAAATAGAGTAATCAGGAACAGTCAGCATGGATTCACCAAGGGTAAATCATGCCTGACCAACCTCATTGCCTTCTATGATGAGATGACTGGATTTGTGGATGCGGGAAGAGCCGTTGATGTGATATACCTTGACTTTAGCAAGGCTTTTGATACCGTTTCCCACAGCATTCTCATTGGCAAATTAAGGAAGTATGGGTTAGATGCATGGACTGTAAGGTGGATAGAAAACTGGCTAGATCAACAGTTTCAGCGTGTAGGAATCAATGGCTCCATGTCAAGTTGGCAAGCAGTAGCAAGTGGCGTGCCCTAGGGGTCGGTCCTGAGGCCAGTTCTGTTCAATGTTTTCATTAATTATCTGGATGATGGGATAGATTGCACACTTAGTAAGTTTGCGGATGATACCAAACTGGGGGGAATGGTAGACACCCTGGAGGGCAGGGAGAGGATTCAGGGACACCTAGACAAATTGGAGCAGTGGGCCAAGAGGAATCTCACAAGGTTCAACAAGGACAAGTGTAAAATCCTGCACTTGGGACAAAAAAACCCCATGTACTGCTACAGGCTGGGGAGGGATCAGCTAAATAGCAGCACTGGAGAAAAGGACCTGGGAGTCATGGTGGGTGGGAAGCTGGATATGAGTCAGCAGTGTGCGCTTGCTGCCAGAAAGGCCAATGGCATACTGGGCTGCATCAGAAGAAGTGTTGCCAGCAGATCGAGGGATGTGATCATTCCCCTCTATTCTGCACTAGTGAGGCCACATCTGGAATACTGTGTCCAGTTTTGGGCTCCCCACTACAAAAAGGACATGGACAAATTAGAGAGAGTCCAGAGGAGGGCAACAAAAATGATCAAAGGGCTGGAGCACAAGCCCTATGAAGAAAGACTGAAGGAACTAGGCTTATTTAGCCTGCAGAAGAGAAGATTGAGGGGGGATTTGGTAGCAACCTTCAACTACTTGAAGGGTTGCTCCAAGGAGGATGGAGCTCGACTGTTCTCGGTAGTAACAGAGGGCAGAACGAGAAGCAATGGTTTCAAGTTACAGCTGGGGCGGTCCAGGCTGGATATTAGGAGAAACTTCCTTACTAGGCGAGTGGTGAAGCATTGGAATAAGTTGCCTAGGGAGGTGGTGGAATCTCCATCTCTGGAGGTGTTCAAGTCCCAGCTGGACAAAACACTGACTGGGATGATCTAATGGGAGTGGTCCTGCTTTTTTTGGCAGGGGGTTGGACTAGATGACCTCGTGGGGTCCCTTCCAACCCTATGATTCTATGATTCTATGGAGTAACAGGCCTAGAGGAAATGTTTCTTTCAAAACCCATTGTTGGCTTATGCCTCTTTGCAAAAGGATTCCTATCTCTGATGTGCTTGATCCTGGCTAATATCACCGTGCTGTTTTCATACCCACAGAGAAAGAGCTTGTCCACATGTGAATCTTGCTAAGTATTTGGGCTCAACGACAGTGTGCGATGTGGAACTTAAAACACAAAATACTAATACTGTGTCCAGTTCTGGTGTCCCTTGGAGAGGGTTTAGCATGGCGGCCTGAAAACCATTAAAGGGTTAGAAAACATGTCTTACACTGATGGACTCAAGGTCCTTAATGTATTTAGTTTAACAAATATAAGGTTATGGGCTGACTTGATTACAGTCTATAAGTGCCTCCATGGAAAAAAAAAATAATGGAGGTCTTCTCTCTAGTAGAGACAGTTATAAAATGATTCAATGAGTGGTTGCTGAACCTAGACAAATTCTGACTGGAAATAAGGTGTACATTTTTTAACAGTGAGGGTAAATAACCTCTGGAACAATTCACCAAGGGTTGTGGTGGATTCCCCACCCTGGCAATTGATTTAAAAATCAAGACTAGATATTTTTCTGAAACATCTGCCATAGAATTACTTTTGGGAAGTCCTGTGCTATATACCAGACACTAGGCTCAGTGATCTAATCTGGGCCTGCTCAAGGCTCCTGGTGGGCCCAAGGCTGCTCAAGTTCAGCCCCACCTCATACAGTGTTGCCCAGCCTATGGAGAGTGGGGTGGCACTCTGAAGTCCAAGGCTGGGGCCTACAAACCAATGAGCCACAGGGGGCAGGGTGGTGCTGGGGCTGGTAGACTAGCCCACTCCGTATGTGATGTGGTGCAGGCTGGTGGCTCTTGGTAGGTAGGCACTGTATTTATATTTGTGGGGCTCAGGGACCCCTTGAGCCCATGGCCTGGGACAGCAGCCCCCTAAAGCCCCTTGGGCAATTTGGCCTTGATCACAGTTGTCCCATTTGGCCTTGAAGTCAATGAATTCACAAATCTAAGAAGATGTAGCACATGTATCAGTTCTGCACTCACTCTGGTCTCATGGGAACAAAGCAGAGAATGAAACTGAGACTGGGTTTTTGTATCACACACATTGCACTAGGATAACTGGATGATTTCAGATAAGAACTTTTGTAATCTGCTCTGTGGGAGAAGAGAAACTGGTTGGATTACAGCAGCATTGCAGTCTATTCTCAAGACCAAGTGTAATGCTTATAGCTCTTGCTCTTAGAGCAGGCAATGCTACTTTATTAACAACATCACTACAATGACATGGAAAAGGCCCTTGGCTCAGAATGGGATGGAGACCGCACCACAGATTAGTATAGCAGAACTTGTCTCTGGGGCCAGCGCGCAGCATTCACATGGGTCTGGCCTGCATCCATGTCCCCCATTGTCCATCGAGGTTCCCTATTTACATCTGTTTGCCATGCTATTAACACCCTTTGGCTCTGTCTACATGAGGAAAAGTTAGTTTGAATTTGTTAATTCAAACTAATAAGTTTGAGTTTAATTCAAACTAAACTTGAACTTACTTATTTAGTTCGAATTAACAATGTGGACTAATTTGTCTTAACGTTAAGTCGAAGTGGTCCACTTTTTTAATTAGACCTAACTGCCCTTAATTTGAATTTATTAAATTTGAACTAAGGGTTAATCCTTGTCTACACTGTCCTTAGTTCGAACTAAGGATCGAACTAAGGGCTTAGTTTGAACTATTTCCAAAGGGACAGCCATGTTAGTCTACTCCAGCAAAGAAACCAAGGAGTCATGTGGCACTTTAAGACTAACAGATTTATTTTTCAGTTTTTTAGTTTGAACTAACCATCAGGTCTTACTAGTTCGAAATAAGGTTTCATTAGTTCAAATTAAGGAATTCCTTAATTTGCACTAATGAAAGCCTAGTGTAGACCAGACTTAGTTAGTTTGAATCAAGCACCCTTAATTTGAACTAATTTGCATGTGTAGACATACCCTTTTAAGTTTACAGCTTTGCAGCAACTTTAACAGCAGACAACAGTGTGGGGCTGTTACATCTTTATAAACTGAGGGGATCTGCTGATTCAGGAGCTGAAGCTGGAGAAGAGGATTTCATGGCTGAGATTCTGGAATAAGTTCATGCCAATGATCATAGATGCCAGGAATGGAAAAGAGCTATCAAGGTCTGTCTTGTCTCTTTCCTGGGACCAATGCAGGACTGTTCCCTTAAATGCACTCAACAAGGGTCTGCCCCTCTCCGTCTCAATGTCCCAAGCAATGGCGCCCTCGCTGCTTTTGTTTGAAAGAAACAATTGCCCAGCCTAATAGACCCAACGTTATAGTATTACCCCTGGTATTCAGGCTAACCTGCCCCTCAGCTCAGCAATGTTCCCTCTAAGGGGCCAATGCAGCTGAGCAAACGTATGTTGCTTGCTGGGCGGCCTCCCCCTGTGTGGGCCCGATCCTGCCCCCCCACGGGCCCGACCCTGCTCCCCCAAGCTTGGCTGGCTGCCCGGCCTCCTGGCAGTGGGGGTGGAGCAGTCAGCCCAGCCGGACCCGCCTCCCGGGGGCAGGGGAGGCGAAAGGGGCCGGTGCTGAGCTCCGGGGTGCGGGGTTGGGACCCTGGAGTGGCCTGCCCCACTCCCAAAGAGTTTGGGCCACTTCACCCCCGGGCCCCTGGCCTCAACAGGCCTGCTCCATGGCCGGAAGGGGCTGGGAGCAAAGCAGCCCAAACTCTTTGGGAGCTGGGCGGGCTGCTCCAGGGCCCTGAACCCCGCACACCAGAGCTCAGCGCCGACTCCCTCCACCCTCCGGGGAGGCACAGCCAGCTGGGGGTAGGCTGGCTGGCTGCTCTGCTCTGCTGCGGTGAGGTCGGGCGGGCAGGTGGGCTGAGCAGCCTCTGGCCCTGACACCCCCCCCCCAGAGTTGGAAGGGGGGCGGTCAGGGCCCCTTCACCTGGCCAGGAGCAGTGCGGCTTGGCCTCTGGCCTCTCCTCTGGCCGGAGGAGCTCGCACTGAGCCTGCGCGGAGGGTCTGTGCAGGCTCAGTGAGAGCTGACTCTGAGCAGTTTTAAAAACTGCCTGCTCAGAGTTGCTCTTGGCAGGGACTGTAGCCACCGGCCATGCGTGGCTGGTAGCCTTCCCTGCGCCAGGCAGCGCTGGGGGCTGCGTGGCCATGCAGCCGCGCAGCTTAGAGGGAACATTGCAACTGAGTTCCATCTCCTTACTCCCCTTGGTTCACCCAAGAGAAAGAGGCACTTACAGCCATTCAAGATGATGCAGGTCCTGGAAGACTCTGGGCTTCAGCTGAGTTATTTTATTGTGACTCAAGAACCTGGAATTATTAAAGAGCAGGAAAGAAAAGTGACTTTAAGTTGATGCTGTTGTTGGTTAAATTGTTTTTTACGCATCATCCATTCCACTGCCGCCCCTGCTGCCCCGCTCCTGTGAGCCTTATATTATGGTGTGAATGGGCAATGAATAATAGAGAGGCAGGGAACATGAGGGAGAAACATTCGTAGGAAGCAGAAATCCTCTCTTCCCCATAACATGCTCTAATTTCAAACATTGTTCTTGCTGGGGATTGTGGGTACATTTTGCACAGTCATGCTTCCAGAAAGGCTGCGACCCGAGTCACAGGAAACGCAACAGAAAGGCATCGGAGACTACATGCATTCAGCTCACATCCATTCCAGGGGCAGGAGGATTGCCTGTGGTAAGAAAACTAAAACACTGAGACTGTCAATAACTTCTCCCCTCCCATGGGACCTGCCACGTGAAAATCTTTTACTCACAGTTGTTTAAGCTTGGAAAGTCCAGCAAAAGCATAGGGCAGTATTGACTGGATTTGGTTGTGCTGTAGGAAGCTGTTTACAAATAGAACAGAAAACAAATATCACAAGGTTAATAGGGTTTCCACAGTGTTCCCAGCCTCCATCGCTCCCCAGGAATGAAATCAAACCCGTATCGCTTTGGCACCTCTCAGAGATGTCAGGATTAAGAAATGAAAGTCTCTTGTGCAGCAGTATCCAACACTCCCATCCCCAGTAGCCTGGGGAGTGAAGGGTCGGCACCAGGAAAGGATCCAGGGGAGTCCTAGCATGGAGCACAGTGAAAGGCGAGGATGCTCTTATGGATAGAAATACAGAACTGGGAGACTGGAATTGTAGGTTTCATTCCTGGGCCTGTCAACAGACTTCTCGTGCAACGTTGGAAAGTCACTTCCCCTTTCTCTGCCTCAGTTTCCCTATCCGAGGGGAGTCAGGGAGACAGAACAAATGTTTGGAAATCATTAATGGCAGCACTGAGATCCTGGTGCACCAGATATAGCCACAGCACCGGATATAACCACAGGTAGGAGGGGATGCAGCTTAAAAGAACAAAATCTGTTCTCTTGTAGTCTGAGCGATCTCAGGCAATAAACCCTCCAATGGGTCAGGCTGGAGATATTTTATTGATCAAGTTGAAATGACTTATAGAAAAAGTTCTGGAGTTCTCCAGGCCAGATGCTGTTTGCTGTTTTCCTCTCAGTCATTTAACAGTCATTTTGGACTCTAAACTTTCCATGCCCCATGCACGCCTGACATGTTCTATTAGCAATAGCCTGAGAGGTCACTTGGATTCTCAGTGCCCCACTTACTCCATCACAACGGCAGCAGTGCAGTCAGAGCCCATCGCTATGTTCACACACACCCAGTTAAATCGATTCTACATGAATCGATTTAACCAAATCGATCTAAAAATACTTAAATCAGTTTAAGTTAAATCGATTTAATGTGTCCAGATGAAAAAAACCCAAATCAAACTAGCATGTCCAGAAACAGGATTTGCTCGTTCAATTTGAGAGAGGGGCACCCTGGGAGGTCTGGCAACATGGCCCCCTGTCAGGAGGCCATGTTGCCACCCAATCCCCTGCCTGGGTCTCACCTGGAGAGCCAGGCAGGGGAATAAAGCCCCCAGAGCAGGGATCCCCCAGCTCCCGTATCCCCCGCTGCTCGTGGGGTGGCAGGGGAGGGACCGTGGGGCACCCTGCATGCCCTGTTGCTTGCAGGGCATGCAGGGGCTGGGAAGCCAGGGTGCCAGGCTCCCCTCCTGCAACATACTTCCCCACAGCTGGCTGGATGGCAGGCCGGGGAGCCAGCGCGCCCTGCATGCGGCGCTTGCTGGCTGCTAGCTGGACGGTGGGTCTGGGAGCCGGCAAGCAGGGCACGCTGGCTCCCCGACCCACCTTGCGGCCAGCAGCCGGCAAGTCCTGCAAGCAGCGCGTGCCGGCTTCTGGACCTGCCTCCCGGCCGGTAGCCAGCAAGCTGGGAGGGCCGGTTCCCCGACCCACTGCTGGAAAGCTGCGAATGATTGCTTCCCTGCCCATGCCGCCCGGCCAGACGGAGGTGGGGGTTGCCCCACCTGTACTCCCCTTCCTCCCCGGCCAGGGTGCTGAGGGGGGTGGGCCTTCCTTCCAGGGTGCCATGCACCCTGGGAGGATGATCAACTGTTATATTGATATGTGGGTCATATCGATATAACAGAGCCACACGGGGTTATTTCAAAACCACAGTTTCAAGATAACTGTCATTTCAATCTCAAACTAAGTTTTATTATATTGAAATGATTTTCCTTATCTCGAAATAAGGGAGCTCCTTATTTCAAAATAAGGAAATGTCATGTGGACATAAACATTTTAAAATTGAAATAACTAGTGTTATTTCAATTTAAAATATGCGCGTGGACATAACCCGTGAGTCCTATGCCAGATTTCCACTTACTTCAGTGGGCAGTGGTTCAGGCCGTATATACTGAGTAACCCATGCATTGACAGAACCAGTCAACTATGGTCCGGTGATGATAAAGTACAGCAACATCTACAAACAAGGAGTTACCCAGCCCTCCCGCTTCCTCTGCTCTTCTGAATCCGTAGCCAAACACTCTAGACTGAAGAGGTGTGATAGTGGATTATTAAAATGAGACAAGCAGCAGCCTCTGTGGACACAGGGCCCTGTCGGGATGAAGAAGTTAAGGTCATCATTTCTTCCTAGGCAAAGCTGGTCCTGCCAAATGTGTGCTTTTATTTTTTTCTTTGTGGCACACTACCTAGGTGCTGCTGGAGTGGAAAATTTGCTATTCTCTCCCCCCACCCACCTGTGCCCTTGACAATGAGCCTGCTGCTCTGAAGGGAGGGGGGGCTACGTACAGCTTTTCCAGGTTTTTGTAGATGATAAATTGGTTGTCCAACAGTGAGTGGATTTTATTCATCTTCAGATCCCTAGGGAGGGGGGAAAAAGAATCAGGGACCACAGATCAGGAAATGCATAGGGAACAATTAAGAAATGCAGGTCTCTTTACTCCCAATAGCTCCATCCTTCTCCCTGGTAAAGTCCCCTCTTCCTACATCACCTGCGTAATGTGTGCGAAATGTGCTGCTTGCTGCTATAGGTTAATTATTGCCTTTGCCAACAGTACTTTTCAGATTGCTGCATCTGGTATTTGCATGCTCAGACTAAGTGGCCAGACTTGCCCTGCCATCTGTGCATGCCACGCAGATGTTATGGGTTCAAAAATGGCCCCAAATATTGGACCTGTGATTTTTTTTTTGGTAAGATTTATACCCCTTGCAGTGCTGTGTTACACTTGCAGACTATCTATCCTCAGAAGAAAGGCACAAGAGAATTGCAAAGGGCGTGTTATTTAATGCCAATAATCCAAGCAAAGACATCAGTCCAGTATTAATGAAAGGATCAGAATGTCACTTAATTTGCTGTCAAAATCTTCTTCCCTTCATAGTAGGCCCTCTGCAGCTAGGACTGTACTGGGGAAATATAGTCTGGGGCTTTGTTCAAGAGGCCAAGTTTAGAAGCCATCTCTCCAGCCTTCAGTGGCTCAGACCTCTCCAGTGCAACTGGCACAGAGCACCTGACAGCAGTATCTCCTGCATTAGGGTTTTATCAGATAGGATCAGGGAAAAACTGAGATTTGAGCTTCTGGGGCATCCTTAATCTAATGTCCTTGTGATCATCGCAGACTCAGCTCGCTACAGTAAGAGGCACAAATTTTTCTCCCATTCCATGTACTTTGGAATTAGCTTCCTTTGCACCCAGCAACTTTACCACTAGGTGGCACTACCCACTTGATGACTGCTGCTATACAGGGCCATCAGACAGGCTAATAATTCAGGGTGAATTTCGCACTGGCTCCAATTCTGCAAAGAAAAGATACATTTACCCTTGGTGGCCTCTGTTACTCACAGTATCGTGACGTTGGAGGAGACCCAGGGTACGTTGCGCAAGTTCCGGTCTGTGCAGTTTATCGCCATTCCCCAGCACTGGCATTGCTCTGGGAACTGGTCGAGCACTGGGGACAAACACAAGGGGATCACAGAGACTGGAGACAGACAGAGTCTCAGCGTATGGCTGGACAGGCGAGTAGATAAAAGGACACTCAGGTGCACATAGGGTGGGGTGAGGGCTGGTTCTGTATGTGCCGGTCAAAGAGGCAGGGGATGGCAG
This sequence comes from Podocnemis expansa, assembly GCA_007922195.1. Classification (NCBI taxonomy): domain Eukaryota; kingdom Metazoa; phylum Chordata; order Testudines; family Podocnemididae; genus Podocnemis; species Podocnemis expansa. The sequence continues at coordinate 24,725,545 of ML681991.1, forward strand.
ACAGACTCCTAAATGCAGAGAGACCATCCATCCCATTTTGCCTGGGCAGTCCCCTTTTTAAGCCCTGCTCTGCATGTCCTGACATTTTTGAAAAAACTGGGCATTTGTCCAGTGGTCATCAGTTGGCAAGAGAAAGGGAAGCAAAACAAGTGAAGCATAGAGGAATGTTTGGGGTTCAGAGAGCAGGGTAATGCCAGCTCCACACTGCTATTTTGGGCAACCGGCAACACCAGGCAGCTGGGGCCAGTGCTGGGCAGGGGATGGAGGCACTCGTGAGCAATTTGGGCAGCATCACATCGTGGGTGGGTGCGGGGAGGCTCTGGAAAGCTCCATGCAAAGGCGTAGGGTACTTGGATGACCCCATACGGTGTCCTCTTTTTGCTTTGGGAACTATGGTCACCCTACTTACAGTGAAAAATGGGAGAATGAAGGAGGTGCTGACAGAATGGATGGCCTGAGTGAACAGAGAGGAGAGCAGTAACAGGGAGGAAGGGGAGGCATGTGTTTTACTGAACCTCCCAGGTCTGCAGATCTGGGCTGGGGATCTTGCACACCACCCTTCGTTGGGGCATTTCAGCAGATCTGTTCCTGACATGAGGAAGTGCAAAACAGTGGGCTCCCGCTGTGAGAGTCAGGGAGGGTGAATCAAACTTTCCCAAACTGCAAACTTCAATCTGAATTTGGGGTGGGGTTCCAGGAAAAGATTAACCATTGGGCCTGACTGACAGACTTCCCAGGATCCCATTTTAGGGTTAGTTCAAACCTACAGAGTCACGAAGAATTCACTTTGTCATGGAGCTGAAGTCTTATCCCACTATAAAGGCAGAAGCATGAAAAAGAGGAGCAAAGGAAAGGGCTGATGCGGGGTTGGCAAGGAGCAGAGAGCATAGAAAGGAGACAGAAGGGTTTAGGTAGTAGCACTGGGAAGCTGGGAAAGAAACAGTAGATGTGGGAGTACGAAGTCAAACCCAGGAAGGGAAACACTCACCACAGTCTGGGGTCTCCAATTCCTCCGTGGCTCTGCTGCGCTTGGTCTGCTGCATGTCATCCAGGATCTGCAGCCACCCACTGTTATCCACTAGAAAAGAAAAAATATAAATCATACACATTTGCTGGGCACCCCCTGAGCAGACAACAAGCTCACTCCTCCTCCCCTGGCCAACCCTCCCCCAGCCTTGCTGACCCTGACTCTGACTCTTACGCTTAGAGCTGGGGCATTTATCCCAGCACGGGGCCTGAACCAAATGCCTGGATCAGAACACCCCTGACCTCAAAGGGAGTTCAGGGTCTGAACTGAAGCTGGTTCTTGCCATAAGAGCCCATTTTGATAACATGCCAAATCAAACCTTTAAAGTTGACTCATCTGAAACAAGGGGGCATGCAAAATCTGGATCCAGTCCAACCTTTGGTGCTGTCAGCCCATCTCTAGTTTACCTTAGGTCTTGCTCCTTTGCCTCTCCACGGTGTTTTCACAGGCCTGTCCCCTTCCTTCCACAGGGTCTCATATTCCTCCATTTAAGGCTGGGGTGATTGATCCCTATCTATCTCCCCCTCACCTAGACGTCTAAGTGATTATTAGAAGGTCAGAGGACATTGTCCTCTTCCCATGAGGCTCCTTGTAGGAATCCCCATGAACATACTGATGATCCTGGCTACTGTGGTTTGTAGGTCCGCATGATATATGAATTACAGGGAAGAAGACAGGGAAACCTATGGCAGTCTATGTGGTTAGCTAATTACCACAGTTCTCTTCATCGGCTCCGTTGTCGCAGTCTTTCTCTCCGTTGCAGTGCAGGAGCTGGGGTAAACAGATGGACAGGTTGCCACAGGGAAACTGCCCCAAGGGGCAAGCATAGCTGTCCAGCCTGGAATGAACCAGAAGAGACTCTGCCAAAGGAAAGCAAAACACAGTCAAAAGCATCCTTGAACAGGCCAGTCCCCCTTCCCTGAACACAGCTGGGCTGAGAACCACCTCTTAGCTTATTAGTTATGATCTCGGACATAGGACACAGGAACACGTTACTGTATAGTACCCCTGTTACTGCACATTAACCCAGTCTCTTCTAGCATGACTTGTCAGTGGGATTCTACCAACATTAGTTCATCTGCATTTTGCTGCTTGGTTGTTCAGGTGTCTCCAAGTACTCTGGCAGAATCTGAGAAATGCAAAGAAGAGACATGATGCCCTGACATTGGTGAGACATCTCTGCATGATCACACAAAGCGAAGAGTCAGCGAATAAGGCTCTCTAGCTATCCTGCATTTCACTGGGCAATTTCTCCTTCTCTCTCTCTCAAATGAGAGTCCAGGAAACAGGAGGAGTAGTATATTTTGCACCTTCATCAGATGATTCCATCTGGTGCAGTGGAGGTGTGTCAAAAAACCCTTGTAGAAAAAGAATCTAGTGCAGCTTGGCAGTGAGGGAAAGATGGGCCACCTGGCCGGCTGTGCTGTGGCTTACGTGAAAGATGTTAGAATGCCATAAAACGTCTCATGCTAATAGATCCTGCCACTGGTTTTTGCTATTTACTGAATACCATCCACATTCCTTGACACTGCACATTATGAAAGGGCCACGGTGGCTCTTATGGTGTAACACTCACAGATGTGTTTGATATAGACACCTTCACATGCGCTCCTCTCATAACTTAACATAGCTGTTAAATCTGCATGATGTGTTGAATGAATCACCACTGAAATTCCTGCATGGAAATGGGGAGATTTAGGAGGGGTTTGGTTGGTCGCTGAGGTTGAATTCACTTGTGTGCCTCAGGGGCTTGGGTCTCACAGTAATGGATAAGGCAGTGGTTTTTTTCAAACCACAGGGTGGGACCCAATACTGGGTCACACACCCTCAGGTACTGGGTTGCAGCAACACCCCCCCCCCCCACTGAAAAACTCGAATCAACTGTTGAAAGATGTCATTGTTGGCTTGCAGGCATAAATGATTTTTTTTTTTGAACTGGGTGCCAAGAAAAAAAAAGTTTGAATACCACTGGGATATGTCACATTGAGTAGGCTGTGCCATGCTGTGCCCACTCTGAAGGGAAAGGCCATTGGTCTCCAGGGCTGCCAACCCAGCAGCTTACAGCACTACAAGAAAACTACAAAGCGGGCTTGGGTCAGGGGTGAGCAGAGAATCAGGACACTGAGTTCCTACCTGTGTGTCCCAGCTGATCCCGGCCGTTAGCCCAGTGGGCTTTTGGCAGGACTGCCATGCTTTCCCATAACAAAGCAGTATAAAGGCATCACTGTTTGTATGACATTTTAGTTTGCACCAACTTTGCTGGTTGCTAGTGCTTTTTATGTCACCTTTTGTAAAACTACGGAAATAGTCAGACGAGATGATGTACCTGCTGGAAGATCTGCATGTACCCCCAGGGGTATATGTGTTGCTGGCTGAGATTCACGCTTTATGTCACTGAAAAATCAGACTGCAGGATAGCCTGTAGGGACTAAACTTGCACTGCCAGGGGGGTCGGTTAGAAGGAAGGGGGGAGGATGTGGCCTGATGCCTGACTCTCACAGACTGCCCCTCCAAGACTGCAGCAGTCTCAGGAATAGGCAGAGAGGGACTCTCTGGGGCTGACAGCCCCTTGTCTTGAGCAGTTTGAGACAGCACTGGAGGCGGGCAGCATTGGGAACAGGAAGGAAAGAAGGAGTGATTCATACACGATACCAAGTAGAGTATCACAAACCAGCTCCAGAGCCCTCTGAAAAAGCCACCCTCCTCTGCTGAGTGGATCAGCTTGTAACTTAAACCTCCACTTTGCTGAGCCCTTTCCATCAGGCTGCTGCGAAACGTCAATCAGAGCATCAAAGAGCCCCAGCCACTCAGCTCTGTTCATTAATATCCTACAATTAACTGTGTCAAAAGCGCTCTCCAGATCCAGCAAAATGGTTCCAGGCACTCCCCTTTGATCAGGGCCTCAGGAAGCCGTGTCAGTCTATCGCTGGGAGAGAACAGTGTACATGGCCCCAGCCTGTCATTTGAGGTTTTTCTCTCCTGCTAATATGCCCATGCATTGATGGCTGATGGCACGTGTTTATCACCAAGGACACGTCTCTCAAGACATCAGCTATCATAATGCGGGGCAGTGAGCATCATTTCTGCCAGTCACCATTTCATGTGGCAATGGATGGCATTTAGTGGTAGGGGGTGGAGGAAGCATGGAACAACTCCAGTCATTCCTCTTCCCTTTCCCCAACTGCAGGGATCCAGGCTGAGGCATTTTACCCTACTGAGATGATCCTTACCCCCCAAGCTATAACAAAAGGAAGAGAAATGTAGAGCCAGGACTCGCAGCAGGGTCAGGGTAAGTGGTACCACCTGGATTAAGTCAGGGTTGAACTGGGCACTTGGTCTATAGCTGTCCCTGCCCTACCCATTTACTGTTTAGCTAAGACGGCTACAATACAAATAGTCAGAAGAGCCAGGCACAGTCAAAGTTGGCTGCTGCTGGAAGTCAAGCGGAATGAGTTTTAAAGGGCGAGCTGTGAGTCTCAAAGAGAGATCTCTGCATGGAAAATGAGAGACTGTTCTGGGCATAAGAGCATTGGGACAGTTTTGGTACAGAGGGCAGGAGACAATGCAAACACAGGTTGCAAGCTGTCACTGCTGCAGGATAGCAGAGCTGGTGTGGACGTCTTCCTCCTCTCCAAGTGCCCCTCTGCACAAGGCGTCAGTCTGGGTCACCATATGCTTATCATCAGAACCAGATTTCTAGTGACTAACAGAAATCCTCCTTCTGGTGGTGAGGGGAGTTCACAGACCACCAGGGTCACCGCAGACTGGGTCACAGCACCCCAACCCCTCACCATTCATGTCCCTGGGAGAGGACTGCAGGGTTTTGCAGCAGGAGTAACTGATCTCTTAAGCAGCAAAGAGCCCAATTTCTCGCCTTGGACCTTAGTGAGCAAACAAATGCAGAGAGTGCACTAAAGCTACAGAATTGATTCTAGACACAATGCTCCTTCCAGGAAGTATTGCTAGCGCTTTAGTGTTTGACCCATTTCTAGAGAGCTGGTGCAGAGGACAAGGGAAAGGACCTCAAAGTGGTTTGCAGGGAGTGGAACTGAACAAATGCCTAGATGCTGCCTCTGCTTTACTACTCTGTAGCACACAGTGTACAAAGTGACATTATTTATAGTGCAGATAGCACCCAAAATCTTCTGGGCCCTGGACAGACACAGTGCCTGCCATGAGGAGTTTACAGCCTGTCAATGTGTCCTACTCAAAGGCTCATCTGCCTGAATGTCCTGCCTTTCTGCAGGCTGATGCTGCCTGAATCTGAAGTATTTTTCCACATTAGATCAGAAACATTGCCTAGGGTTTCAGCAGCCTCACTGTAGGAGCAGAAAACAAACAGCAAATGCTGGCTGGGTCCCCAGCCATATATCTTCCACATGGGCCCTGGGGACCCACTAGCCTTTTATCAGATTTATTGACGCATCCGAGACATTTGTTTTGAGGAAAACAAGGGCCCAGAATGCCTGCAAAACCTGCTGGAGTTAATCAACATGATTCAAAGTGTTTAAGATTTGGAGCAGCAATAGACTTTGCTCCATGAATCTTTCCCTAAAAACTGGAGCTTTCCCAAAAACCACTGGAAGAAAGCTACATATATTGTAGGCCATAAACCTGATCCAAGCAACATTTCTAACAGCCAGAAACCCGTGCCTCCCATCTGCATCCTAAATGACAGCACTGGGCAATTTGTGGACAAAGCAGCAATTTCCTAGAGCTGTTCTAGGTAAAGTGTGGGCACTTCAGGCACATTCCAGCACGTGGGAATTAATCCACAGGCTAGGATCAAACCAAATCTCGCCTGAGCTGTTTCTTTCCCATTCTGAAGGCATCATCTGACACTAGCTGGGGAGTATTCAGCATCACACGTCAATGTCTGGGCGTCTCCAACAGCTGGGTCTGCTCTCCTTCGATCAGAGTTGGAGGCACCTCAGGATGCCATTTCAGGCTCGGTGCTTTGGGGAGGCTGTGAGCTGGATCAGAGCCTCTATTGCAGAACTCTGCATATACGTTTCTTTTATTTAAAGTGAATGTATTTATTTAGGCTCATCACAGATACAAAGACGTCTGTCGTGAGATACAGACACTTCGAAAGCCTGGGGAAATAGATGGGCCTTGCATCGTTCCCCTTAAAACAGTAGGATGCAGTCATTTCAGCCCAAGCAAGGAGTACATTCCAAGCTCACAAAAAACACCGTGCCATCAGCCTCCTTACTCCAAGACTAAGGGGGTCCCGCTTGAGCACCCTCCATGACACAAAAGGAGACGGCTGCCTCTGCAGCATATGGGTTCCAAGACATTCAGGGGGCGTTGGAGGTAAGCACACATGCCTTAGAGAAGTGGTCCCCACCCTTTTCTCGGATGTGGCACATCTTGATACCTTTGATTATTTTGAGGCACGCCACCACGGTCTCCAAACGAACTCATGAATATTCATGAGCCAATTCACAGGTCTTTTCAAAAAATTCTGTGGCAGACCAGCTCAGTCTTGAGGGTACATTTGTGTGCCGCAGCATATTGGTTGGGAAACACTGCCTTAGAGTACAAGGGGAAGCCAGCAGGCAGCAGCCAATTATGATGCTGGAGCCTTTGTACTATGCCTTTCCAACAAATATACTACTTAACTAGACTGCTGCTCCCTGCAGAAGCTCCCTGTGGAGACCACATTGCACCAGTCTAGACTGGATGAGACAAAGATATGGCTTGAAGTAGCACCGTCCACGGTCAGACTCTCTAGGCCAGACAAGGAAGAAAGAAGCCCTCTTGGTCAATGCAGAATCATGAGACTCCAACAGCACCTGGGGACCAACCCGAACTCCGGGCTGCATACTTGGATTACACATGGCTGGCACACCTGACAAGAGAAGGGGCTGTCTACCAGGTTCACCACAGAACCCGCCAGCCAGGTTCATAACAGTTTCACCTGCACCGGCTGTGGCCACATACCCCTCATCTATACCCTGGTCTCAGTTAGACACTGAGCCACGGATTCAACAGCACTGGCTGGGTCAGAAGAGCCAGATACAAAACTGGGTGTCATCATCATACAGAAAGCACCTGGGACCACATCTCTCCATTAACCTTTCTGTCAGCCCTAGGTACTCAAAGAATGGCAGGGGAGGGAAGGTGTCACCAAGCAGCGTCAGTGAATTGCTCATTACCAACTACTAGGAACTTTCAATAAGGAGCAAACAGAGCCACCAAGAGCAGCCTTGTCCGCTACTGCTACTTTCTGAAGGCATCTATATAATTCCTCAGTCAACAACATCAGCAGGGACATCTGCTCTTCATACAGCCTGCTGGGGTCACTGTGCCAAGCTGAAAACCACAGAACCTGAAGAGCAACAAAACAAGTACAGACCCAAAAGCAGCAGGGTAGGAGTCCCTCGCCAATGTGCCACAGCCCTAAGCGGCAGGGTGAGAGGAGAATCCAATCTCCATGGTCAAGTCGGCCCTCAGCTTCTGTATTAAACATGCCTATAAGGGAGCCGAGAGGTGTTAGTCATTTTCAATGATGCAGAGGCACGAGGATATGGTCTGAGAGTCCCCGTTGATTTCATGCAGGGGATAGTCCAGCTTCTCCAAGCGTAGAACTGGACACCACAATTCTAGGCTTGCCTCTGACTTATTCCCTCTCCCACAGATGGACTGTAAAAATCAGTTGGCTAATGTTTAGAAAGGACTTTGAAGTGAAAGTCACTGTGCCTTACTGCCAATCATCAAGCTGTCTCCAGTTACTGATCCTGGAAATAACGCCTCTGTATTCATCACTGGCTGGGATGCCGGAGGTAATTGGGGTAGGAGGGCAACACATTTATTCAGGTTCCCTCAGTTTAGAACAGGGTTGTCAAACACATGGCCCACGGGCTGCATGTGACCCCCCAAAGTTATTTCCTGCGGCCTGCAATGACACTATCATTACCAATATTTGCAATATCTTTATATGAAAAGGTTTCAGTGGTGCGGCCCTTGGGCTAACATTCTAGTCTTCATGCGGCCCTTGTGCGGCTCTCATGGTGATTTGAGTTTGAGACCCCTGGTTTAGAACCTAAGATACACTCATGGCTAGACTAGCCAGAGCTCTTCCCACTTAACGTTCTACCAGTTTCCCCTTAAAACACAGCAGAGCACTTTGGAGGCATAAAAATACTGGTAAAGAGCAATAGGGAAAAAACTGAACTGGCAGATTACAGTCTTATGGTCATGGGGAGATACTCAGGGGGAGGAGTAGCGGCATCATATAGCTTTGCTAAAGAGGAAAGGTGACATTTAGTTGGTGAATCAATGCTTTCCTCAGACCAAGTGTCTGGACACTGATGATCTAATGTGCTCTCATGCTCTCCTCATGTCTGCAGAGGGGCCTCAAGACAAGATACAAATGACTCTTTGCTCTGAACCAGGTTTGAACTCAACAAATGTATGAACAGCTGCCTGATCAAGCTTGTGGAAAGCAAACAAATGTGCAAAATTTTCAAAGGACAGTTTGCGGATATGAGCTAAGCGCCAGTAAACCACTGCCAGTTGGACATGGTTCCATTCATGGCAAGGATGACTCCAAGTTATTTTCAGGTGAGCCAAACAGTGCAGTTCTACTCTCCTACTTTCCATGTGGATTAATAGTGGCCTTGTACTCAGATGTTGACACTCGGGAATCTCATGGCCCTTTCTGTGAGAGCCAGAGCTTACTCCAGTCTCCCTGACCAAAATTTGTTCTCTTACCAACGTTGTACACTGTACTTTGCTTTTCTTATCTGGTGCCAAACCACCCCATAGGTGACTGCATTTCAGTGGGCTCTTTGTAAATTGTTTTGATGTCTTTTGGGATGGCAGGAGGTAAATATATATATGCAAAAATAAATACTGAGGTATTATGTACGCATTCACAACCTACAAAAAGAACGTCAGTTGATGTGTCTCTGGAACTTTAAAAATATATCCTTCATCTTCTATTAATTTTTGCAAGCTTTGTAACTTCAATTATGTTTTATTACTACATTATCTGAAGCAGTTTGTACAAATAGTTGTGTTAATTGTGTATGTGGCACAACTTGTGCCACAGGTGAGGTTGGTGCATATTTATAAAATGTTTCACTCTGCAGAAGATGATTGAAAACAAGCAGATTGATAAAGCCCTGTCAGGGCTTAAATTACAGCAAGAGAGGTTGAGGTTGGACATTAAGAAAAAATTCCTAACTGTCATGGTGATTAACCACTGGAATAAGTTCCCGAGGGAGGTTGTGGAATCTCCATCACTGGATGTTTTTAAGAGAAGACAAACACCTGTCAGGGATGGTTTAAGACAGTACTTGGTCCTGCCATGAGTGCAGGGGACTGGACTCGATGACCTCTCATGGTTCCTACCAGTTCTGTGATACAAAATATATCTGCAGCCGATTTGCAATCCACAAACATGGCTTGTGGCTATAAAGCAAGTATCCACAGATTTGAAAGGCTCTATGCACTGGTACTTCATAAAACAGTATGACCGTGTTTCAGCTCTTTCTCCAGGAATGAAGAAAATCTGTGTGTCATCTCTTGTACTGTGAGTTGAGACAAAGAATGATGTTTTTTCTTACAATACAACAGATGTAGTACAAAGAGCTGTGTATGTGCTAAAGGTTTGTTTTTTTCAGTTTATTAGAAGATCAGACATCCCTAAAGACACAAAGATTCAGGACATCAGATTTCCATCTCTCTTGTTCTGTAAAACACACTAACTTCATCTAGAAAAGCTCCTATCTTTCTCTTGTGTCAAAGACTGGCTCACCTTAGTTTTCTAAGGATGCTCTCTACCCTTCAGTACAAGAGGGGAACAGTAGAAAGATGTAACTGTTAGCATAGGACCCAGTGCAAGCACTCTTTCTAATGCAGGTAGGCCCAGCGATTTAAATTTCTTTAATATATGATATTTACATAGCAAGGTGTTAGACACCCTGTGAATGCCATAGACAGATTGACACAGACTTCTTGTGTGAACCTGGGCAAGTCACTTAACATTATGTGCAGCTGTTCTCCATCCATAAAATGAAGACTAATAGCATTTCCCTATCTACATGGATATCATGAGGATAAATAAGATAACAACTGTGAGGGTCTCTGATACTATAATAATGGGGGGGCCATATAATATAGGATATATAGTATGTGTGATATGCCTGGAAATTACCAAGTGGACAGAGGTATTAAGCACAAGCTTATAAACTGTGCCGAAGTTGGCTCTTCTTAGACAAATGGTCTGTTTAAAAAGCAGAGAATTTCTTTCTACGTGCTAGACATGCTACCAGTGAATTTAAATTTGTGCCGGAATCTCTCTGATTTGAATAGTTGCTAGGTAAAATGCTGCTGCCTGCAGGAACACAAACAAAAACATTGCATTGTGAGTTCAGTTATGTGTGGAATACACAAATTGTCTGGAGCTCTATCTCACTCGGTGACATGTTTTTGCAAGTGACCACTTGCTGTATATAGCTCAGATGGTGCTTGAGTGAAGAAGCCAAATTCAACAGACATCATACAGTTGCTAGGCTGGGCTGCTGGCCACACTTTTGGGGGGAAAAAATATACAAGCCATCATAGCTTGCGAGTTGAAAAGTTTTAAGTGAGCTGAAACAGAAGTGTGACAATATCAGTTATAAAAATGGTTTTATACTGTAAAACGCCATCAAAAAGTAGCAATCACGGTTCTTATTCTTCAGGAAACTAAAGCCTCACCATTGAAGGTGCAACATGGTCTGGGTTAACAAACTAAAGAAGTTAGTAAGAATAAGTAATAAAAGGCTTTCTTAAATATATGTCTCAAATAGGGAATACTGCAAGCAGCTGCTCCACAATACAAAACGACATGTGTTAAAGCACTGACTAATGTAGACGTAAGTTCAGACTGCTCCCTTATTTACCTTCAGCATAAGTATGTTTGTAGGCTTGCGGCCTTGAATAAAATCAAATTTAAGTAAGGTGGAAATGTAAGCTTCTATTTCCAGTGCCTCTTGAGTGTTAATATTCTCATTAAAAATAATTTATGGTGGCAGAACACAAGCAATAATCAATGTTAGTGCCAGAATTAGTTAGTGTCAAAGCGGTACAGGTTTCCTTTTGTCCAGCCCCAGTCTGGACGCTGATACGACCCTACCGGCCAAGCCCTGCAAGCTGAAGTCAGCTGGGATGAGCCAGCCACAGGTGTCCAGTTGCTGTGTACACATAAGAAGGAGTCCTGTGGCACTTTTAAAGACTAACAAATTTATTTATCACATGTGCTTTCATGGAAGAAAATCCCACTTCATCAGATGCTTTGAAGATGGGGGAAACAAAGTGTCTGAAGAAGTGGGATCTTCTCCCATGAAAGGTCATGTGATAAATAAATTTGTTAGTCTTTAAGTGCCACAGGACTCCTTGTTTGTTTTGCTGAACTAGACTAACAAAACTACCCCTTTGGATCTGTGTAGATATAGAGGCTTTTTACTCCTTTATTTTTAGCCCTTTCTGCTGCTGCTGCTGAGGTGCCAGAACAGAGGTGGCCAAACTTAGGGAACTCAAGAGCCACACAATTTGATTATTAAACCTTCATGAGTCGCACTGAGGCATATAGCCATATACTTTTGCCTGCTCCAAAATCACTAAATTGAAAATTCACGGCACACTTTAATTTTATTGTAAAAAGAGGGCAAATATTGATCCTACTAATGTCAGATTCTAATAATTACTTTGTTACCATGAAAACTAGGCCTAAAGTAAAAATGCTGCCACTTCCCCACCATCCCCGACCATGCTCTGCTTCTCCCCACTATCCCTGACCATGCCACTGCTTCCCAACCATCTCCAACCATGCTAGACTTCTCCCCACTGTCCCCAACCATGCTGCCGCTTCCTCACCATCTCTGACCATGCCATGCTTCTCCCCACCATCCCCAACCATGCCACCACTTCCCCACCGTCTCCGACCATGCTGCGCTTCTCCGCATTGTCCCTGACCATGCCTCTGCTTTCCCACCGTCTCCAACCATGCTGCTGCTTCTCTCCAACATGCTCTTCTGCGAGCCGCACTTTTTCTTTCAAGAGCTGCATGCGGCTCACGCGCTGCAGTTTGGCCATGCCTGTGCTAGAATCTAATGGTGCTTGTGCACCACCTTTATGCTGTGAGGGACTCAACTGTTCGCTCCACTGTATGACAAACATAACGAGGTGCAGCCAATGGCTCTGAGGGGGTCCAAGACTAACGCCTGTTGTGTCATGACTAGCAGGCGATCCCCAGACCCTTTCAGAGACAGGGCCTTCAGTCTGCACCAGATGTGTACAAGTTTAGGGTCAGCTGAACAACTAGATTTAATACTCCTCCGGTCTATTGAAGAAGCCTTTTTCAACACAATCATGATGGGTCTCTTTTACTTCTATCACATCAGAGTTAACATAGCTGTTATCATTTTGCTCCCCTCACGCTGATTATGCACTGTACTTTGACACTGTCAGGCACAGCTATACGAGTGCCCTGCGAAACAACCAATTCAGGCGTGAATTAAAACATGAACAAAGATAAAGTGCAGATAAAGGATTTAAAATAGAAATCAGGGTGCCAGGATCTGCCAAATGGAAAATCTTTTAAATGCGATCTGGGACAGAGGGCATTTCAAAGACTCACAGAGAGACTCTACAGGTGGTGATCTTTCACTTCTAGGGGTACATACACCAATGGCCTGTCTGAGGATGGGGAAGGTTCTGAGTCAGTACAGAGAATTGTTTTTTGGGTATCTGGTTGGTGAGTCTCGCACACATGCTCAGGGCTTAGCAGATCACCATAGCTGGGGTCAGGAGGGGATTTTCCTGCAAGACAGACTAGCAGGGGCCCTGGGTGATTTTTGCCTTCCCTTGTAGTGAGAGGCATGGGTCACTTGCTGGTGGCTTTTCTACTTTGAAGTCTTTAAACCATGATTTGGGAACTTAATGGACTTAACATCAGGTTAGGTATCTATCACAGGAGCGGGTGGGAGGTTTACTAGTCTGCATTGTGCAGGAAGTCAGACTGGATAATCATATCAATCAATCCCTTTTGATTTTAGAGTCTATGACCCCATAGGAGGAGGAAGAATCATCAGCCAGAGATTTTCCCTCCCTCAGAAAATTATTCCTTATGGCTAAACTGTCATTAACTTCCCATGAGCTGACAGATTCCCCCATCGCCTCCTCTGAGAGTTGCAATATCATTTGCTTTCATGACACATTTGCATTGGCCATAGTCACCAGCTTTAGAGGCAATGTCACCAGCCCTTTGCAGCCAATGAATATCACAAATATGCTACTGAAGGGACTGTTGCTGGATTTGTGATAATAGAGCCAAATTCTGAGCTGCTTGTTCAGTTCTTACCTAGGGCTGACTCAGGCACAGTGCTGGCTGAAACCCCTGCGAAGTTTGGCCTAGTGAAGATTTATGAGTTTGAGGCACTGACTGGCAACATGCTGAGCACCATGGGCTTCAATTCTGAGCAACAGTAGGAGAGCTAAGACTTTGGCTGAAAGCCGTCATGCCCAGAAAAAAAGCTTTTTCCCCCGCCATTGAGAGCAGGAGGTGACATGGCTGCAGAAGGGTTTGCTGCATCCTAGGCGGTAAGCAGTTCCACAACGCAAATGAGCCCCTCTGGAGCCAGCTCCCCTTTCTCATCTCAGGGGATCTTTATGCTGGGCTCTGTATTTCAGAGCAACTCCTGATAAAATCTAATTAAACAAGAACAGAAGAAAGGCAAATGGGTAATTAAAGAGAGGAGGAGAGGGGAGCTATCCCCAGGGACCCTTGGAGAAAATGGTAACATTTAACTTAGTCCTTAATATAGCTTATGCTTTCACTTTTACATTTATTGCAAAAGGCTAGATTTGGAGGAGAGCGGTCCTGGGAGGAAAGCAAGAGTAAGAAAAGAGTAATACTGGTGAGAAACAGTGCTTAACCCTTTATTCTCCGCCTCTGTCCTGTTATATGAAGCCTTGCTATTAGAAGACCACATAGTGTACCATCCTTTATTTCCCCTGGATTTAAAGACAGATCCAACTCCAAATACAAACCCTGGATCTGCCCTGTCCCCCGACTTTGTCTCTAGGGCCCTTTTCTAACTACACTGCAAGGTATTCTGTTGCGCACACACATCACGTGAGGTCTCTGCTAATTCTTTGTTTCTGTTCACATAGGGCTCATCACAGTCAATGACTACCTTTCCACTGACTTCACTGAGTCCTCGATCAGGCCCCTGTTGGAGCTATGCAAATAACAAAGCAGAGTTTATTACCATAGCTTTACCATATGGAGCTATGCAAATAACAAAGCAGTGTTTATAACCATAGATTTTTCCAAGCGATGGTATTAAGTCACAAACTCACAGCCAACCCAAGTATATGAGCTGTCCCTTGTGGATCTGGGTTTGGACTATGAACACCACAAGTTTGGGATATCTATATTCCGAGACCAAGACAACAATTCTTATGCAGCACAAGAAAATACAATGGTGGTAAGAACCCTGGGCAAAAGTCAGAAAGAACGAATGGAAAGAAGGAAGGGAAAAAGGAGTGTAAAGAACTAATGCAAGGAGGTAGATATAGTCCGTGTTTCAGAGGAAAGTAAAACACATATACTATGTGTGACTAGTTATGCAGTGCTGAGTATCAGAAAGACAGTTTCTTCCTGGCTTCTATACTGATCTGTTTGCACTCTGAAACTGTAATTCTACTGCCCTGATTGCTACACCTACCTGCAGAACTAGTGGTATTTTCTGAGGCTACAGAATCCAGATTTTTGCCATGGTGGCAAGCTTACTATAATTGCCTGGCACCCTATGGTCTCAGGCTGCAGGCAGTTTCAGGCTGGGGAAGCTATGCACCTTGCCCTGTGAGGGATGGGCTTTGGGGCTGGATGTGGAGCAATCCAGTCAAAGTGACACTCAGGTGATGTTACCAAGTTTTGTCTGGTTTCAAATTTGAAACTGCTACTTTCTGTGTGGTGTCCACTCAAACTAAACTAACTCTATTCAGCCCAAAGGTTGGCCCCAGCCTCAGTCCAAGTTCAGTCCTGGCTTTAAATATTAGATTGCTGCCACTGAGAGAAACTGAGTTAGAGACTCACTTATCTCCTATATCCAGGATCGAAGGAGGACGTTAGCAACAAACTCAACCATGAGCAGTTATTAAACAGAAGCATGGCTTAATAAAGGAATAAGCTCTGGGCTGGAAGCCACATACACCTGAATTCTCTTTCTGGCCCTGACTTCCTCACACTGGATTGTCTCAAGCAAATCATTTTGACTTCGCTGCACTTCAGTCCCCCCATTTGTAGAACAGTGAAACTACTGACCTAATTCACAGAGCGCTGTGCCGATTAGTCTGTTACTGTTTGTAACGTGTTCCAGCAGTAGAAACTTTATATATAACCATCTCAGTGTCCAAGTCCCTAGAATAGTTTTCCATCTTCTGGGGCTTTAGCCAGACTTTCCTGATCTTTACAACAAACACGATAACCCTGCATTGCAAAGGCAGATATATGACTTGGGACCTTCCCATTAGGAAAATCCCTGCAGATCAGAAACCTGCACTGGTCTGGAGTTATATTAAGCTTATTGTATTCTTAGTTCACTAAATAATTCCCCAGCAGAGTCCTCTCACTTTTATATTTTGTGAAACATTCCCTTAGTATCCACACGTCCCCAAAGAAAACAGATAATGCTGCAAGTAAATAAAAAACCACTGGCACAGATTCAGCACCAGAATGAGTAGCCTCTGGCAGATGTGTCTTCTTACGTGTAACTCTTTGGGACAAATACCCCTGCCTTCAAGGTCTCAATATCCTTTTTTGGCATAGGTGCCTACTTAGTGTGCGTGTACACACACATACATCCATACTCATACCTATGTATAATGCATGCACGACACAGAGATGTCCCCTGTTAATATCAAGCTTCGTAGTGTAGTGTTAAGGTATGACCGGCTGCTCCAAAAGAAAATCATTAACAAAGAGATGAAAATAAAAGCTATTCGATTTGGGGAAATGCGGAATATAGCCACACTGGCCTTCTCATTGGGTTCAATATTGCTCTGCTCTCCCCAGGCCATCACCAACAGGGAAAAGTTTCCATTGTCATTGGAAAACAGCAAAACAATAAATCAGAGCACAACTGACACACCCAAGAACTTCTGGCTTTGCTACCTTATCCTTTCCTATAATCTCTTTTTAAGGGGTCCCTTAATCATCTTTTCTTTGTCTGCCAGCACCACAAAACTTACGCATGTGTTGAGGCACCTTAAAATGATGAAATTAATATGGCCTTCTCTATCTGCTCTCATTCAAATCTAACATCTCTCTTTGTTTTTGGACAAGCAACAGAATTATAACTTGCAATTAGTCCTCCTTCCTGCTCAGCCTCCAGGTAATATGGAAGCCCAGAACAGATGACAGAATGGACCGAGATATGCACAGACAGATAGGCACACAAATATTCTGCTTGAACAAAAGTCCTGATGCAGCAATGAAAGAAGGAGACACAAATAATGGTGCAGATTTTTTAAGAAATGAGCATTCCACTCACCATGCTATCGATTCGTCCCAGTTAACAAGTGCTAGATCTACCCCAAAACTCTCATTAAAAACCCAAATTCAAACATTTTAATTTTCTCCCTGCTTTGTATAACGTGAACAGCAAATATAGGCACTTACCTGTAACAGCTTGGAAAAGAGAAGGCAGAATAATCAGGAAAAGCTTCATGTCAGTATCTCTTGCAACTATAATCCCAGGCTACAAAAAGATTTAGAAGTCTTCTGGGATACTGTAAAGGAAAAAGAGGAAGGGGAGGAGGGAAGGGAATTCTGGAGATGATGTGGCTCTTTTTTATCTAACAAATATAGATGTGCTCTCATCTCCCAGAATTGCACACGCCAGCACTCAAGATGCTGTAGGTTCCTCTCTGCAAGATCCTGTTGGCTTCCTTCAAGCCAGGTTTCTTCTTGGACCCCAAACTAACGAAAGTGGCAAACAGTTCCAGGACCAGAAGATACTTGCAGCTCTTTGCAGCCTCACACTGAAGTTTGGAGGGAGTGGGGGATGAAGTGGCAGGGAGAAGGAAATCTTCTTTCACCACTGGTTGGCTTCCCCCCCACCCTCACTTGCACTTGACTCACCTACCTCCAGGGAAATGACACATGAATCAGAGAAGATCTGACTTAAAAAAGCAGGAGGCTCAATTGCTTTTTTTCACTTGGCTCTGCTGAGGAGTATTTGAAAGGCAGGCAACCTTTTAGCCCTGGCTGTGTGCATCTGCTGGTTCAGATGGCGGTAGTGCTGTGGGGAAGTGGGTCTCTGAGTGCCTTCCCTGCAGGATGCCCAGGTCCTGACTAGGAGATGAGAAGAGAAAGGGGAGTGATTTTTTTTTTCCCCAAATGGGCCAGGGAGGACCTGGAAAGAGGGCCCTCTGCTGGATATGACACATAATAAACACTTTCCAAAGGCTTCCGATCTCTTCTGTTCTTGACTGTGCACACCATTTTAAGTAGATAGCAAGTGTGAAAAATCAGGACAGGGCATAAGGGGTAATGAATAGGTGCCTATATAAGACAAAGCCCTGATTATCAGGACTGTTCCTATAAATCAGGACATATGGTCCCTCTACTTTAATTATGATGTTTTAGGGAAGTGGTGCTCAGCTTTATTTCTGCCTTCACCACTGGCTTCAATCATTTTTACATATAGAGCAATTTCTGTACGTTACTTATTATGGCTCATAAGACTTCTGTGAACTGGGGGTCTGACTTCTGAGACATATGTCCCAGAGAGGGGGCAACAGGCAGTGGCTGGGAGGTGAAGCAGATGAAGGTGATGATGAAGCAGAGAAATTGCGGCATTATGTAGGGGTTGGTGTAGAAATGTAACCAGAAATCAGGCCTTTCTACACAGTAACTGCTTATCTTCCTGCCTGCAGTAGCAGCCTCCCAATGGGCCGGGTTTTTCCTGGTGGGCACAGAACCACATTAGGGAGAGTGCGGAATTGCATTGTCATTGGGGAGCTCTGGGATAGATTATGATTCAGGTCTCCTGAACACACCATGTTGCATCACACTCCATTTTCCAAGGAGTCACTTTCTCTCCTCTCCTCATTGCTCCCTTTTTGGGAGGCTAGTTCCCTCAGCGGCTGTAAGAAACAGCAACTCTCTAGCACATAGAAGCCACAATTGTGCCTGGCTTTTGCAGGAGGAGCAAGTGGGAAGGGGGTTTGTCAAACTTCTTTGCACTTTTCTATGAGCACCTACAAAAGGGCAAGGCACTCACTTCCTTAGCAAAAGCAGTTAGGTAGCAATCTAGACCCTGAGTTTCCTTAGCATCTGGTTCATGTGGGACAGGAGCCCAGCAGAACTGATAAGAAGAATGAATGGGTTCTTGTTGCTCCTGTTACTGTAACTGTCCCCATTCTGTAGGTGCGGGAGCTGCAACTCCTTGGTGACCCATCCTGGTCAATGTCTCTTGCATTCTTGCCACAGAGTTATATTCCTTACTAAGGTGCCCACCTAAAAGTGGCAAAGAAATCAGTTAGCCATTGCTCAGGTACCACTATCTTGAAGGACAGTGCTTTTCAGTGGATTTGATACTCTGTGTAGGGTATGTTTTAACCATCTGCCATCCATTCTTCCTGAATAGAGACCCATTTGCAGCAAAATATACAGGGGAAACCAGCTCCTGCACCTGCTTCTGTCAAAGGCCCTCAGTCGTCTACTTATCTACCAGTAGCCAAGGCACAGACTTAGTTTATAATTTAGCCATATGTCTTTGTCCATCTCTTGTACCTTCTGTCTTAGGGTCTACACTTTGCAAACCTCAATGAGTCTGACAGCCATCCCAGCAAGCAGGTCACTGCAGTCTGAGTTTTTCAGGTAGGCTAGCTGAGGTAAAGAAGAGGAGAAACCTGATGGAAGTCATACAGCAAATGCCTGCCAGTACTGGTACTAGAACCCAGAAGCCAATCCCCACAATATCCTAGGTCCCACATTCCTAGGAAAAACCTGGTCCCTTGGCCATACCCCTATATCGTGGGGAAAAAATCACAAGTACTGGTATTCTTCCAAATTTAAGGCATGAAAATAAGACATGGTTCACTGAGCTGTGCTCCAAGGCTGGTGCTAGGGTTTCTGGCGCCCCCCTGCAGCACAGCAGATGACAGATCTATTATACCCTGGTGGACGAGTGATGACAACAGTGCAGCACGATGGCCTAGCAGCGCAGTCCCCATGTTGGCGCCCCCTGTAATGCTTACCTCACTGTGTTGCGCCAGCCCGGCTCTCCTCCCCTTTCCCACATGACCAATGAAATGGCTCCAGTTTTGGCACAAAAATCATGCTCCCTGTGCATGTGACTTAACCCCTCCCTGAAATGAATGGGCAAGCTCCTCTCTGCATGGATTGTGCTTCGTTCACATCTTTCAGGCTTTTCACTGTAATCATAAGACCTAGAGACCCTGCTCTCTATTTGACATGAAAACTGAGATTCTGGAGACCACATTCAGAGAGATGCCAGTATGGTGTATAGGCATGTCCCTGTTGTTTCCAAGCACTGGGTCACATCCTCTTTGAAACCAGAGTAAACTGTATCAGCACAAATCTTGTTGCACTCATGTGAATTGTCTCTGTGTTGAGCTTTTCCACTGGAGCAGCTACTCCAGTGGCTAACAGACTATAATGTAGATAAAGTCACTTTGTAAGCTGGTGCCATTAGCAAATTGGCATGTGACGTTGGGATCAAAATCAGTTTGCAGCTGGTTGAACAATGACATTTATGCACAGAACTATTAGGCTGAAAACTAAAGTGAATTAAATATGTTTTTTCCCCCCAAATATCATTCAACTCTCTGTAGGACCAGTTGAATGAAAAACAAAATTAACCAGGAATAGTTTATTGCCATGAAAGCACGGCAGGTAAATGATTTGCAAAAAAGTAACCAAACAAACTCTAAACGGTAAGTAAAGGAGAAGGAAGCCAGTGCTAACACTGCCTGTCCTGAAGAGCTTCCTCCACTGGTGTTATTTGGGTTTCTTTCTTTCTTTATGTTATGTTATATAATGTTGCTCATCACTTTAGTATCTGATCATGTTCCACGTAAAGTCAATACCAAAAACAAATCCTGTTTAATGGAATCTCTGGATCACCTTCTGGCTGTGTTCAGACGTGAGTTTTATTTTGAAACAACAGCTGTTGTTTCAAAATAAAATTTCTCATTTCCACATGACGTACCGTTATTTTGAAACCGTTAAACCTAGCAGGAAAGCGACATAGCTGTTGTTTCAAAATGGTTGTTTCGAAACAATGGCATTCAGACATGTTGTTTTGAAACAACACCATTGTTTCAAAACAACTGTTTCGAAAGAACATGTCCGAACGGCCTTATTTTGAAATAACAGCCATTTTGAAAGCAGGCTTTTCCTTAATTTGAATTAACAAATGGTTAATTCGAATTAACTTATTTTGAAATAAGGATTTTATTTCAAAATGAGTTATTTCGAAATGGGTTGTTTCGAAATAACAGTTACCGTGTAGACATATCTTTTCCAGGACACAGATTCTGGTTGTGGGATTTTTGGATCAGTCACTTTGCCTGAGGGTTTTTGGGGGCGTCCATGGTTGCAATATACTTGTGGTCATTCCTGAGTCTTGGCACTATCAGCTCATAAAGAAAAACGACTGTCCAGTGACACTGCTTTGACTCTGCTGTTCCGAACTGGCAGCATGGCAAGGGTTTGAGTGAAACTTCCTGTATTTCCAGTTCATTACTTACGTGAAATAATACCTGATCTGATATAACACCCCTCATGAGACCCCCAGCCAATGGGTTTTTGCTTATGTAAAGAATGTCATTGAATTTCTAATTGTCCTTTACATTGCAGCACATTTCCTCCGTCTCCAGTTTTAAAGGAATGAGATCACTGGAAGAAGACCTTGCCCGCCACTTCTCCACTGATACTGGTTGGGTCAGTCATTCTTATGTCAATATTGTAAGGAAGCAGAGGGTCACAAAATAAAAAGTTGTGTTTCTGTATGAAATTTATTGAAGATCTAATGGTACTTTGAAGCTAAAAACTCACCAATGGTGAGAATGAAGCCAGGGAAAAAAACACTGAGAAACCAAATGTTTCTTTTTCAAGTAGAATATAAAGTCGTTGAGAAAGCAGTTGTGCTTGTATGTTCTTCTGAGGATGGGGAACTTTTAAGAGTTTTAAAATAGTTTAGTCTGGTGAAAATTCTTTAGAGAAGGAGAGTGTAAATTTCATTCTCTTTGTGGAGGTTTCAGATTTACACCATCAAAGCAAAAAAGCTCTGCCTGCAGTCCTGAAGGCTAGATTGGGACATGATATCACAAGGATATC
This sequence comes from Podocnemis expansa, assembly GCA_007922195.1. Lineage (NCBI taxonomy): Eukaryota > Metazoa > Chordata > Testudines > Podocnemididae > Podocnemis > Podocnemis expansa. The sequence goes on from ML681991.1 coordinate 24,746,940, forward strand.
ACAGGACAAGCTGGCTTTTCATCACTACAAAATGAAGTTCAAACCCTGGGGAACGCTGCACAAGGATCTCAAAGTGACAGATATTAGCGGCTGCCTAAACTTCAAAACCACAGCTACTTGTTTAAAAGAAAAATTGAAGATCCAAAATGAAAATCCTTGTTGAGGATTCACAAAACATGATAATGCTTCAACCCTGTAATTCCCAGGGACCCAGCAGTGTGACTTGTGACTATTAGGCTGTGAGAAAAGCTGTCCTGGCTACACATGGGAAGGTAAAATATAAAGAGGAAATGCTCAGTGTATGGCTGAAATGAAATCTGGAGGTGGGGTGCAGTCTGCTATTGATACAAAGCCTGTGCTACAAGAACAATACGACAAGGTTTTTGGGTTTTTTTTTTATTTTATTACAAAAATGGCAGAATTATTACAGAAAGAACGTTCTACAAATACTCCAGGGTCTGGCATGTTATTGTATGGCAGGCATCTGCATGGCATCATGCCTATACAGCATCACATACAACATGAAAGAAGAACCAATAAATCAGAGTGAAGCCACAACAATATTCAAAGTGGGCCCTGAACTTCAGCAATTGGCTCTGGCTTTTACTGGTCCTAAAGTGCAGGGGTGTTTGGAATTGTAGTCTGGGTTGAAGAACAGACAAAACTGGAGTGGGCTCCAGGCTTGGATTGTGAAATTCCACCCAACATCTGAGGGTTCCTAGTCAAGATTTTGATTTGCACCCAGCCCGCTCCATAGAGTTACGGGCTCAGAAATAAAAAAGAGATTCAATATTGGATTAGGTCTTATTTGTGGAGAACTGGGAAGCTTCAGATTTGTGCTTATTAAAGAATTTGTGACTCAGTTTGCCTTTTCACCTTGTATTGCTACCCAGAAGGATAAAGAGATGAACTTCTTTCTCTTCTGGTGGTAGATATGTGACAGGTGAGACCTAGGAAGCATGAAAACATCAAAGACTGTTATACTGACATGTGCTAGATGCTATTGACACAGAGGATATGCATAGACTCCTGTATCATCAAGTCTTTGTGTTTCTGGATCCTGGAAGGGTTATTTGTGGAATCTGAAATCACTGGAGGGGAGATTAAAGCTGAGTGCCAACACTAGTCATGTAGATACCTGGGTCTTTCAGGTTTTACCCTCTGCAGAAAATAGCAGTGACTGGATTTACCTGTTTTCAGAGGCCTGGGGAACAAAGGTTGCAAAACTGTATGATATATTGGCCTGAACTGAGTCAGGGTTGACTCTCACTTGATTTAAGAACTGAGATGTGACTTTAACCAAGAGGGCAGAGCCCTGCCAGAAGGGTTTGAAACGGAGCTTGAGTGATGCAGGAACACTCCAGAAAACACCCCTAGCACATTTTTGGGGAGCTGGAATAGCATCTTGTGGTGTTTCCAGAATAGTCAGCGCTTGCATTCTGGTCCTAGGAATGCTGCACTCACCCGCTGGTTTGAAAGACTGTGGGACCTACCAGTCTCCACGTAGAAGATGAGAAACAGCTGGTAAACACAGTATGTGTGTAGACAGTTCACGGTTTTATGATGTTTTCTATGGTTTATGATGTTTTCGCTGCACTGTTTTCATCCCAGATAAATACCCTGTGGTTTGCAAAAGCAGGCTGTTTGCCGATAGCAATAGTCATACCCAGGGCCGGAAGTAGGTGTTCTGGTGGCTGGGGCAAGCAGCCCCAAAGGCACCCCCCCTTGACCTGGCCCGGGGCCCAATCTGTGCTGGCAGCAGGGAGCCCCCACCATTGCTGGGAGCCAGCAGCGAGCCAGATCTGTCCCCAGCTGCTAGCAACAGGCGGTGGGGAACCCCAGTGGCAGTGGCTGGGGACTGATCCAGCTCCCCACCGCCCCAAGGACCAAATTTTAGAGGGCAGCTGCCAAGAAGGGGCCAGGTAGGGGCTGCGGCTGCCAGTCATGTGGCGCCTTCTAAGATTCAGGGCCTGGGGCTTTGCCCCAATTGTCCTGCCCTAGTTACGGCCCTGGTCAGACCTCTCCAGAAGAGTGCTGAACACAGCCTTCCTTCCTAAGGGGGTCACAGTAAAGCAGGAGTCTCAAACTCAAATCACCACAAGGGCTGCCTGAGGACTAGTAGAGGGCCACATGAGGACTAGTACATTAGCCCAAGGGCCGCACCACTGAAACCTTTCCATACAACAATACTGCAAATATCAGTAACAGTAGTGTTGTTAAGGGCTGCAGGAAACAGCTTTAGGGGCCACACGTGGCCCCCCGGGCTGTGTGTTTGAGACCCCTGCAGTAAAGGATGGGAGGAACGGCACTCTAAATCCCTGGTCTAGAGGGAAAGACATGCTGTGTCCTCCATGCTCTGAGAAAGGTCATGGTTTGAGGCTGGAGACCTGTCTGCAGTGCCCTCAAAGACTATGTCTATACTGTGGGGGCTCTTTGAAGTCAACTTAACAAGGTTGACTTTTAAAGTCAACCTTGTTAAGTCAACTTAAGGGTATGTTTACACTGGAAACAGTGTAGACATACCCCAGGCCCTGGCCCCGCCCTCTGCCCCACCCCAAGGCCCAATCCTGCCCTGGGGCAGGACAGGGGACGACCCGAGCTCACGCCCTGGCTCCTAGTTTGATTTAAGGCTTAAGTTGACCTTAGGAGCAGATGTTATTAAGTTGACTTAAACAAGTGCTTAAGTCAACTTAATACAAGCTCAATTTGGCCCTGGTGTTCCTTAGACTGACTTAAGAGAGGTTAAGTCGACCTAAGGCCCCACTGTAGACATACCCAAGGAGACCACAAAGGACCCAAAGGTGCAGTATGCTCTAAATTGACTTTTTCTAGTCCTTCCTGCAGTATAATTTTAAATATTCCTGTGACACTGACAGCTTCTGCCAAGATCCCCATTAATGACAGACAAATAAAGGCTGGAATCAGCCTGGCCCTTCTGCATGGCAGTAGTGGCAATATAGGTATTGGAACTGCAAGAATGTGTTTAGTGCTTAGACTTCAATGAACGCAGCATTTGTATCCCATATGTAAGTAAGGTAATATTTGAGCAGATGTATTCTGAACCTCTGGGTATGTCTACACTAGCAAATTAGTTTGAATTAAAGAGCCTTAATGCAAAGTAATCTGAGCCCTGTCTACACTAGGCTTTGCCTCGTTCAGACTAAAAAATTTACTAGTTCGCCTAGTTAGTCTGAACTAACTGCTTAGTTCAAACTAGCACGATGTAGTCATGCTAGTTCAAACTAAATAAGTTCAAACTAGTGGTTAGTTTGAACTAAGCACCTTTTTTAGTGCAAACTAACTTTCAGTTTGAACTAACTGTGCCTTTTTAGTTTGAACTAAAAAGTTAGTTCAAACTAAAAAAAGTGTGGTTAGTTCGAACTAACTTTCAAACTACTTAAGTTTGGGTTAAGCAAGTCCGAACTAAGATTTTAGGTGTAGACATGGCCTCTGTGACCACGTAAACCATGAGAAAGGAAAGAGATATGAGATAGGGTGAAAAGCAGATCTTCAGCAGAAGGTGGTATGCCCTTCCCAAATGGTTCAAAGATACCAGACAGACTATTGTAGGACATTGTAGCTGGAATTTCCCAATGTAGCATCAACAAGAGGACAAAAGATTTTTGTTGTTACTGTGCCTCCTGCCCATGAAGATGAATGCTCTCCCATCAGTTGAGTGTCGCAGTCAAAAGCATGTGAGAAGAAAAGAATAGACCCCCCTAACAAAATGATTTCATCTATGCTGCTTGGATTCTGGAGGGCAAGGTGTCTCAAGGCATACACAAGAGATCCCCAACTGCTTAGCTTGGGTTAGCCCTAAGGGACAAGTTTAAGCTTGCTTATTATAGAAGCATCTATTTTCTCCTGACACTAAGTTTAAATTTCCCTCATATTTATTGCATCCCATTTCTTCTAGTTGCACATTCACTAGACCATACAAGGTCCTACCTTGGGGTGTTTTCAGCCACCTTATAGTTACACACAGCTCAATCCCCCATTAGTCACCCTTTGCACACTCCTGTAATTGTTACAATCATGGTGTCCACACAGAGGACAAGATAAAAAAACAAATGACTTTTGCTGGAAGGTTGCAATGTCACATGACTTTGTTTCTTTAAGTTCAGAACAATAACACCCACAAACCCCAAACAGAGGGACAAATAAGGCTGCTCCCTGAGGTTGAAACACACTCAACCTTCTTTTAGGCTGGCTCTCTCCTTTTGCACACTTTCCTACAAAGCCCCACAGCCTGCAAGAAAGCTTAGGAAACTTCTTACAAATTAAAGTGATAGCTTGTAATTTTATCACACTTTTCAATACACCAGAGTGATCTTTTCCCATAAATTGCTCCTTCCAGTCCTGATTATTCATGATTTTTTTTTTGGAAATTTCTTCAATTTGTCAAAATCTTTTGAAGTGGTACAGAAAGTCTGCATTTGTCAGACATTACCTTTGCATGTGCTACAGGTTACTACAGTAAATAAAACTGTAATTAGCTCTGAGTCTATTGCTCATGGGCTAATAAAAACACAAAGTGGCTGTTGAGGTCCTTTTGGCTAGAATTGTGTGCGTGTGTGTGGGCAGGAAGATACTTCACTGTAACAATGCTCAGCTCAGCACCTGTATCTATACAGAAGCAGGCTGATGAGAGCTGTTCTAAAGGCATTTAAGCTGATAAAAATGCTGTTATCTCCATTATGCCATGGAAATCTTTTTATTATTTAATAACAGTCAAGCACGTTTTTGAGGCAATCCAGCTGTCTGCTTTGTGATTCTTAATGTGCAACGGGTTTTGCATTAAACTCTCCTTTTCCTTTTATTGAGTCTTCCCCTACAGTGGCTCCAACAGCTATCATCTGTCACACGGACTACTGCAACCTCATGAAAATATGCATGAATGCTGGATATTTGCACACATGCACTAAGCACTTTGCATGCTTGCAGTTGTACGGATTTAACTTTGACAGCCTGGCTCATTGTGTCTAATGCATTGCTCGGCTTCCTGGAACGGCTGCAGAGACTGTGTCTTTTTATTTGTTCTTTACAAAGCTGAGCACATAAGTTATGTTCCAGTAAAGAAGCAAAGAACTTCCCTGTGGGCCTTGGAAGAGGAATGGAGTAGATTTGCCAGACCACCCTAGAAAAAACAAAAATCTGAGATCTGAGCAAAAAGAGAACACCGTGTAAACAGGCTGAATATTTAACTGCTGCCCACTGGGTCTTGCCTGTTTATATATAGATCTTCATTTCCTTCTCCCCAGAATGTCTGCAGGTCGCCTCGTTGTGGAAACAATACAACAGCCATTAAAAAACCACAGTGGGAGAACCACTGCAACTTTCACTTAGGATAAAAAAGCACACACTGCATTATGTGTCCGTTTCTGCTCTCATTTTCTCCCACAATCTCAGTGACTCAGCAAAGTAGCATAGTGGCAACATGGTACAGTATCTGACCTGTGTTAGGCACAGCACACACTAAGTGAGCACTCTTTGGGAGAACTGATGAGCAGGAAGGGAGTTTAGTTTGGGGTATACTTTTGCAATCTTTGACAGAGAAAACAAAAAGCAAGAAAATCAGGAAATCCAGGTCTAGAAGGTTAGGGATTCATCAGAGCACAGACCAAGAAGGATTATGCAGAAAGGGGAGATGATCTGTGAGCAGCCAGACATGACTGAGAAGGCCTTTCAGATTATTTTAGGATGACAGGGGCAGCCACATTGCTTCCCGTGCAACTGCAGATCTGGAGATTTAGAGCTTTGAACCAGTCTTGACAGACATTGCACCCCATGGGCTGAGCGTACGTGTCCTTGCACTGCTTGTCAACATGCTCCCCAAATGGAGAAGGAAGAGCCTCATGCCAGCTGCCAGGGATCAGAGGCAGGACAAGGCACTGTCCAGCTGTGATACTAGCATTAATTCATTCAAAGTCTAGCCTGCTGATTATCTGCCTGAGATATTGTGTGCTACTCTGGGGCTACTTCTCCAGGGGGCAGGCTGGCGGAGGACCGGGGCTGCCAGGTTTACAGAGGGGTTGGCTCTCTGGGAAAGTTTACTATTTAAAGACAGTTTTGGCTTGTAGCAGGCATATTAGGCATTGCCTCTCCTTCCCTGTTTATTTTTTTACAAGGCTTATCTGACATGAAAATAGGATCTTTGCTGCTGTAGAGTCCTGGCAATTCCCTAGGTGAGGTTAGACTCCTCTGAGAGTGGCACCCAATCAGCAAGACAGCAACAATTGGGATGTCACACAGATAATGAACAAGGAGTCCTGTGGCACTTAAAGACTAACAAGTTTATTTATTGCATGAGCTTTCATGGGAGAAAATCCCACTTCAAAACATCTGATGAAGTGGGATTTTCTCCCATGGATGCTCATGCAATAAATAAATTTGTTAGTCTTTAAGTGCTACAGGACTCCTTGTTTTACTGAACTAGAGTAACATGGCTGCCACTTTTGAACTTGGCAACACAGATAATGGTTACAGTTTGAGGTTGTGGCATAATAATAAATTCATTAATTACAACTACTCATGTCCTGCTGTCTTGTGCCTAATGTCTGAGGAGGTCACCGGCCTCTGCAGACATTAAGTTAGTAAGAATCCCCTAATCTCAGAAGTCATTATCTGCTCTGAGTGATTAGCAAAACTGAGGTGCAGTAGGGTTAAGCGACATTGCACAGGAAGTCTGTGGCAGAAGCTGAAAATGAACCCAGACGCCCAGGTCTGGCCCTACAGCCACAAGTCCAGCCTTCACCATAGTGTGTCCTGCAGGATGCTGGGGAACTGACTTCCATCCTAGACGCACCACCCAGGCCACTGTGCCTTTCAAAGTTTGCCCCAAGGTGACACTGGCTCTCTTATTCTGGGGTAAACTTGGTCTTTAAACAAAAAGTGCATGTGACCTGATAGCTGAGAATCATAATTGATGATGCTGTCCCATGGTGGGGCTCTTGAACTATGTGCAGTTACACACAAAAATTTCAAATGGATATTTTTCTAGCAAGCATTTTCTTTATCACCTCTCTGTTTTATTAGTAACAAGGTTTGTACACAGATGCAGCCTTACTTTTTGATAGCTCCAGGACAGTTTCTTTCTCTTTTTTTGTCTAGAGTTGGCGTGATTATTTAGTTTCCCCATGCAGTTAAAACAGCAAGTTTCTTTCACTTTTCCTGGTATTGCTAAAGTTTCCCATTAGAACACTGTTATTCCTACACTGCTAGCCATCCAAATGAATTTGCACAGAAAGAATAAGGAAATATTAAATTCCCTGGCCAGTTCTAGTTATGATCATCATCTTGTATGCAGTTTGTCTTGTTTTGCTTCTCAATATTGTCACCTCTGTTTATTCTGGATCAGGCTCACAGAAGAGAATTCGTTTTCCCTAGTGCCATTTCATTACAACAGTGATCCCAAAGCACTGTACAAAGCAGGGAGTTCAGTATCTGTGTGCCATGTTGGTTATGGGAGCCCTGAGGATCTTAGCTGTGAAAATGAAGTTTAGAGAAAGTGACACAGTTTCTTTGATGTGCCAGGAAAGATCCCTGGAAATGGACTGGAAGGAGCTTGCTTAAATGTCTACTCCGAAGGAATTATTTTTTCCCACACTGGTCATTAACTTCCATACCTCTTGAAAATACGGCTTCAGTGTCCATGTCATATACATCAGGTGATGAAATATGTTGCTGGTGTTGCAAACCCTGCTGGGCTATTCCAGCATTTCCCATTCCTGTGAGGATCCCAGCAAAGGGGTGCAACTGGTGCTCCCTTAGCCCTCTTAGTCAGAGGAGAGTTTGGGGACGCTTTGGACCGCTGATGCGAGAAACAGATGAACATTATCTGGCCACTAGGCATGTGGGAGCATCAGTATGTCTTTCATGAGCTGCAGTTAGAGTTCAAGGAGCTTTAGGAGGATATAGATTCCCAAGCGTATTCATGCTCAGCTGGGCAATCTTGATTGCTTATTTTTAATTTTTCATCTTAACACTGGGATAGCTAGCTATTTGCGCTTGTACCGCTGCATGTTTGGAAGGTACTGAGCAGCAATAAATTCAACTAACGGTGGAGAATCTTTCATAAGTTTCAGGACTTCAGTGGGAATTTTGCATGAGAAAGGACATGGTAAACCCTGAATGAATGAGGGCTTTGGGGTCTTCGGGAATAATTGCAGTAACAATACTTAGGATTTATGGCGCGTTGTATAATCAGTGTGTATACAAACATTAACTAATCTTCATGCACAGTAGCTGTATTTGGAAGATGACTTCAGTGCAAAACTAAAGAACTTCTTTATTTAGAGTATCTGCAGCAGTGAATTTTTTGTGTTTTTTCTGTATGTTTATCCAGAGCTTCCGGTGCCTGGTTATGTGTTTTCTGTATGATCTGGAAAGTTTATTGAGGACAGAGCAATTTAAAGCAGTTAAATGCCGTGACAGGAAAATGTTGTTTAAAAGCCCCACACATGGAGCTGCAGGACAGAGACCTTTTCTGCTATGTGGATGAACCAGAGAGACATTAATTCTTTTTGTCTGGGGCAGATGCTTACATGTTTGAAATGACTGGTTTAGTCAGTCAGCTTTTGATTCACTGCCAAGCCCTGGAACATGGCAGTTGTAACAAGGGGCATTATTTTAGAGGAGTATTAGTGCTTAATTTACAATTCCTCAGATGGGCCAATGGGAGTCTTCTGTTAACTGTGGTAGGAGTCATGGCCGCTAGGGCCTGATCTTACAGGCTTGGCCAATCTTAACACTGTTTTGAGTTCATGGACAATGACACCCATAGTCTAAACAGATATATTTTTAAATCCATCACTGGATCATCAAGCAATTAACCCCTTCCCAGCCACTCAGGGTACAGTCCTTTCATAAGTTTGATGCACTCCGAGCAGAAGGAGCACAAGTTAATCAATGTTATCCACAGACCTAAGCTGATGATACTGATGACAGCTAAGGTGATTAAAGAATGGCAGAGCTGTGTAATTCTCAATGTGATCAATAAGAAACATAGAAGTGGGAAGTGGAGAGTGAGGGCATGTGGAAGAATGTTTGCTAAATAAGGCAAAGAAGAATTTTAGGACAGAGATATTATTCTCAAACTTTTATGAGAAACATAAAAGCTATATTGGGTGTGTATGGGCCTGAATTAGTACAAGTGGAAATATTTCCATGTACTGATGCAGATGCCTAAATTCCAGGATTTAGCAACTTGTTTGACTATCATTCTCATAAGTGGAAACAGCCCTGCCTCGGTACATGAGCAATGGCCTAGACCAGTGGTTTTCAGATTTAGGGTCGGGATCCAGTACTGGGTTGCAGACCCTCAAACACTGGGTTGCAGCACCCCCCATGCTTCTGGCACCAAAAGACTGAATGCATTGCTCAAAAATGTAATTGTTGGGGTCATGGGTATACATGATGTTTGTCAACTGGGTCCTGAAGAAAAATGTTTGAAAACCACTGACTTACACCAGTGGTTCTCAATCATTTGTGGGTTGTGCCGCACTTGGTGGCATCACAACCCTATGGGACACGCCAGCCCACCCTCACCAGGCCAAATCCAGCCATATCCCCAGCTCTTTGTGACACACTTACCACTGTGTGGTGGCACAATAATGTGTCTTGACACAGTGGTAGAGAACCACTGGCTTAGACAGGCATAGTAACAACCCACAGCACATAATATGGCATTAGTGAGACTATTACTTGTATCTGTCTAGTTCTGATGTCCTCATTTTAAAAATGATGGCCACAGACTGAAAAAAAAGGGTTCCGAAAAGGACAGTGACAATGATGTGATGTCTGGAAGACTTGCCTTATTGTGAAAGAGTTGAGATGCTCTCTTTGATAAGCTTAACTAAAGCAAGTTTAGAGGTGAGCTGAATATGGATTAGAACAGGGGCATCAAAGTCATTTAGCCTTGGGGACCATTCCCATCAGCAACTCAATCTGGTGGGCCACAAAATGATATATAAGAAAAAATAAACCTCACAGCAACTACATGTACACATGGTCTGTAATCTCTTGACCGTTGGTATATAAAAAAAGTTACTCTAATGAAGTTGGGTACATCTTTATGTATCTGTCATCTGATATGATCAAATATAACTTGTTCTTAACAGATTTATGTGGGCAAAATGCTGGGCTCGTACAATCAGTGTGAGCCACAACGGAGCGGATTGAGGGCTGCAAATGGCTCACAGGCTGCATGTTTGACACCTCTGGGTTAGACGAATCTGCATGGGGAGAAGATTTCTGATGGTGGAGTGCTCTTGCATTCAGCAAACAAAGATATAACACAGGCCTTGACAAAACCCAGGCTCCCGGTTGCCATGGCACCTGGAAATTGTACACTGGTACCTTGCTGCACTGCGATACTGCAGGGGGCAGAACTGACTATGGAGTTCACAAGAAAAAAACCCCCAAAGCCACCAGTACCTTGCAACATTTTTTGGCTGCAGCAAGGCTTCTTTGTCCCGAACTGCTGCGAGTGTACACAGAAGCAGGACCTCTGCACCCCGGTGTTGCCTTGCCTTGGACTGCTGCTGCCACAAGCATCTGAAGTGGTTTTTAAGCAGCCAGGGGAAGGATACTTTGTGCTGCACCACCACTGAAAGTGGCAGTTACATTTCTGTGGCAGGTGCCCCTTTAACATGCTGCACACCTAGGTGCCCTAGGTTTGGGTTAGCGCCTAGATGTGTGGCACATTCGCTGAGGCCTGGTGCAACAGGATCCAATGGTTGGAAGCTGAAGTTAGATAAATTCAGGCTACAATTAAGGTGCAAATTTCTTACCAGTGAGGGTAATTAATCATTATGACAATTTACCAAGGGAATAGGGTGTGCTATCATGTAAACCCTTCAAATCAAGACTGAATGTCTTTCTAAAAACTATGTATTAGCTCAGCCACAAGTTTTGGGCTTAATAAAAGAATCACTGGGTGAAATATTAAGGCCTGGGTTAGGCAGGCAGTCAGACTAGATGATCACAGTGGTCCCATCTGACTTTCTGGGCTATGAATGTCTGACAATTAGAAGCTTCTTCCCACCATAGTAATGCTGTGAGTACGACTCATGGGGTATGTTTATACTTACATGTTAAATCGAAATGATGCTTATTTTGATTTAAAGTAGTGCATTTCCCCACTAGTTCTGCTTATTTCGAAATGCGGAGCTCCCTCATTTCAAAATAATGAATGGTCATTTTGATATATTACAACCTTCTTTTATATCGAAATGATGGTTAAATCAAAATTATTATTTCACAATAACACAGCGTAGATGTGTTATTTCGATTTAACTGTTATTTCAATTGAACACTTTTTGACCTTCTTCCTCCCAGGGTTCCCTCCTCTTTCTATATATTGGGTGAGGGCATGGCCCTTCTTGGGGGCCATCTTGCAACACCTTCCATGGTGCCTCTCCTAAATCAAACTAGCAAGTCCTGTCCATGGACATGCTAGTTTGATTTGGCTTTCTAGTGGGGACATGTTAAATCAATTTAATTTAAATTGATTTAATAACTGTTATTTTGATTCAATTCGATCCATTTAAGTTAAATTGATTTACCAGTCTAAGTGTAGACATGGGCAAGGTGGCTTCATTTCAAGAAAGCATCTGTATTTCTGGAAAGGAACCTCAAAAGCCTTCTGTGGCAGAGGATTCCAGCTGGCTGGCATGGCTGCCTGAAACTGAAACATGCACTTGCTTTGCACTGAATTTAACTGTAAATTGAATCAGCTGAATTTCACCTTCCATGAATTCTATTATTGAGACGCTCTCCCACAGTGAAGGGCCATTGAGCAGTAATTGGATTTTCTGTCACCATGCTAGGCACTGGCAGCAGCAATCACCTTCTTACAGGGGGAGGAGAGGGTGGGCTTATTATAAGATTGTTTCTTTGGAGAACCCCTGTGATAAACTAATTACTGCTATAAAATAAACGAGACTCCAGAGGCAATGAAATAGCAAGTAATTTATATGTATGTGTGTGTGTGTGTGTGTGTGTGTGCGCGCGCGCGCATACACACACACACAGTGGTACGCATGTGTGCACTCAGAGTTTGTAGAGCGAGTGAAATCTTATTTGGGTTTTGGAATAAATTTACTAAACGCAGCATTTAAAAATGCATGGTGAAGCTTATGCGTTTGATTGCCCCTTTCTATGAGCTCTTTGTATGCATCTTGCTGTTAAACGATCTATGCATATTTCAAGGAGACATATGTAGGGTGCTGAAATGAGTGCAGTGAGACATATGTAGCGTGCTGTAACTAAGGATCAATGGAACAAAATGAAGAAAGGTAAAAACCTAGACAGGAGGATCTTCCTGACCACGTGATGTCTTGGGCTGTGGACAGTCTCCCAAGAGAATTAAGGGGAGCTTCAATCCTTGGGAGTTCATGAAGACTGAGCAAAGCATTGGAAACATAGGGACCTCCCTTGCAATGACCCCTGAGAGAGAGAGACTTGCCAATTGTGTTTATTTATGTAACTCTTAGGCTGCTTGTCATGGTAAATCTGAGCCTTTCAGTTGTGCATCAAGTGGTGTGAGTAGTGGGTTCATCAAGTGCTATCACGTGTGTGTTCCTTCTCTGTCATCCTCATACTGTAACAAGTCTCTGGGCTCTAAACTTTGTCATTTATGAAAAGGCTGGCATCAAGTCCCAGACAGCAGTATGAAGGGGGTCCCTTTACACACATGTAGTTTTCCATTTGTTTGCTTGATAGGTTAGCCAGGTATGTCAGCTCTAGAGTTTCACTTGGGCTCAGCTTCAGCATTCATTTGGCTGTCATGCAAAGAGTTACCTTGCCTTCTGGCTATAGACAACTGGATGTCTGAGAAGTGCTGCACCACAGCCTGGTGTGAAACACAAGAGATGCCACACAACCAATAGCGTGTTGCGGGGGGGGAGTTCCCTGTGAAGGGGGAATAGGGAGAAGAGTTACTAAGATTCATCAGAGGAAAGTTGGTTCCTGGCTGCTTTTCAAATATTGTGATTTCTGACGTCAGATTTGTCTCCATTTATTCTTTCGCGCAGAGACTGTCCTGTTCGTCCATGGAGCCCTGTCCTTGTCAGCCAGTGCCAGGTCTGTTCTGGAGCCTCTGCTTCTCACGCAGTCCTATCTGCGGGAAAGAGACTAATAGTTTCTATTGCTCAGGGGAATAGATCACTTACAAGTAATCATTGTTAATGTGGGTAATTTCTGTGCAGCTTCATCTCCTTAGCACCCGTAACACGTATGACTGCCTTGCTCTGAAGTGAAATGATGCTTCTCAGCAGGGCTTTCCTAGTGAAAAATATTCCAACAAAGGAATTCATTCATCTGCTGTTACATTAGGGAAATTCTTCTGTTTAACTGTGTTAAATGTGTGTGCTTAATAGAGGGGAGCAGACACAGAACTAGCTTTTCATAGTTTAAAAAAACAATTGGTGGCTCCTTGTTCCCATCCTGTTGCCATTTCAGTACTCCCACCAAAATCTTGGGAGTACCGTATCCAGTTTTGGGACCACAGTACAGGAAGGATGTGGACAAATTGGAAAGAGCCCAGAGGAAGGTAACAAAAATGACTGGGGGACTGGAGCACATAATTTAAGAGGACAGACTGAGGGAAACTGGGCTTGTTTAATCTGCAGAAGAGAAGAGTGAGCAGGATTTGACAGTGGCCATCAACTACCTGAAGCGGGGTTCCAGGGAAGATGTAGCTGGACTGTTCTAAGGGGTGGCAGATGACCGAACAAGGAGCAATGGTTTCAAGTTGCAGTGGGAGAGGTTTAGGTTGGATATTAGGAAAAAAATTTCATGAGGAAGATGAGGAAGCATTGATGAAGCACGTTTACCTAGGGTAGAATCTCCATGTTTGGCATCTTTAAGGCCCCGTTTGATAAGGGTTTGGCTGGGATGGTTCAATTGGGATTAGTTCTGTTTTGAGTATAGGATAGGACTAGATGACCTCCTGATGTCCCTTTCTTCTCCAATCTTCTACGGTTCAATGATCTTTCAGCAGTCAGTTTTCCCATCTAGTTCAAACAAACTTCCATGCAATGATGCTAGAACTTTGTGTCGCTAAGGCTATGTCTACACTTACATGTGAAGTCGAATTGCTTGTCATCAATTCGAATTCAAATAAATGCATGGACATGCCCACTTTCCTCAATTCGAACTGAGGCACTCCTCAGTTCAAATTGAGGAAAGCAGAGTTTGAATTGGTCAAACCAGCTTTTTCATTGAAGTCAGGGTCAATTCGAAGTCAGTAATTTGAATTGACATAGTGTGGCCATGTCAATTCGAATTCACTGTTAGTTTGAATTAGCCACAGCTTGATTTTTCCTTATACAATAGCACCCCCTACTTAATTCGAACTAGCAAGTCCTGTTCATGGACATGCCAATTCAAATTCGATTTTCTAATGTGGCCATGTCAATTCGAATTGACTGGATTCGAATTGGTCAATTCAAAGTAATTCGAATTGAAATGCTCAGTGTAGACATAGCCTAAGAGATTGGTAGCTGTCAGAAGCAAGAAAGTTGCAACTAGTGATGGGTGAACCTCAGAAGGTTTAAAACATGGATCTGTGTAGGAAGCATTCAACTATATCCAGTTTCAGTATTCTCCTCTGTGGAAGGACACTCAGCTCAGTCCTGTGCTCTCTCATATTCAAAGTTACAAAGCTTAGGCTGGTACAAAACACAGCAACCTTGCTATTAAGTGACACAGAGTGCTGTGAGCTCATCACCCCAGAGCTCTGCTATTTACACTGAATCTGCATTGACTACAAAATCCAGTTCAAGATCTCTGCCCTTATATTCCAAGCCCTCTGTGGGGCTGGGCCTAGCCACCTAAAAGATCACCCTTCTCTTCACAGGCATGACACCCAAAATCACAGATGGCTTAAACCTGGAGCCTGGGGAATTTAGGGGAAAATCCTTTTTGTGTGTGTGTGTTGAGGGGGGGAGAGGTGCTTTAAACTGGTAGTAGGGTTATTATTTTAAAAGACAGCTGTTTGAAGTGACACAGGTGTTTGGAAGGTTAGAATAAATTCCAGAGAGAAGCATTGCTTGGCAGAGGGTAGGTTATGTGATCAAAAGGTGAGATTTTCATCTCATTCCTGTGCTATTTATCATACGCATCTCTAGTTTATCACATTAATATCACCGCCAGCTACACTGCCTAGATACACCATATTTGTGTTATGTAGGTGTCATTACTGCAGGTATTGTGATTGTAACATTGTACTGTAGAATTGTAGGATTATTACTGAAGTATCATAGGTGTTATTATTTGCATTGTGGTCATACTGAGGAGCCTCAGCCATAGACCAGAAACTTGTGTTTAGGGGCCCAGAACAAAAAGATTGTTACAGAAGATGAACTATCCTGTGTATGAGATGGAGCACCTGGCAGTGAAATGTTGACCGTCTTCCCATTTTTATGACAAAGACAGGGCTTTCCTGATCATTACATCCAGCTTTTGTTTAATTTTGTGCAAGACTGATTCTTACTCCAAATGCTGCAAAGAAAGATGGGCACTTTGAAGTAATACATAAGGCCCCAGGGTCCAGTCCTGCAAACGCTCACACTGTGTGCTGAACATTACAAAACACATCCAGCCTCAGCTCAAAGACAAATGCTGTCTAATGGTGCTTGCATGTATCATAGACCAAAATTTGTTTAGTTGTTAAAGAAATTCCTCTTGGATTGGTTCATCATTATGTTAAGAGGAGCTTGAGAAAGGAGGATTCTCTTTAGTTTATGGAAGGTCCAACCATGAAGAATTCAGCCAGGATTCATTAGACAATTTCTATGGAAGTCTACAGAAAACCCTGAGTTCAATTAAAGGAATAATACAAGCAACAAGGTGCAGTGTTATCTTCCAGGGTGGGGGTATGTATATGGTTCTGGATAAACTTATATGTGGTATGTGGCTGGAGTGTATCCGGTCCCTTCATGAACCAAACATAAATTATTGCTCCCCTGGCACCTGCAAGAATCTGATATAACCATGCACCTTGCTACATGTTAATCTTGATTTATAATCTCTTCTGGGTTCCCCTGTGTTCAGCAGGACCGGGGTGCTGCTTTGCGAGCTGTGCAAACTCCCTTATCTTCACTTACCAGCCCTGCATCTCAGTATCTGAGTTGTGTCCTCGGCATCACCTTTTGGTTTGAAACGAGGCACCAAGAAGTCATTTATAGGACTGCGCAAGAAGAATCCATACACCTTCATTGCCTGTTCTTGGCAAGCTAACCTGCTTTGATTTTAGCCTGACAGCTTGTTACACATTGATTCAAAGCATATTTTCTTGATACTGGGTTAGGACAAGTGCTGCTAAGTCATTCTGAGAAGCCAAAAGGAAGGAACTATCCTCTTGTCAATGTGTGAAAACACTCAGTCTCCCGTGCCTATACTGCAAGGTTGCCAAGGGCCTTAGGACATGGGGGAAGAGAACCCAGCTAACCAGAGATGAACAGTGTGAACGTCATATGGCACTGTAAGCACTTGAGGTGAACACTGATCAAGTGTGGCATGCCAAGTGAAATAAACTTCAGTGGTTTAAATAGAAATGGAAGGTAAACAAGCTGCCTTTCCATCAACAGTTGCTCATAAGCACTGAAGGGGCCAGGAAATATGAAATGGGATTTGGTTGTAGTGTTTATTTGCAGAGATTGGAGAGCATATTCGCTTGTGGTGACTATAAAGATAATAGCTACATGTTTCTGAATGTCTGTAGCATTTTTAGATTTTTGGAGTACAGTATATTATCTGATTCACCATCATGGGTCCCTCCAAACCAGCTTTATCGTACCCATGTTACAGAACAGAGGAGGGTCTTGCCCAAGTTGTCAGTGAATCTGCCACCAGCCCCAGTTATGTGATCTATCCAGTAACTGTTCTTGTCTGGTGTAGAAGCATTAGTGGGGATGATGGGACATTTCTGTCACTAGACTTTCTCCTGCAGCTCACCCTCGGAGAGCTCCAATTGGGTTTGCCAAATGCAGAACTCAGGATTGCGTATGCACAAGCAAGTTTCTGCTTCCATGGATGCCCTTCTCTAGCAACAATCGGGGCCATTTTCAGAATCCTGTGGAGGAATGGGAGGAGACAATCCTCTTTCTGATGTTCACAGGAAGGCCCCATAAGACCTAGGAACAGTTTTGCTTTCCCCTACTGCACTGCATTCAATTCACAAGCTGGGTTTACTCAGGCTAGTGATTTCTCGGGGCTAGTGTCTTCTTTTCTGGAACTGTCCACTCTGGATGCAGCAAAACTGCCTACTTCATTTTCTTATGCTGTCAGCATAGGCATGGTCGCATCCTCTATTCTTAGAGAATAAAGTGGAGGACAAGGATCCCAGGGAGGCATCCTGACATCTAACATATTAGGTAAAGATGAACAAAAGGCCTGAGGTCATGGGCAACTTGAGTCCAGTGAGCAGCTCTATTATTGAGGAAAAGGAGGCTGACGCAAGAAGCTTTGAGAGCACTTTACTTGAAGAGAATTCACTGAGTGGCATGAGACAAAGGCGAAGAGGAGATCATAGCCATATCAATCTATCAAGCAATGAGTAAGTGGGTGGGAGTGCCTGCCCAATGCCAAACACTGTAATGAAAGAATAGTAACAATTAATATAATGTGCATTCAAACAGTGCCTTGCACCCTGGAGAATCCCATAAACACACTTTATGTGCCATGCTAACACTGTTGTTACGGGAGTTGAGGATGAGAACTGATTAAACAGTCCCCAACAACACGAGGTGCATGTGTGGAAAAAAAAACAAAACAAGCACTGCATTCAGTTGGAACAGCATGGGGACATGAAGTGGAATGTGAATCCCCAAAATGGAACATGTCCAAAATGTGAAGGTGAAGACTCTCTTGGGAAAGCATCAGGGATAGGTAAAGGACTGGTGCAGGAATGGAGTTTTATGGCACATCCCCAGGACACTGGTGGCATGTTGATTCTTTACTGCCTCAAGGGGAAGGCTACCCCCTATCAGAAGTGACACTTCTAGTTGGGCTCTGTTACTGCTATCTGCATTTGCAATATTCAAGCAAAGCTATTGGTCCTGGGTTCAAGCCCCAGGGGGTTGGATTCAATGAGATCCCTTCCAACCCTATGATTCAATTTGATTCTATTCTATCTGGAGGACCTCTGTTTTCACTGTAATTAAAGAAAGTAACATCTGAACCTTCCTCTTTCCCTTCCCCTTCAGTAAAGGAGCTTGGATTTACTTATCTCTCTTGGCCACATGCAGTACATTCCTCACCACACTATTATAATGCTGTTGGTATCTTTGTTCCCTAAACTCTGATTCTGCTTCTCATTTAAAAATGTAATTAAATAAAATCTAGAAGAGCAGGGAGCATATTGTGGTGCTAAATAAGGCTTTTTATTCTTATCAAAAAGATAAGAGGGCAGAAAAAGAGACCAAGTATTTATTTCTACCATTCTTTTCATTGCCAGTGCTGTACCGAGCAAACAGAGCCCTGGATCACGTGTGCAGAGCAATGTCTCATAGCTGGCCCTATTCTGCCTCTGCAGAAACCTCTTCAGATGGACCAGCAACTGTTTAGGTTTAACACATCTTATAGGGCAACTGGAAACTCCCTGCAGTCCCTCATTGTTCCCTGCTTTGGCAAACTCACTCATGAGTAATTGATGAGTCCACAGCAACTGGAGGTGGACTCAAACTGAAAAAAATGTCTGGCTTCCAGCTACCTGCAAGGCCCTAAAGTCAAAGGATTCAAATCCAGGGTTTTCCTTCCGGGACAAACTCTAAAAGTAAGGGTATGTCCACACGAGTCTTTTATTTCGAAACAACACTGGTTGGTTCGAAATAAAAAACTGAATGTCCACATGATGTTTTTTTATTTCGAAATGACAGGCTCTGTCATTTCAAAATAAAAACCGTCATTTTGAAACAGCTAAAACCCCATTCATTTTGAAACGGCTGTTATTTCAAAATGGTTATTTCAAAATAACTCCATTTGGACATGTGTTTCGAAACAACGCAATTGTTTCAAAACAGTTGTTTCGAAACAACATGTCCAAACGGCATTATTTCGAAATAACCATTTCAAAATAACAGCTGTTTGAAAGCAGGCTTTCCCTTAATTCGAATTAACTTATTTCGAAATAAGGACTTTAATTCGAAATAATGATGTATCAATCAATCGGGCTGGAAGAGACCTTGTAAGATCATCGAGTCCAACCCCCTGGGAATTGAACCCAGGACCTTCTGCATGTTAAGCAGAGGCACTAGCTGCTATGTGTAGATATAGTCTAAGACTTTCACCTTTAGGGCCTAAGGATTGTAAAGCATTTACACATATTAACAATTAAAGCTCCCTACTCAGATAGGACAGGAATGGATGGAAATGCATCACCATTTTATAGATGGGGAAACTAAGGAACAAAGGAACTAACGAACAAATTTTATAGATGGGGAAACTAAGGAACAAAGAGGTGATGTGACTTGTCCAAGGACAGACACTGAATCAATAGCAGAGCAGGACCAGAGCCCAAGATGTCAGACTCCCAGCTGTAAGCTCTAACCACTGTATCACAGCACCTGTGTCATACTTACAGCAGCACCGTGTCCAGCTCACGATGGAACATGGCTTCCTTCAGGAGCTGCCCGACCCTCTGCCACCAGGTGGCCCACCCAGACCAGCAAACCTCCTCCCTTCACCTACCTCCTGTGACTAGAGAGGTAAGCAGCAGCTCATTCAGGGAAAAGAGATTATAGGATCAGCATTAACTCGGTTGATGCTCTTTGTAATGTGTTTCCATGGTGCAGAAGATAATTCTGTACAAGCTACAGGATGGGGGCCTCCAGATCTCACCCAGGTATTCCCAGATACAACCCTTGCAACAGCCACAACCTGAATGCAGGGAAGGCTTGTGGCTGTTATAAGTCCATGAGACTGTTGGATCCCAAAACCCGTTGTGTGGGCAGATGAGCTATTCAAAAAAGCCAGGGGCCAGAGGGAGTAGAATATACTAAATAGAGGGACAATCCAATAAATTTTTTAGTTGGCTTAAAGGAACCAGTGGAATGCAGTGTGATTTCAAGAGTGGTCGCTGCCAAGGATGATGGCTGTGAACCTTCTCATACTACCAGGACCTTCCTCCTCCAGCTGCTCACACAGGGTTTTTTCCATGCCTGTGTTTTCTCCAGCACCACGAAGAAACAAGGCTCTGCTTTCTTTATCCTACTGCCTTATGCACTGGTATCTGCTGGGCTCACAGGATCTGCCAGGCTCTCCTTCCTGAACTCTGCCCAGATGCTGCTCACAGTTTCCTTTTTTCCTTTTCCTTGTCAGTCATAGCAGAGTGGGCGTTTGGCATAGGCAGTTTAATGCCTTGGCCGAGCCCACCAAATTGTGTCAGAGGACAGGAATGGATGGAAATGCATCACTAGTAAATGCTGTGCCAAGAGATTCTTGCCACCAGCCCAGCTGCACTGTTTCCATGAAAGTAAGGCTGTGCTGAGCCACATCCACAGGCAAACCCACTGTTTTACTCATTGTTTTCTGCTGGTTTGTCCATGTACTGCAATGGAGCTCATCTCCTGAGCAGTGCTTGGACTACAGCTGCAACACTTAGTTGTGTTCAGTGTGTGAACTCCTGCCTGGGCTCATTTTGCTCTATGGTACAATTTGTAGGTTGGCAATCTTTACCACGCTGGGGAGGAAGATGGTGGAAGCTAGCCATGCTATCTTGGGCAGGCCCACTGAGAGCAATCCCAGGCCCCAGGCTAGAACAGTCAATCTGCCCCCCCTCCCCCCCAGGAGATGGTTGAGATCCGAGTGGGTTCTGCCAGAAGTTTTTTACTAATTTTTTATGAACCCTGCAGGTTCCTAGGTGGCTGAAGGGGTGGTATTTGCTATTCAGCTTCCTGCGTTCCTTGGACTTCCCAGGGAGATTTCTGATGAACCCAGGAAAATAGCACATGCTGCCTCCTCAGCCACCTGGGAACCTACATGGTGCATAATAAATAATCTCAGACCACAAGTAGTGGAGACCTCAGAGAAGGCACATGTGTGAAGGAGAAGAGGATACATTTCTATCCTTCCATCCACCCAGGCCCTTTAAAATCACTAGTCCCCAGGGCAGTTCCTCCCGTCCCCTCAATTAGCAGGCCTTGCCTTGGGTGGAGAGGTTATCCAGAGCAGAGAACGAAAGTAGAGTAAAGCTGGGCCCAGTCTGGATAGAAAAACACAAGTGCATCAGGAACTGAAAAAAAGCACTAGTGATTCAATGGGGAGGTGTTTCTCCTTTCTGGATGAGCACAGAGCTATGGCGTTGTGGTACTGTATGGGTGGAGGTGCCATCTTTAGAATGATGCAGACCCCATGGCCTGATCATTAACAAAACCAGATGAGGATGTAAGCCCTGCTGTCTGTTCATATTCTACTAAATGTGGCAAATGCTAGAAGATTGCAACTCTGAGTTCCAAGCCAGTGTGCTTCTGCCATGCTTCTCTCATTTTAATAAGGGCTGACACACTATCTCTGACCTGCACCATCTGCTGTGTGCGTCATTTAAGCCTGGGAAAGCAAACCCTCTACAGAGAATACCCAAGTCTCATTCCCAGCACTGCACTGGTGCTAATTAGGAACCAACCAAACGTCACTGGGACTCATTTGTGAGTTGGAGCAGCATCTCTTAAACACTCATAAAGTCTTCTGGGGAAGCAGGAGGATGGGTGCATATGAAGGCATGAAACAGCTTAACATGTGAGAACAGAATAAAATAGCCTCAGTTAAGAGAGGACAAAACCCTGGCAGGAGAAGCCAGCAGGGAATTGAAAACATTCCACCTTTAACTACCGTGAGAAACAGTTTCACTGCTTGCCCAAGGAATGAGAAGGGGTTTGTGTGACGTGGTTCCTCCACCTTGGCCTCAAAAGCCAGACTAGGGACCTGAGCAGTGTTTGGGTTGGTTTCATTAAACTAGAGCTGGGCAAAAACATGTAGAACATTTTCTTCAGTTATGTATTCAGCTTGTTTAATGAATTTGCTCCTGGCCCATTCACACTCCTTCTGTGAATTTCAAAGTCTAATCAGGACAAAGAAACAGCCAGAACCCTTCATGTACAAACTTGCATGCTCTTATGTTGTAGGGCTCTTTAATCTATCATAAAATCCAGCAGCTGAGCTTTGTAGCTAGACAAATTCAGACTGGAAATAAGGTGCAAATATTTCCTCGTGAGGATAATGAACATTGGAAAAGCTTACCAAGCAGTATGGCGTAGTCTTCCTCACTTGATGTATTTAAATCAAGACTGGATTGCTGCCTAAAACATACAGGCTATGTCTACACGTGCATTGTTATTTCGAAATAAGGATTTCAAAATGAATTATTTTGAAATAAAATCCTTATTTCGAAATAAGTTAATTCGAATTAAGGGAAAGCCTGCAATCCAAACGGCTGTTATTTCAGAAGGGATATTTCGAAATAAAGCCGTTTGGACCTGTTCTTTCAAAACAGCTCTTTCGAAACAACAGGTCTACACAGTGTTGTTTCGAAAGAACAGCTTTATTTCGAAATATCCCTTCCGAAATAACAGCCGTTTCGGGGGGGGGCAGGTTTTACTTTTTCGAAATGATGATTCTTATTTCGAAAGGACGAGGTCTGTCCTTTCGAAATAAGAAAACGTCATGTAGACCTAATTTCTTTTATTTCGAAATAACGAGTGTTATTTCGAAATAAAAGTGCTGTGTAGACGTGCCCACAGTGTATTTTGCCTGCCCAGAAGTTGGGCTTGAGGCAGTTGTTACCGGGTGAAATCTAGAGCCTGTGCCTTATACCACAAGAGGTCAAACTGGATGGCTAAGGCTACACAAAAGGTTTTATTTCAAAAAAACAACATGATTTCAACTTCCTTCCAGGGTGCTTAGCACCCTGGGAGGAAAAGCCACCCCCTCAGCACCCTGGCCAGGGTGCTGAGCGGGAGACAAGCCGCAGGGCACCGGGGGCTGCCCCCAAGACCAGCGGGGAGCCCTGCGGAGGGGTGCCGATGCCCCGCTCTCCCCGCTGCTGGGGCTGCTCAGAAGCCGGGCGGCAGGGTGCAGGGGCTCCCCGCTCTGCCCACTGCTGGGGCTGCTCCCAAACCCCACAGTGGGGTCTGGGGGTGCCCGGCTCTCCCTGCCGCCAGGGCTGGTGGCAAATCCCGCGGCAGGATGCCGGGGCCCCGGCTTTTCCCCGCCACTGGGGCTGCAGCCGCGGGGAGCCGGTCCCGCCGGCCCCGGGCTCAGCGGTGGCAGCGGCTGCGAGCCCCGCGGTCACCCCACCACCAGCTCGGGGGCCTGCAGCCGGGGCGGGGTGGCCGCAGAGCCCCCCAGTAGAGCGCGGCATGGGCCGCCCTGGTTGTGGCCACCCCACTGGGGGCTGCAGCCCCCGCAACAGGGCGCTGGGGGAGCCGGCTGGGCTGCGGCCACCCCGCCCCGGCTGCAGGTCCCCGAGCTGGTGCCGGGGAAGCCGCGGGGCTCGCAGCCGCTGCCGCCGCTGAGCCCGGGGCCGGAGGGGCCTGTGGGACCTGGCTCCCCGTGGCTGCAGCCCCCGTGGCGGGGAGAAGTCGGGGCCCTGGCACCCTGCTGCGGGGCTTCTGAGCAGCCCCAGCGCGGGGAGAGCGGGGCATCGGCACCCCTCTGCAGGGCTCCCCGCTGGTCTTGGGGGCAGCCCCCCATGCCCTGCAGCTTGTCCCCCCTCAGCACCCTGGAGGAAGTTCAAATCATGTTGTTTCGAAATAAAGGTTTTATTTCGAAATAAGTCATTTCGGAATGACTTATTTCGAAATAAAACCTTGTGTGTAGACATAATACGTTTTTGTTTTATATGTAACCATCTCTGTTTCCCATCATTATCCTTATTCACTGTCTCTGAAAGTTGAGCCTTTGATGATAAACATTGTTTTCACTATAAATATATCTCAAGGCTGCTTCATTATTAATATGTGATTTTTGGAGCTGAAGTAAGCAAGCTGGTATCTGCACTTGTTCTTTGGGGGCAACTTTGGTAATTTTTGTGAGTATCCAGTGATTAACAGCTGCTCACTGCCCAGGAACACTTAAGGGGACTTGGGGACTGAGCACACCTATTGTTAGTCTGTAAGGCAGAGTAAGGTCTGGCAGAGTGCTGGGGATATTTTTGGGGTGGTTAGCAGTTTGGAGTTAGCTAGTTGACAGTTAAGCATTGGCAAGTCTTCCTCTCACTGGAGGCTGGTGGACAGGGGGGAGTAGAAGGAGGGGAACAAGGTGACCCTCAGTCCTGAGTACCCAGAGAAAATTCCACATTCATGATCTGCAGAAATAAGCATTACATTTGCAGAATTTGACATAAACAGCAGCATACATCTGGTCTGCCTTCAATGGCATCATCCATTGTTTCTGAGTCCAAAATTCTTGCATCGCCTGAATCATTTAAGGGCTGCTGCACCTGTCTGGTCAGTTCACAGTGTAGCAATTACAATTTCCTTGGTAGATCCTAAACATTAAAATCAGTGGCTGGTTCTTAACTTTTTTGCACCTTAGGCTGTTTTCCTATCAGCTCACAGGCCACAAAAGGTTGGCCAGGCCAATCTGTCCATCTCTGCCAGGGATCTGAAACCTCATGCAGCTCTTTAGTTGTCCCCTTGCGGCTCCTTCCCGCACACCCCCCCACCATTGTGAGCAGCCCGCTGCTCGCTCCAGGCCCGCTCAGCCACCTAGGGACCATGCGAGCAACCCATGTCAGGAGCCAGGCTCCCCACTGCCATGAGGGGACTCTACAAGAGGACCACTCCTGGTTCTGGGCTGCCCCCCACAAAGAAACCCTGTGGCAGGTGCCTTGGCCCAGCTCCCCGCAACCTCTGCCAGGAGACTACACCCATTGCAGCTCTCAAAAGACTTGGTTATTGAAGGAATTTTTTAAAATGGCTCTTCTTATCTTTTGGGTTGCCGACCCCTGATCGATGCATTATCCACTCTGTCTCATTCCGCCCTCACTCCCGTTGTCTGAGCACTTTGTCTGGGTTAATACACAAGTGAAAATCAATCTCTCTTTTCTTTCTTCACCTGTAGCGATAAATATTTGAACGGTTAGTTAGATTTTCTTAAAGGGGGAGGGAGTATCAGGTTTCTGTTCAGCTCAAAGAGCCCCTTGCATGAAAGCTAAATCTTAGCAAGAGTGGGTTCATGTTCAGCTGCAAAAGCGATAAAGCCCTTCATCATTCTTATCTCTTTCAGGAATCTACTTTCTACAACCTTTCTGTCTCCCACACTCCGGAGCCACATCCTGGCTGGATGATGGTTTGATTGTTCTGGTGAAAAAAACTTTCATGGGAGTTTTCATAGTCACTTTCATGAGAGTCAATTCTCGCAGAGGGAGAGGCGATTTCCAAGGTTGTTGGAGCCAAACCCATGGAGGGCTTCTCATTGCAGAATAAAGACCTTGAATTGGATTCTGCATTCATTCAGGGGCTCTGCTCAGAGTGATAGGATGACCTGCCTGTTTAGTAGTTGGCTGCTGTGTACTGTAGCAGTTGCAAAAGGGTTTTTCTCTACTTGAAGGCTGTGTTCACACAGCACTTTTGTTTCGAAACAACCTCGTTGTTTCGAAACAAAAAAACCCATGTTCACACGACGCACTGTTGTTTCGAAACAACAGGAACCCGTTGTTTCGAAACAAGGGTGTTGTTTCAAAACAAGTTAAACCCCATTTGGGGACGAAACAACTCATGTGAACATGTTGTTTCGGAACAAGAGGTTCTGAAACAACAGGTCAAGGGCTGCTCCCTCAGCACCCTGGCCAGGGTGCTCAGGGGTGTCCCCTGGCCAGCGCCTGCACAGCCGGGCTGCAGGCACCGGCGGGGTTCAGCGCTGCCCGGTGCTGAACCCCGCTGGTGCCTGCAGAGCTGGGTTGCGGGCACCGGTGGGCTTCAGCGCAGCCCAGCGCTGCTCCCCGCCGGC
>ML681991.1:24772989-24831539 GCA_007922195.1 Podocnemis expansa
GACACAACTTGTTTTGAAATAACCCTGTGTGTGTGAACACAGCCGAAGTGTCTTCTTTCTTAGATATAATTTCCAGTAATCAAACCTAGAGGTAATGAATGTGTAGCTCATTATGGCCAGGTCTTAGTCTAACAGAAGGGACACAATCTTTTGGTCTATAACAGATGGTATATGGGTGACTTTTTTTTACACTTAAGGCCACTGAGGAATCCAAAAAGACCCAAGACTGTGGAGGTGGCAGATGGTTTTATCAGTTGAAGTTGATATATGAGTCCTAGAGTGTAAACTGAATTTAGACAAGGGCTTTTAATGTTAAAAGTACCGTCGTTTCTCCCAGCATCTTCAACTAAGATGGCTGAGATTCCCCTTTCATGAACGCAAAAAGCACTGTCCTTTTTGCTTCCTCAGGGAAAGATAAAGGAATGCCTTTTTGCTTTCCCCATATGTTCCTCAAAGTTATTGCTTTGGCCCCAAAGTCAGGATGAACCCCTAGTTTATTCCATAGTGTGCTGGCTCCAGGTTGCAATCTCAGTGTGCAAATGGGCTTCTATTACATTAGCGTACAATGCTTACTTTACACATGAACAAAGGCAGACAGGTGACTTGACAAAAGTCACTCAGCAAATCAGTGATTGGGCTGGGACTAGCACTCAGGAGTCCCAATACCTGGTCTCCTGTGGTAGCTATTACAGGGCCCTCCTCTAATCCATGGCCAAGAGAGGATAAGTGGGAATAAGATAGCTACTGAGCAAAGAAAAATACAGGCTGAAGATCAGGGAGAGTCGCTTGCCTGTGACCTAATTTCTCCAGGAAATTGGTGCATCATTTTACACTGGAGCAGAGAGAGCAATGAAGAGTGCTCTGTAGATAGCAATCTTGCAAAGGGATTAGATGAGCTAACAGTTTTCTCCAACTCTTATTTTAATGTTTCAGGTAGGTCATTTAGTTCATTACCCTGCTGATGCAGGAAGACAAAGTTCTGCTAATCCTGTAATATCATTCTACCATGCACAGAGGAGGCAAAGCTGCCTCCTGGTTCATTTAGTAACAAATGCATGGCTGTGCCCATTTCTTAGCTAGTTCTAGAGCCACATCAACTGCATGACAAATGCTACTTTGCTGTTGCAGGTGATTGATTTTTATTGCATCTCATTTTGCTTAAGCCCACAGTAAATAGAATCCATTATTTGAACATGAATCCTGTCACCTTACCTCATAAAAGGTTATGGGCATTGTCATAAGAATACCAGACAACAAAAGACTAATGCTCTGTCTCAGTGGCATAGTGATGGGAGCGTGGAGGGAAGCAAGCTCTTGGGTGCCAGGCTGCAAGGGGGTGCTGGGACAATGGGAGCTGCAAGGTATGGGGTGGTATGAGGTGCCTGGAGGAGCATAAATGTGGGCTTGTGTGCCCCCAGGTGTCAGCAGGCACTGGACACCCTCACTACACTACTTCTCTGTCTGCTGTAAATCTGGTCTTTTGCCTGCAGCAGTGGCAAGCTGGGTCCATCCGAGGAAGGTGTACAACCTTCACAGTGCCCTTAAATGTGTAATACTGCGCCATGGCATCTCAAGATACATAGCTAACTTCAGCTGTTTCCCTGCTGATAGTTCCCTACCTTTTCATAAATATAGAGCAGTACAGTCAGTTTACTCCATCCTCAAACAAATCCACTTTCCCCTTCATGACAGGGTCAGCTCAGAATCGTCCTGGGTCTTTAAAACCCTTCAAGGTTTCTCGTCCTCCTCACAGGCTTCTCTCTTTATTTCTCCCCTGCTGCACCACTTGTCTAGTACAAGTTGTCTATGCCCTTCCTTGTCTGCTCTCTTGTTTTTGTCCATCCTTGCTCATTCTCATAGTGAAAGAAGTTTACCTGTTCATTTGGGTATCTGGAATACTTTCTTTCTTTCTTGTTGGATCTACACTGCAGTCACAGCTGAATTCCATCCCTCCCTCTCCCTTACCTGTCCCCCCACTACCTATTTAGTATTTTATTGCTGTCGCTGTCATTTAACTCATGCAGCGTTGGGTACAAAGTGTGTAAGGAAGATGCATTCCAAAATAAAGCTGCATTTGATTCTATCCTAGCCAGGTTCCGAAGGGGTAGCTGTGTTAATCTAGTCCAGCAAAACAGAGGTGCCACCACCAGACTCCTTGTTTGTTATCCTCACCTGGTGACTGCCAATGCGTGCCATGTATTATACATCTGCATGTCCTTGTTTCTCCCCATTATGTGGAGATGGGAATGAAGTATTTCCTTCTGTTTCTATAGCCTTCCCTTTGCCATCTTACTCACAGTGACCTTGTGGGATTTTCAGCACTCTATGCCTCATTTTGTGTGTCTTCTGGCTCTTCCAGCGACAGCTGCTTTCACAGCTACATGCAGTAATGTGAGAAAAGCTCTTGTCCCTGCAAACAGCTATTAATGAAGGAAAATCCCCTGTAGGAAGCATTGCCTTGGCTAAATGAGAGTCTCCAGCCTTTCCTATTGCCTATAACTCCTGGCTTAGGGTAGGGATTATAGTAAATCATCGGAAAAGGCTTTAACAGAATCCCGTGAGTTGTGCACAATAGTCTCCGGGCAAAATCAGGGATTGGAAAGGGATTTTCATGGTGAAAAAGGAATCAATCTGTTCCAAGTTAGGTCCAAAATTGTAGGCACCAGCAGTAGCTGTTCTGAGCTGGTTGGTTGGCTAGCAGTAACTGCAGTGAGCTGGTCTCTTCCAGCAGTCAGTACCCTCAGGGTGAGCTCAGCTGGTAGGAATCACTTATCTCTGGCCCAGCGGGTTCAAGCTGTACTGAGATGGACTCCACTGGGAGACACTGCCAGCTGGCTGAACTGAGAGGAGACATGGTAAGGAACAGCAACCATGTAGTGAATGCTGGAAAATGTTCATGGACAGTGAGCTTTGAATGCAGCTCCACCACGAGCTTCTTGCCAGACAGCCACTTCACAGGGTTACGCTCAGCAAGGCAGGGAACAGGACTGTAGCGGGTGATTAGCACGGCTCAAATTGGCAACACCACACACTGAAATCTAAATATTTGCAGGGAGCCCAAAGGCTGGGCTAATAACAGATGTACAGCACAATAACCGTTATCATTTGTCAATGGAAAAAGGGCTAAAACCAATGGAGAAATTGTCTACAGAAAATCATGTGACAGGCTCTGCCAGTCTCAAATTAGCAGAAATAATTTCTTAGGAAAAGCCCCAGTTTCACTGGCTGGTGTTTGCATGTGGAGCTATTTTTTGAGCCTTTTCTTGCTTTCAAATGAAACATCAGAAATGTCCTGGGCTCCTTCATTCTATGTCTTCTACCTGCGGCTCACGCCCTTCCATGGAACTTGGCTGTTTCCTTGCCATAAAGTGACACCTGTCTATAGAGAGTTCTAGCAGTCTAAATAAAATGCCTTTCCCTAAAGGTTGCTAACACCTTTCCCTACGATAATGGAAAAGGTTGCTCCCTGCACAGCAGTTAAGTGTGGTTTCTGGAACAGAAGACCTGCTCCGGTCAGTGAGTGGGCTAGATTGGGTTCTGTTGCTAGCACAGATTAGAGGGTCAGACAGGAACTGAGTTTCTTCCCTGTGCTTTTCACTGGTTATTCTGTAAATCATCATTTACCACCATTTTTGCTCCATCAAAACAGTTAACAACATCCAGAACTCTAGGCTTGAAAGACACTCCTCCACCACCACCACCCCCTCGCCCCAGGTTGAGGATTTCTCTTTTTCAAAAATGCCGTTGGATCCAGATCCAAAACTGCCCCTAAATTCTGAATAACAAAATACTTAACAAGTCTCTTTATAGACAGCTCATCAACTAGCAGATACAATTCACAATCATTTGACACATAGCACTGGCGAAGATAGGGCCAATATTTTCTTTATCTTATGGATGCACTAACAGAGGCACAGAGAGGGAAAATGACTTGCCTAGTGAGTTAGTGGCAGGAGCAGGTTGAAGTCCCAAGTCTGGTCTCATCCCTGCTGGCCACACAGCTACTCTTATGTCTATAGAGGACCAAACCAAAAACCTCAGATATGTACAACCCCAAACATTTTTTGAGGGGTTCAATGGCTTTCACCAGATTCAAAAGTTTTGGCTCAGGCCCCTCGCTCCTTCTAATACACCCTGGTGCCTCATGCACCGTATGATCTGGCATCATCTCCATTTCCCCTGTTCCTTTGTGTCTGCTCAGGCGTTAATGTCAGCCCGTTCCCAGTCACCTGGAATATATTTTCGGTACATTTCCTTCAGTGACAGACAATGCACAAGGCAAATATTTGTCTACGGCTCACATTTCAGAGTGGTTCCAAAACACCTGTGCAAGTGCCCAGGGATTGATATTGACCCATTATACAACTTTTTAGGGTAATTTAGCATAGATTTTGTCTCCTTGGAATTCCCTTTCAAAATCAGGCTCAGAGACTGAGGATCCCTCCACTCAAACCTTGATGAAATTGTCATGGATATAGCACAGTAAACATATACACCATAGCAGTGACTTTCAGCCTTTCCAAACTAAAGTACTCTTTCAGCAGCCTGATTTGTCTTGCCTCCCCCCAAGTTTCACCTTATTTTAGAAAAAGTACTTGCTTACAATTCAGGCGTAAAAATACACATCACAGCATGCTATTAGTGAGAAATTGCTTACTTTCTTATTTTCACCATATAGTTATAAAATAATCCAACTGGAATATAAACACTGTACTTACATTTGAATGTATAGTTGACAGAGCAGTATAAACAAGGCATTGTCCATATGAAATTTTAGTTTGTACTGCCCTTGTTAGTGCTTTATAGATAGCCTATTGTAAAATAAGGCAAATATATTGATAAGTTGATGTACCTTCTGAAAGATCTCTGCATGTCACCAGGGTACACATACCCCTGGTTGAGAATCATTGTGTTATGGGGTTTTACGAATCTAAATTATGCTAAACAGAAAACAAAATCCCTGCCTTGCTACTGGATGGAGAAGGGCATGGGTTGGACCTATGAGAAGATAAAGGGAAATGGAGTGATGATGGAGTCTTGGGAACAGGTCCAAAGAATGGAGCAGCTTGCGTCTAAGTCGATAGCCACCCCCCTCTGGCAGCTCCCTCAGAAGGCTGGTTCATCTCAGCTCTTGGCAAAGGTCACTACAAACCCCACGAGCCAGTGCATCTAGACACATTTGTACAATAAAACGTGAGCTGCTGCTGAGATGAAGGAGAGAAGCCACAAGGCAATAGGAGAACACTAGCTTCCCTTCAACATGCAGTCGATTTGAGCATTGCCACAGCTACATGGTCATGTCTGTGGGATTCTCACCTGATCTCCATATCGAATGGAGGTGACATAGGCCTGGAAATGCCAGGCAATGTTTGCTGACAGCTTTGACAGGCTCTTTGCCATGGGCGCAGCCTGAGTAGGACGCAGTAAAAACAAACCATTAAGAATGGGAGCAGTCAGCAACTGCAAAGGGACCTCAGACACTTCCTCCTTCCCTTCTCAGAGTCCCGCAAGTTTCAGAGCAATAGACATATTAGCAGCTACATGACTGGGATGAGTACGGTGCTGAGAGCAAGAGGGTGAGAAATTCCCTTGGAAAAAATCTCAGAACTGCTGCTTTCTGGTTTGGGACTTCTGATTTGCATCTGATAAACTTTCTGAGGCAGGCAGCCTCTGTGTGGTTTCACAATCTTGTCTGATTGTGCTTCCTGTTCCAGTTGCCAGTATGTTCATAACCTGATGGCAGCCAGAGAAAGGCCTGGTCTTTTTACACCACAGTGTTGGGATGCAATTGCATGCATCCTGAAGCTGCTTCGCAAGGTCACAGGGCCTGAAACAAATAAGGAGGGAAGCTCAGTCCGCAGCATGCAAGACAGTGTGCAAAAATCCAGCCAGGCATTGACCCCCAATTCCTGTCTCTACCAACCCTTAGTTGGGATCCATGGCAGTCTATCACAATGGTTGGGTTCAATAGGTCACTCAGAAAACTGGAAAAGTAGTGTCCTCTTCTGGTTGCCTCTGTACCCCAAGGTCAACTAGGCCAGTGGCCCGTCGCTGGCCAAACTAAACCTAGGTGAACACTGCTGAAGTGGCCTCCTCAGTGGGTGAGGGGCACTGGTGTCCCTGCTACAGAGTTTGTCCCTCCATCCCACCTCCCAGCAGTGGCCTTGTCATTAAGGTAACATCATTTAGAAATACAGCCCTGGGCCTGGTCAGTCAAACTCTCATTTACTCCCCTGTCCTCACAGGAGCAGAACAGGGGATGCCTGACTGAAGACAGCACATTTTTAAAAGAGTAAAAGGAAGCATGATAAAATTTGACTGAGCTTATTAATTTACCTGTGGAGCTCCCTGCTGCAGGACATTGTTGTGACAGTCAGTTCAGAGCCAAACAATTAGATGACAAAATAAGTTTCACTTATGATAATGCTACAAGAAAAAAGACCCAGATGCTGTGGCGCTTCAGGCTTCAAGTCAGACACATATCACCCACTGGGGTTAAGAAGAAAACCGTTTCTTCCTTCCCCTTCATCAACTGCAAGCCTAGGTATGTTCTGAGGATTTTACGCCATAGACAGGGATGGTGCAGCTCACTAGAAGGCCCATCTGGCTTCATAGGGTAGGGCAGGGAAACAAGATGCTTGGCGAGATGGAACTTTGTTTTGCTCTGGTTTGTCCCTATATAGCATTGTCTCAGGCTGATCAAACCCACACGAGTAGGAAGAATGCTTTGGTTAATTGCTCACCTTTAATTTCTCCCAACTGTTTATCAACCTGCAATAGTCTGGACCTGAGTGCTGCACTAGCCCTGCAGTGCTCTCTCACCCCCTGCTTAACCCAACGCTTCCTATTTCTGGGAGATGGGCTGAGTTTCCATGGTGCTAAAAGGCAGCCAATGTTTGTATTTGGATGCTGGTTTCCTATCGCCACAGCACCGAGAGCTGCTCATGTTCACTTGCCTGTAGAGCCGCAGATAGCTCTATCTTTATTCTCCTCAGTTTCCATTCTTCTTTATAAATGCAATGGGGTACAGCCATCCCTGATGGACCTCCAGTGACTTCAATGGAAATTTGCTGGGAGAAAGAGCATGGAGCTGGCCCATACTGGCATTTACATACGACTTTCTATCTTGTATTGATGTGATTGATATCAGCTTCTGATAGCTGGGCACGTCTACACAGACTGCTTTATTTCGAAATCGGTCCTTTCGAAAGGACCGATTTCGAAATAAAACCCCTATTTCGAAAGGACCCCTTTCGAAATAAGGGAAACCGCGGGATCAAAATAGCCGTTATTTCGAAACGGATGTTTCGAAATAACGGCAATGGAACCGCTGTTTCGAACCATTGTTTCGAAACAATGGTGTTGTTTCAAAACAATGGGTCTAAAGCTGTTATTTCGAAACATCTGTTTCGAAATAACGGCTATTTTGATCCCGTGGTTTCCCTTATTTCAAAAGGGGTCCTTTCGAAATAGGGGTTTTATTTTGAAATCGGTCCATCTGTTTTGAAATAACGGCTATTTCGGGGGGGGTAGGTTTAACTTTTTCGAAATAACGATCGTTATTTCAAAAGGACGAGGTCCATCCTTTCGAAATATCGATACTTCGTGTAGACTAAATTTTTTTTATTTCGAAATAACTAGTGTTATTTCGAAATAAAAGAGCCGTGTAGACGTGCCCACTGTGTCACTGCTTCCTCTGAAAACCCAGACAGCAGGGCCTTGGAGATGCAGATCCAGCGATGCTAAAACCAGTACGCTCTTGTTTATGAGTCCTTGGACTAGTTCAGGGCAACAGTTCTCTCTCCTTCCTAAAAGTTCATTACTTGTCTGGGAGACAGATGTCCTGAAGATTAATGTCTGCTGAGCAAAAGAAAATGATGTCTCAGGACAGGAGAGAGGGAGAGGTGCCAGCACTGCCCTCTCACTGGCTGTGAAGCTGGAAGTCAAGGGAGCTTTTCCAAATATTAGCCTCTGTGTAGAGTCATTCCTTTCCAAAGCACTTTACACATGTTAACTAACAAATCCTTCCAGCCCCCATACAAATTGGCAAATATGCCCCTTTTACAGATGAGGGGACTGAGGCACAGAGTTACTCAAAGATGGCTCAGACATCATCAGAATTGGGCTTAGCAGGTAGGATTCCAGGCTCCCACCCATTAACTCACAGTCTGCATCTTTTATTGACAGAGAAGCAAAGCACTGTCTAGCCGGAAATCCCCCTAGAGCCCTAGATTTGTCAATGGAACAGTCTGCTAGGCTCTGGTATCTGTGTATTGACCAAACCAAGGCACTGTTGGTTGCATTGAGAACTGATGCAAGGTGACACAACATTTTGATTTCATGGCTGACAGTTGTTTGCTGTTTGACATAGCCCAAAGAATAAGGCTCATTATAGCCCTATAATAATGGAAATTGCGCACACTAATGATATTTCACATCATGCATGTTGCATATATGGAAAAGAGTGTAACAAATCCTGGATCTTAAAGGTTGCCAGTAAACTGTGGGCCATGGCCACACAGACATTGAAAGTGATGGCAGGAATGCTCTGATTCTTCTGCTACAAAACCTACTTTGCCTACCATATTAGTTAAAAGAATCTCCTTGGGTATGTCCACACAGGGCTTTTATTTCGAAACATCACTGGTTGTTTCAACATAAAAGTCCCTATGTCCACACGGTTTTCTTGTTTCGAAAGGAGGGAGCTCCTCATTTCGAAACAAGAGCCCTCCTTTTGAAACAGCTTAAACCAATTTGCTTTCAAAAGGACGGTTATTTCGAAACCAGTTGTTTTGAAATAATGCCATTTGGACATGTTATTTTGAAACAAGGATTGTTTCCCCCCAGGGTGCTAGGTCCCACCCCCCCCCAGCACCCTGGCCAGGGTGCTGAGTGGAGTTCAGGGGGTCGGAGGGTGCCCCAGCCGGCTTCCCCCAGCTTCCCCTTGCTGGGAGCGGGGGGGACAGGCACCTCAGCCCCCTACGCCCCCCTACCCCTGGCGAGGGGAAGTGGGGGGAAGCCAGCTGGGGCACCCCCAATGCTCTGCCCCCCCCACCCGGGCTGCGGGGGAGCTGCCGGCCCCACAGCCCAGTCATGGGGACTGCAGCCCCCGCGGGGTGGCCGCTCCAGGGGCAGCTCACCCTGCTGCTGGGGCTGCCCCCAAGCCCGGGGCGCCCCACCCCCAGGGTTCCCCGGCACCTGCCCCCACTCCTGCCAGGGCGGGGGGGCTTCCTCTACCCCCGCGCCATGTCCACCACAGGCGGGGGGCTTCCCTTGCCTCCCCGCCGCTTCTGCCGCGGGCAGGGCGGCTTACCTGGCACCTCCCTGCCACTTCTGCCGCTGGCAGGGCCAGAGCCACCTTGCGCCCAGGATTTGCCGGCATGCCCTCCCCACCCGCTCCTGCGGGCAGGAGTGGGGGGGGCGCCGGGGAACCCTGGGCGGGAGGCGGCCCTGGCCCACCCGCGGCAGAAATGGCGGGGGGCACTGGGGAAGCCCCTCTGCCCATGGTGGAAGTGGCGGGGGGGGGCCAGGGCAATCCCAGGGGCGGGGCATCCTCACCCCCGCACAAGCTTCCCTGCCCCTCCCCTATCTTGGAATAGCATGTCCACTGTGTGGACATACTATTTTAATTCCCGCTTTTTTTTGAATTAGCTTTTTTTTTTATTTCGAAATAAGGCGTTTCGAAATAAGGCATTATTTTGAAATGGCTTGTTTCGAAACAAGGGCTTGTGTGTGGACATAGCCCTTGAGAGTTAGCAGTATAGGGCCTCGACCCATAGCTGAGCAGCTCTGATGCTATCCAACAGAGGGCAGTGGTACACATATTAGTCAGCTGTCAAACACATGGATTCATATCATGTCCATGATTCAGGAAAGCATTCCTCTCCCATGCGTGTCATTGCTTAGACTAGGACACGGGAAGATGAAAGTTATAATTCTATTGGAAGCAACCATGCTGACATCAGTGCCAGTGAAGTCTGTGGCGCCTACAGCCCGAGTGACATGGCCTGTGGCAGCACAAGCTCCACCAGGCTGCCCTTCCGAAGGGGCTCATCCCTGGCAGTCTTAGCTTCCCCAGAGATCCCCAGCAAAGCAGCCAGTGGTGATGAGGTTATTCACGATGTGAACAATTATCAACTAAGCACTGAACTGGGAACCAACCACCCTCTCCATACAGGCCCCTGAATCGTCATCAAATGTGAAATGCTTTTGGTCATTGCTGACCTGGTTTGGAATCAAAATGACAACTTAGAAGCAAAAGGCTCCGTTAGTGACTTTCTGAGCCAAACAATCTCCAAGGGCTCTTTTCAAACTGCTAGGTCAGTAAAGCAATCCACTGAGGTTTCAAGATGAGGCAGCAGAGACATTTACTGATGGAATTACAAGAACTTGTCCTTTCAAGCACAGGGTCTCATTAATTCTAAGCCAGGCTGGCTTTGTATCGCACTTAGACTCAGCCAGTGACAATGGAAGGCTTTAGAAAAAGAGGATGTGAGGGAGCCTTTCCAAAAGTAGCAATCCCTCTGAGGATTAGCATCCAATATTTTGGGAAAATGTAGCAGACACTGACAGGCAGAGAAAGTAGAAACACAAAGAGAAAAGGCCTTGCCAAAGGAATGACTGGGTTTCATTGAGACCCTTATTTCCTACAGCCGAAAATCAAGGAGTGCTGTGGGGTTTTAATCACTACTTGGTCCCAGGGAGGTTGGGTGAGGTGCCAGAGGTCCTGCAGTGAGATGGGAACTGTGTGGATGGATTCAGGAGAGATGGGACAAAGGACCCTGACATTTTTGCTACTTACCTAGGCAACATGGCATTTGCTAAGGACAGGCAAGAATGCTTGTGCTGCTTGGACAGAATCTGAGTAAAGCAGGATGTGTTGCAGAGACTATCTAACAGCAGCTTAGAAATATCTAGGGAGGGCTAACTCACTCACATTCATATACTGACTTGGTTCCCTTGTCACACACCCGGCAAAGGATTTACTTTCGCTATGCAGTACCTCAGGGAAGCTGACTGCTCCCTGGCAAGGGGCAGAACACCCAGGCAAAGGACATGGTGCCGCAGACCTTTAAAGATTGGTCGGCACACTGGACTGATTGGGACTCCTGGGACTCACCCCATAGGGATCCAGCATCCCCTGGGTCATCAAGACCGGCCACATCCCAAGGGGCTCAAGATGCAAGGGCTTCCAGTAAGGATTTGGACCCAGTAGAGGGACCTTCAGGCCCTGGTTGAAATGACTCACGGGTGATGTCCTCCTCTTCCCCTGAGGAAGTAGCTTACCAGCGGTCCTTATCCTTTAAAGAGGACCCAAGAGCACATCAAGAACTGCTTAAACGCATGGCCGCCAATGTTGACTATGCAATCAAGGTGGTCAGGAAAGACTTTGAGCTGCTCTTTGATGTGGGCGATGCTGCCTCCCCCAGCCATGGTGGTAGTCCCAATAAATAAAAGGGTGCTGAAAATGCCTGATTGATTCCCCTGGTTTCAAAGGGGACAGAGAGGAAATACCAGGTCCCTGTGGAAAAATTTGGCTTCCTTTTTAACCACTCCATCCCGGGGTCATTGGTAGTGGATGCGGTAAACCAACGGGAGAGGCAAGGCCAACACATTGCTATCCCAAAGAATAAAGATGTTAAGAAGCTGGATTTATTTGGAAGAAAGATTTATTCCAGCACAGCTCTCCAGCTGCACATTGCTGCCAACAGGCCCTCGTGGGCAGGTACATTTTTAACTTGTAGAGTTGGATGCAGAGATTTCAGGACCTCACCCCCCCCCAAGCACACAGTGAACTACAACACCCTCATGGACGAGGGCCTTCTCATGGCACGTGCAGCTCTCCTTTCTTCATGGGATGTTATGGACATGGTCAGCAGGGGGTAGTATCTGCAATTGCTATGGATTGAGCCGCATGGCTGCAGGGTTCAGGGCTATCTCCCCAAATGTAGCAGTTCATTCAGGACCTCCCTTTCGAGGGCTCCTTGCTATTTGCCATGCCAACTGATACCAAGCTACATGCTATGAGGGACTCCCCTGTAACTCTTTGCTCCTTAGGGATGTACAATCCCCACGTGGCCAGGTGGTCCTTTCAATCCCTGCAGCTGCAATACCAGCAGCAACAGCAAAAGCAGCAGCAGCAGCAGCAGGGCCCTCATCATCGGCCCTTCCAATCATCCCACTGTCCCTATGGGAACAGGGACAGGAATACGTGTGCAAGAGGGTCAAGGGCTCAGGGTTCGAACCAGTCCATCCATCAGGGCAATAACGCCCGCCCATTGTCCCAGAGGCAGAGGTTTTGACCTCTTGCCCGAGGGCCGCTGCAAGTGCCAGCACCCACCCCTGCCACCATTTGGTTCCCTTCTGACATCAGTGGGCTGAGATAACCTCAGATTGTTGGATATTGGCAGGGCTTGGTCAAGGGGCTTTGGCAGCCCGACCTGGCCTTCGATTTTGCACAACCCCTAGTGTGGTGAGGGGTGCAGGGCCAGAACCCAGCCTCCACTCCAGGCTGGCTCATCCTGCCTCCAGGGCAAATAACAGCTGGCTCGGGGTGGAGCGGGCCAGCCCAGAGGCTGGGCTCCGTTCTCTCACTCCACCTCTGGACCAGCTGTTCCTCCCTAAAAGCAAGGGGGGACTGACCCAGAGGTAGGGCAAGAGAGAGCGGAGCCCATCCCATGGGCTTGCCCGCTCTGCCCCTGTGGGAGAGTGACTGGTTTGGGGTGGGGTGGGAGTGGGGGGGGGATCCGGCTTTTGAGTCAGCCTGCCCCGCCCCTGGTGCGGTGCCATGACTGCCCTTAAGTAAATGATGCCCTGAGCCAGGGTCTCATTTGCTTATGGGTTGAGCCGGCCCTGGATATTGGACATGGTGTCCCATGGCTATACCATACAGTTCAGGGCCAGGCTCCCCGAAGGGAAACAGCCCCCTCATTACCAAAATGGGGATCCCTCTCACAAGACCCTACTGGAGCTAGAATGCTGAAAGCTTCTGGACCTGGAGGCGATAGAAAGAGTCCCCCCAACAGAAAAAGTGAGGGGTTTTTACTCATGGTACTTCCTGGTCCCAAAGGCAAGCGGGGGCTCGTGACCCATCTTGGACCTAAGACCCCCTGAACAAGTTCTTAAGAAAAATAAAGTTTTGAATGGTCGCCCTATCTCAGATTATTCCCTTGCTAGACCCAGGGGATTGGTTCATGGCCCTCAACCTAAAAGATGCCTACTTCCACATCTCTATAAGGTGAAGACACAGGGTGTTCCTCCGCTTCATGGTAGGGGGAAGACACTTCCAATTCATGGCATGCCCTTTGGACTTTCACTGGTTGCAAGGGTTTTCACAAAGTGCATAGCAGCCATAGTGGCCCATTTGAGGAAACAAGGGGTACAAATCTTCCCAAATCTGGACAATTGGTTAATAAGGGGAAGGTCCAAGGACAAGGTTCAGCACAGCGTCAGCTCTGTCTGGAGATTGTGCAACATATAGGGTCTCCTTATAAATCTAGAGAAGTCAAAGCTCACTCCATTAAGGAGAACAGCGTTCATAGGGGCACAACTGAACTTGCTGAGCGCAAGGGCCTTACTATCTCCATCCAGGTTTCAGTCCATGCTTATCATCATTTCAGCACTACACCACACCCTCATCACAACTGCAAGGTGATGTCTTCAGTTGCAAGACCATATGGCTGCCTCCAGCTACGTCATATGCCTCCAGCTATGTGATAAGCACAGCCCACCTTCGCATGAGGCCCCTACGCTCATGGCTGGTGATGGTGTTCAACCCCCAATGCCACTCACTGAACTGGGTGGTCACCATTCTGGGGAGGGTACTGGATTCCCTGGTGATATGGCAGGACCCAGAGTTTGCATGCAGAGGGGTCCTGTTTGAAACCCAGACCCCTGTGCTTACCTTGATCACAGATGTGTCAGACCTAGGCTGGGGAGCCCAGATCATGGGAGGTCTCTCCAACCAGGGACCGTGGTCGCAAGCAGACAGCCCACTCCACATAAACGTGAAAGAACTGAGGGCAATGTGCCTAGCCTGCAGGGTTTTTCTTGGACAAGATAAAGGAGAAAACAGTACAAACTCTAATGGACAACATGGAGACTATGTTTTATCTCAAGCACCAAGGAGAAGCCCAATCACTGGCACTATGCGAGGAGGCGTCCATATTATGGGAGATGGCCCTGGAGTTGGAACGTGTTCTTCTTGGTAGCTATCACATCGGCCAGAAGGGTTTCAGAGCTAAGACCCCTTTCCTCAGAACCCCCAAATACGATGTTCCACTCCGACAAGATATAATTCTGCCCGCCCCCCTCTTCTTACCTAAGGTGGTGTCACCCTTCCATATTAACCAAGATATTTGCCTCCCAATCAGGGCCGGCTTAAGGGTTGTGGCACCCCAAGCCAAATTTTGATTTGGCACCCCCTATCTCATTCATGGAGGTTGAGAATGGTTTTCCAAAGTGCAAAAATCTCCAGCGTCTGCCTGTAGAGGGATTTAAAGTGCACTCTGCCTACATGACTTTAGCTGCAGGTTGACTAACAGTGCCTGCGCTGCTAGGAAAGCTTTGAAGAGGCGGGAGCCAGCCTGATCTTCAGGGGTGCAGGGTGCCACTAAGAACTGTCACCTGAAACCATGTCTGTCTCTTGCCTCACAGTAGAGCTGGCTCTGCTCCCAGTGGTCTTCCCAGACCCACAGGTTACAGAGAACTAGAGGAAGTGGTACACCCTCAATGTAAGACGGCCTCTCATGACATACACCGAGCAGACCAGACCGTTCCGCAGAATGACCCAGCTCTTTGTAGTGGTTGCTGAATACGTGAAAGGCCAGGCAGTAACACCCCAATGCATCTCGTCCTGCATAACGAACTGCATTAAGGACTGCTACCACAGAGCAGACACTCCCCTCCCAGGGAGAATCAAGGCATGTTCTACTAGAGCGCAAGCATCCTCCATGGCCTTCCTCGCTCAGCTCCAAATCCAGGAAATATGCAGGGCAGTGACCTGGTCGTCAGTGCATACTTTAGCATCCCATTACACAATTGTCCAGAAGACAAGGGACGATGCTGCCCTGGGCAGAGCCACTATATGTGTGTGGAGAAAGCTTAACTCCAACCACCATCTTGAACATGGCTTGTAAGTCTCCTACATAGGAATGGACATGAGCAGTGCTCAAAGAATGGAAGGTTACTTACCTGTAGGTGTCCTTCTTCGAGATGGTCTGTTCACATACATTTCATATCCTCCTTCCATCCCTGCTTTTTGGAGTTAGCAGAAAGAAGGGACTTAAGGGGGGGGGCAGTGGCAGGGCCACCTACATACTGCACAGGTGTGCAGGCCAGAGGGGGCGTTGGCCACTGGCTCTACGGGGACAGACTAGGGCAAAAAGCTTCCAGATATCCATACAGTGCAGCATGCACACACCTGCATAGGAATGTATGTGAGAGCAGCCCATCTCAAATAAGGACACCTACAGGTAAGTAACCTTCTGCTTCCCTGACAGTTCCTCAAGGGTAAAAAAACCATCTAACCTAGCTCTAATGAACAAGAACTCTCTAGGGAGCAGGCAGAGCTGTCTCTTTCGTCACAGTACAACACACACACACACACACACACACAGAGTGTAATGGCCAAATTTAATTGCTTCATGGGGTTTGGCTTTAGCAGGTCACCCATTCCCAAACCCCAACCTCACTTTTCCCCTATGCTTGGCTGCTCAGACACAGTCTCTGAAGAAGCTCTGCCCAATACTCTAGTTTCCTCTGACCCAGGTAAAGTGCTTGTTTATCCTTTTTTGCACAGAGATTGGAGCTAACGAAACCCATCTGCACATAGGACTGCAGCATTCCCTTGCCCCTTCTGCCAGAGTTCAGCACTTGATAAGTAGACAGGCAGGAGTTTAGGGTGTTACATGTTCACACCCCTTCCCAAGAGAGCCCATGTGTCTGTAGCTTTGCATATATGCTCACCTCTAAATTTTCAGTGCCAGCAGTGCCATTTAAGGAGGAGGGAAGAGTTATCTCCCTGAAATGTTTTTTTTTAAACTTTATGCTCTGCAGTTATCAGATTATGCAAATGAGGTTATTAGCTTTAATTGCATTCCAATAATTTTGGTCAAATTTAATTACCCTCCTCCCCTTACCCCTCCCCACAACCAAATTGAAACAAATGAGCCCCTGGCAGAGTGCTTGAGACGGGAATTGTGTTTTAACCCAATTAAAATCTGAGGCTAGTCACTGAAATGAGCCTAACTGACATCTGCTTCAGATGGTAAGAGTGGAGTGGGACACCCCAAGGGCATTTCACTGGTGTTAATTAGCGGCAATCATTTCTCACTGGGCATCTTCCCCTGAGTTGCTGGTTTATATTGAATAGGGTGCTGCAGAGGAACACGCATGTCCCAATTAGCTGCAAAAAATGTGTGCGGCAGCTACTGAATTGCTGCCAGATTTGAATGGGCAAGAACCGCAGTGAGGGACAATCTCTTATGGAAGGGGCTGGAGATCATCTGCAACTCTCTCTCCTTTGAGGAGGAGCAAACCGCAGGAAAAGGGGATGTTTAGACAAAAAGCACTCTTTTAAATTGAGGCAGCCTTGCAATGTCAGCAACAGACACAGTAAAGCCAGGGGGGCTATACTATCTTCTCCCACATAGCCCTGGCTCCTGGGTCCTGACCTGCAGCACTTTTCTGTTCCTGGGCTCCACAAATACAGCTTTACCAATGCATCGCAGAGCCCCTGTTATTTCAGGTCAGTCAAACACAATTCTGCCAGTGCACCTTACTCCTGACCTACAGCACCTCCCACTGCTCCAATCCTGGGCCCCTCACCCAGCTCTGCTAAGACCCCTCATACTTGATCTGCATTACTCCCGGCCCTTAAGGATCTGCCAAGCATTTGTACACTTCATGGAGAGAAATACCCCGGAGGGTGCAAAACTAAGGACAAAAATCACTGCACTTTTGTACCCAATGCCACATATGAACCCAGGTGTTTGGAGCTAGAAAACTTCTGTTATCTGTCATGGCATGGCCTGGCCTAGCAGATCTTAACACCTGCTGGCCCTTGTTTTTGTTACTGGAGAATTAGGGCAGAAGATTCCTGCAGGCTGCGTCTAGTGTCTGCTTGTGAGCCCTGCATGTAGGGTATCTGCTGGTGACAGAAAGCAGAGCCAGAACGCTCCCTGTTCCACTTAACTCATCCTGCCATTACCTGTTGTTAGACTCCTTCCTTCCCCTGCTGCATTGTTTTGTGCTCTGCCAGGCTGGAAGTACAGCTACAACCGATTAGACATACTGAAGCCCTGCTGTGGAATTTGCTGCCAAACTTTAGCTTGATCTCCTGTCCAAGTCTACAAACTGGATTTGCCACAACTCAGTGCCCATGAAGTCTAATTGCTGGGACTGCATCGGTATTCCCTGCTAGTCAGACGGTGCCTGTTACCGGGCACACTCCAGTGGCATGTAGAAGTCCAGAAGGAAGGGTGTCTGCTTGCTCTGGGCATGTTCAACTTCCAATCTTATATATGCCCTTTCCCCAGTGCGAGAGGGGCAGGGTGCTGTATAAATAGTCCATGCAGATAAGCAGGGTTCATAAAACTCATGCAGTAAATAAATTCGTTAGTCTTTAAGTGCCTCAGGCAGAGCCGTAACACTCTGTTTCAGCGTCTAGGGCATGTTCTAATTGGAATGCACCCCTTGCAATTAGCGGCGTTTGGGCCCTGGGGTGCGAAACGCACCCTTTAATGGAGCAACTCAATGGAGCCACTCCAGCGCCCCTGGGGCAAAGCCCCATTCGCCCAGCTGTAGTTACAGCTCTGGTCACAGGACTCCTTGTTTGTCTCCCAGAGATAGTACAGCTCTAATCCACTGGTTTATGAATCAGCCTTCCTTTGCATGTTGAGTTCTCTGCTCTGGGTCTCTCAGTTTACTATCCTGCTGCGCTCGTTCTGCAGGTCCAGCTACATCACTCCCTGCCTCAGGTTGTTCTCCCTCTCCTTCCACACTGTGCTTATTCCTGCCCTCGCTCTCCCCACTTATCTCCACAGTGAAGCTGCCTGCAGTTATGCCTTACCTCATCACGCCTTTCCATTGCTGCCCACTGCCTCTTCAGGCTGTGAGTCTTCTGGGGTGAAGACCCTCCGTTTTGCCTGGCATGATACAAATGCCACCCACATGAAGGCCACAGTATTTAAGTGAGGCCCCACGGGAGTCAGGGACGGGGTGAACAGCTCAGCAAATGGCATCACACTTTCTGCAGGAAGCAGGCAGTCTCAGGTTCAGGGGAAGTGCTTCTAGGGAGGGATAATTCCTTCGACATGATGGGTGAAACTAATTCAGGGTCTGGTGTGGAGAGTCCCTAGTTTTCTTGTCTACCTGTTACGTACCTGCAGGGTCCACTCCACATGCTGGATTCTGTTCATTTCCTCTCTCTCGCCTTCCCTCCGCTGATGCTCCCGCTGGTCTTACCAGAATGCATTGACTCCTGCTTCTATTCAGCGAGACTGGGACATATCCAGCCCCCCAGAAGTTCCCCCAGTTCACATGCTTGAAAGGATAAAACAACAAAGAGTCCTGTGGTACTTAAAGGCTAACAAATTTATTTATCACATGAGCTTTTGTTGGAGAAAATCCCACTTCATCAGCCACGAAAGCTCACGCAATAAATAAATTTGTTAGTCTTTAAGTGCCACGGGACTCCTTGTTTGTTTTGCTGAACTAAACTA
This sequence comes from Podocnemis expansa, assembly GCA_007922195.1. Lineage (NCBI taxonomy): Eukaryota > Metazoa > Chordata > Testudines > Podocnemididae > Podocnemis > Podocnemis expansa. The sequence goes on from ML681991.1 coordinate 24,791,712, forward strand.
ACGTGGCTACCGCTTTGGGTCTTGAATGGATAAAAATAGCCAGCTAGGGGCTTGTGGAGTTCCAATTTCCAGGGCTTTCACTAAACTCACAACTAGCAGCAGTGTAGGGTTACCAGATACCAAAGCATGAAAAGGAGGACAGGGAAGTACGAAAAGGAGGACATTGGAGGACACATGGAGAAAATGTAGTATTAATGTAATATTCTTCTGTTTTTAGTGGACGCTGGAATACTTTCTCCTAAAAATAGGGTGTTCTGGGGTGTTCCAGCTTACTTTAACCCCTGTAAGTAAAAAGCCAGACAAAATCATGTATTTTTAAAATGCCTGCTGGATGGAGGACGTGAAGGTAAAAAGGAGGACATGTCCTTTTTTTGCCTGACATCTGGTAACCCTATACCAGTGGTCCCTTCTCACAAGCCTGTCACATAATCCGAACCCTGGGAGGGGCATAGCTCACCCTCTCCTGTCCCTTTCCCTTGTGGACTCCTTTGAGTTCATAGCGCCCTCATGTGACCATTTCACTTCATATAGCCCCTCTAATGGTGCAGAGAACATGTGGCAGGCATCAGCTGGTGTGCAGAGCTGCCTGGAGGGTGTCACAAGGGAGTGTCTCTATCTCTGACAGGCTGGGGTGGATGTAAACAGATCAGTGGTTTCAGCCAAGCAGTGGCCCTGCTCTGGGGTGGGAGCTCCCAGAGATTCACAGGCATCAACTGAACCAGCCTGGCCCAGAGTATGCACAGAAATCAGAAAGCTGTGCATAGCACTAGAGAAATACTGTCTTGCACCTCCTCATGTGACCCGCCTGCCTTGTGGCTGTGTCCTGTGGGTGAGCGATGTGCCATACGGCTACTCCAGCTGAGATATTACCACTGGCCCACTGGCTTCTCAAGGGCTGCAAAGCGGCCACTGGTCCCTGACCGCAGCTTTCAAGTGCTAGGGGATCATAACTCGCTGCCAAAGGCTCTCTTTACATCCCTGCACAAGGGTGGTTTCTTTTAAAGTGTCGTATGACACCCATGACCCAGCTGTCCAGACACCTGCAGTACCTACAGCCCACTTCACAACTACAAAAGGCCATTCATGTCACCCAGATTCAGCCACAGCCACTGCCTTCCCTCTTATCTTAAGAGGCATGTCAGAACAGCCTTCCTGGAGTTATTCCTGCCATCCTCCAAGACTTGCTTGCTCTTTATCACCCTCCCATCATCCTCTGTTCCTTCACACAGTCAGGTGTGAGATCCTTCTCCTCTACAACTCCTGCTGATTGGAAGAACTTCTCTCACATTCCCTGTCTGTTTAAAAGTCTCCACTGAAAATGGTTTCTTTCCACTGTCCAACCCACTGACTCTCTCACCTCTGTACTACCACCCCCAGCATCTGTTGATCTTGTGACTGAGTGCTTCAATTGATTTGGAGGAAATAACCCACCATGCCACTGTAGCACCTCCTGAACCTTAGTCCCAAATGATTAGAGTTGTGAATCTCTGCAAGTATAGGGGAAAAAATCACACCTCAAGCCCCTCTTCCCTTTTCTCCCCTCTCCTCATAATGTTTGGTATGCTGGCAAGTTCCTGGCATGCCACCAGAAATGAGCTGGAAGCCATAGCTCATCTCTCTGTCTACTGCTTTTCTTGCAGCACCTGTTTCTACACCAGCTTTACTAAGGTGGGAGAGCCAGGCAGAAAGGAAGGGGCCCTTCTGTACAAGCCCAGACATATTTCCTGTCTGTAGGGAGCTCATCGCCAAGCAGTGAAGACCAAGAATTTAGCGTAATAGAAGCTGTGAACCAGTCCATGCGCTGCCTTTCCTGCCACTGCTGGTTTATTCTTGTCATAGAATCAATGAGTTTATTCAATTTCTTACTGCCTTGTATTATTTAAATCAGCACTGTAGGTGCAGTATAAAAGAGGGTATGTTTTCGTATTGTCATGGGACCTGTTCCTGAGAGAAGACAGGCTCATTAATTAGATCCGTTTAATCAATCTGGCCTACAAGCGCTTTAGTTATTTATCTGTCATAGGCTGCACAATGTAAGCCTGATGATCTGAATGGCGGTAAATAAACATGTAAATGAAGCTCTCAGGTGGGGCAGCCCATTGATTTCAGGCCTTGGGTCAGATACTATCCAATTATATATTAAATGGACAAATCCAAGAGATTCATAGGTGATTAGAGAGAGATTCATAGGTGATTAGTAGCGGTGGGTAGGGCAGGAAAAGGAGCAAGGATAAACCAGGCTCAGAGGAGAGACTTAATAGTGCTCATATTTATGGGACATTCTCATTTCACAAGGTTCAGATGGGTTGGGTTACGCTAAGACCTTGTCCCCAAATGCTGTCAGCCAGAGGCAATTTGAGTCTGTCTGCTGTGAACTGCCATTAGCAGGTCTAAACACACATTCAAAATATCTGACGTCCACTCCATCAGCCTGTCAACCTGGCACTGAATGATCAGCTCACTACAAAAGGTGGTGGTGACTGTCTTGGGCGGGAAGTTTCTAGGGAGCCCCTCTGCGTGATGGGCAGGGGATGCTGAAATGAAAGAGAAGAAAACTGGGCTGCAGGGACCCTGTGGATTCAGCGCCTGTCATGGAACATCTCCCACTGCGTTCCCGTTTTGGAGGGAAGTCATCCTGCTCTGTCCTGTCTCAGCAGGGATCACAGCCTGTGCGCTCTGCTGCTTGTTACCCATGTGTGCTCCATGTGATACTCTGCCCCTTCTGGTGCTGCTTGGGCCACCTGGAGAAGTTAATGAGGCGGCCAAAGCCTTTGCTAACAGAGCTGGGGTCTTTTGGTCAGCAACCAGAGACTTGTGTTTTTAGATGCAGAGGCCTAAATTCAATCCCAGCTGCCAATAACCCACCCAGGGGTGTAGCATAGCAGTACCCAGGCAAAGTGAGGTATGAAGATCTTACTGGATGGGCTGGAGTCAGTCCTCGCCACAGCTTTTGCATTTCCCACCGCAAAAAGCTGTCTGATTCGAGGGACAGGTGTGTTCACTGGCTCTTGCATCTTGCTGGGGTTTCTTCTCTCCAAAGTCCCTCTCTTGCTGCTTGGGCAAGGTTTCCAGAATATGTGAGCTGCTGCCATGCTGGGCTGAGTCCAGGACACTGCCCTTGACTTGTCAGGCTTCTCAGTGGCCTGCATTTTGTGACACTTGCAAAGGTCTATCAGCAAGGTGTGTCACGGCGCATTTGGTCACTTGAACAGCTGGCCTGTCCCTGAGGGGCTGCCAAACCTCTGGGGCTTTCTGGCACCCAGAAACAGGTTAGTGGAAAAAGCTGAGAATTAGTCCTGAAGCTGGACCGGAGAGAGTCCTATGCTAATGCTTCCTGGCAGAGTTCACAAATTGTTACATTGCACATGTACCTTACGGATTAGCTGCTCTGTCCCCAGAGCGGCGGGGTGGGGGATCGAAGGGAGCGCTGCTGCTTTTTGTTTAGGAATCTGGGGCATAGGCAAGCAGTCCAATCCAGGGAGTCATTAGAATTGAAACTGGCAGCTCCTATGCTTCTCCCAGTTGAGCTCTCTCTGGAGCCAAAATACTGATGTCAGAGAGACTAACCCAGATACAGAAAGGAAAATGGGGAACAAATGGCTCACCAAGCACTAGTGAATACCCTGGAGGTGGATGAAACTTGGGGGCTTGTGAAGGGTGTGGAAGGAAGTGACTGGCCAGAATCGTCTGAGACCAAGAAAAGAGCTACAGAGCCTGAATAGCAGGGCCAGCTTCTTCACAGTGAGCTGTATTAATTGGGCAAAGCCTGAAGAATTCACTTTTAGAAGCAGCCCTGCTCTGCTCCCCTCCCCACCTTTTCCCCTGGAAATGGAAGAGATAGGATTTAAATTTAGATGCTTTTTCTTTCTCTAATTTTCACAGTTTTATACTTCTGTAAGCTTGGTTCCTGACCAGGTGGAAATTTCTGGGGACCCTGTCTGCCTGGCCTATGATGATGGGGATTACTGGTGAGGCTGCATCTGAAATACTGTGTCCAGTTTTGGGCTCCCCCCTACAAAAAGGACGTGGACTAATTAGAAAGAGTCCAGCGGAGGGCAACAAAAATGATCAAGGGGCTGGAGCACAAGACCTATGAAGAAACACTGAAGGAACTAGGCTTATTTAGCCTGCAGAAGAGAAGACTGAGGGGGATTTGATACCTTCAACTACCTGAAGGGATGCTCCAAGGAGGATGGAGCTCCGCTGTTCACAGCAGTAACAGAGGACAGAATGAGGAGCAATGGTTTCAAATTGCAGCTGGGGAGGTTGAGGCTGGATATTAGGAAAAACTTTCTTACAAAGAGGGTGGTAAAGCATTGGAATGGGCTACCTAGGGAGGTGGTGGAATCTCCATCTTTGGAGATGTTTAAGGCCCGGCTGGATAAAACTCTAGCTGGAATAATTTAGTGGGAGTGGTCTTGCTTTTTTTTGGCAGGGGGTTGGACTAGATGACCTCATGAGGTCCCTTCCAACCCTGTGGTTCTATGATTCTATCTATAACGGGAGAGGCTAATGAGCTTCAGGCATCTCATGCACAATTTGGACCTCATTTTGCTTAGATTGAAGCTCCTCACATAAATTACATGAAAAGCAAACAAGGAGTCCTGTCACACTTAAAGACTAACAAACTTATTTATTGCATGAGCTTTTGTAGGACAAAAATCCCACTTTTTCTGATGCTTTGAAAATGGGGGAACGTACAGAATGGGAGGAAGTAAATGCAGGGAAGTGTAAGTCATGGGAAGAGGTCACACTGTAACAGCAAATCAAAGCAGTTGTAAAGATTCAAACACTATAGAGGAAGATGAAGTCAAATTACTGGTTGTAATGAGAGAAAAATCCAAAGACTCTATTAGGTCCTAAAGCAAAGCAATCGAATTTGCAAATGAATTCAATCTCTCAGCAGCTTCTCTTTGTAGCCTTGATCGGTATTCATCTGCCTGAGCACTGCAATTACATGGGCAGTAGGTGGTGCTGTTCCCTCTCATTCAGCTCTCAGCCAAGGCCCTAACATCTTTGCTACATTCATTGCTAAGGGGTGAGGTAGTTGGTTAGATCTAACCAGTTTTGCCAGATCATTTTTTGCAACAGTCAGGCACTATCCCCATTGTCCTATTTTGGTAACTACATCCTGCCTCCTTATATCCCTGCTACACAAAGACGTCCTGTGTCATTTCTAAAGACTCACAGATTTATTTATCACATGAGCTTTCTTGGGAAAGATCCCACTTCATCAGATGCTTGAAAATGATAAAAATACAGTACAGGAAGGAGGGATAAGTGCAGTGAAATACTGAACTAAATTAACACAGCTACACCTTTGGAACTTGGCAAAATCCTTGCTACAGTTTCAGTTGGACTGAGTTTCCCCAGCTCTCTTAAAGGCTCATTTCGCTTTGGTGTATACAGATAACAGCTGCCACCTTCCACCCCAGAGGAGACTGCAATCCACTGGTGTGTGAACCATCCTTTTACATGCTGCTGTAAAACCTTGAAACACTTTGGGTTGAAATGCATAAGACAAGTACGAGCTGCTTTTGTTATTTCTAAATCACAGTCTGTTTCCTCCAAGTTTATTCCCTTGGCTGCATCTGCTGCAGAGGAACCTTAAAGTGTCACTGTACTCATATGTTCCTAGAAACATTAATTATAATAGGTGCCTTCCAAAAACTGCAAAGAAAAGGATTTCAGATGATGGGAAGGGAAACAAAAACCCAGCATGTTGCTTTTCAGCTCATATTTGAGCAATTTGCTCCCTGCCTTTCTGAGAAATGACACAGGATGTAACTTGGCAAAGAAATGACATTGCATAGATTTATAAAAACTGACGTGGGTTTTAATAATGCTTTATAGCAGTATAATTCCAACTTAGTTCCTATGTGCACTGTGCAAGGACTTTTGTATTTGTGGAAAATCAAGATCTATGGTCACAACGATCTGTCTCATTTTCAAAATGCTCAGTAGATTGAGTTTGCAGAACAGCAATATTTCATGAGACTGAAAAGTTGTATTTTCTTCTTCTGATTGTTTAACTGCTCACCTGCAAGGAGTAAGTACAGCTGGATTAATGCCAGTGAATGACAGAACATGGGAGATTCTGAGTTCCCAGAAAGCAACTTTGATGTGAGTGTATTCGTTTGATATAATTAATAAAGCACATTTGCACAAACTACTCAGCTTGTTCTTCATCCTTGATACTTCTTAACTCTGCTATATTTTAATTTTTAAAAGAAGAAAAAAAACACTCAGTATTTTACATCTTTGAAGCACTGCTGGGCAAACATGCACTGATGAATATTTAATACTTCAGTGTGTCCCACTGCTGTTGGAGCAGGGAGGTTTCAGTTAATCAGGCCTTCTGAAAAGCCTCAGTGCTTGATTTGCCTTCTCTACTTGTGCACTCCAGAAATCCGAACACTTATCTGCAATACTGCAGGAGTGTATGTCAAAAAAAGGGCTGCCCCTATGCCAGTTTGTCTGAAAGCATGTAGAGAATTTCGGCTGCATAAGGAGGATCTGCTCTGCACCAGATGGAGGCATGTACCAAGGCCAAGCAGATGGGGGTGAAATGCTCATGTGCAAATAGGGGCTGAAGCAAAATCAGTTGGAAGTCTTCCCACTGAGATTCATGGGCTTTAAATCAGGCCCATGCAGCAGTCCTGACCACATCATAGATCTAACTCACAGCCTCCTGTGCAATTTATTCTTACTCAGAAGAAACAGAAGAATCACGGGCATGCTCACATGTGCTCAGGTGTTCAGACTGAGCCACAATACAGACAACTTGTTAGTTGTTTCGTTTACAATGTATGGATATGTCAATTTGGCAGGTATGCCTATGTTCCATGGCATCTAAAATTAACCCCTAGGACTCACTGGTGCAAATAAAAAAGTTTGGAGCTCCTTTATAAAGTTTCTAGAAACTTTGACCCAAAGCAGCATTGCATAGATCTGGTTCAGGAAAAGGGCAGTAACTCTGAATGAATGTAAATGAGGGAGAGAAAGCAGGACTTAGGACTGGGCCTTAAGATAGAGGAGCATCAGCAGAAAGGAAGGGAAGAATCACAATGGAAGAAAGAGTCGTGTCATCCAGGGGGCATTCACCACTGTGTAAAGACAAGCACAAGGTCTAGACTCCAGGTAAGCCCCACGTCAGCCCACTGAGCTTAAGGCCAAAGTGGTTGGGTGACTGTTCCCTGTTTCTGGGGTGATATGGAAGAGGTCACCAACCAGAAAGAGGTTAAGGAAGCAGGGTGAAAGAGCTGGGATTTAAGTGATGGGTTGAGTTTGAGGAACAGGTAGGATAATAGAGAAGAGTTGTAGACCCGTGCAAAGCCTTAGAAGTAGACTGTAAGTCACAAAGCCTTGATGAGGACCTGAGTATTTGGAGCTGGGATTTGCTTCAGGCCAGCCTTGCAATCTCAGATAAGATGCAGATGGTGAGTGGCGCTGCATGGAGAGACTTGTGCAGCAGGAGAAGATGGTGATCTTGGCAGGACTGAGTGAGGATGACTGAGAGGGAAGGGCCAACAGGAGCACAAAGGGTAGCTGACCAAGGCCCCTTCTGAGTTTTAGAAGTCAGAATGGAGGGGGGCGGTAGGATTAGCTTGTTTAAAATAACACATGAATAAACAAAGCTACAGAAATTGGGGTTTCTCACCAATCTCCTTCCTACTGGGCAAATTCTTGCCAATTCTAATTTCACGCCAGCGCCAAGTGATGGCAAATCCAGGCCATTCAAGCACAAGAGATCCTGTCCAGTATGAGAGGGGGAATAGAAGTGACCCCAGCAGACAGGCAAGACATGGAGCCTGGGCTGATTTTCTCAGGCCATTGGTAGACTTCACCCGTCCTGTCTGGTGTGTTCCATTTCTTCCTGCTTTCTCACTTATCTCCTGCTCCAATGCTTCATCCCAGCTGATGGCCACTGCCACCTCTTGTGGCCCCCAGACAGCCCTTCTCCCTAATAATCTATTTTCTCCTCTCTGGTTGTAGTGTCCCCGCCAGCCAATCTGTTCTTCACTCACACTGTCTCAGGAAGGGCCAGTTCTTGTCTCCTGCCAATGTAAAACAGAGTCGCTACAACAAAGTCAGTGGACTTACATGGGGAGAAAGCACCAGAGTCTGAGCAGGCCTCTTGTAACATGCTTACAGGGAAGGTTAAATTGCTGAAGAGTCCTGGGTTTTGTTTTTTGTCATATCTAGGTCTGATTATTAATTATTTGTATTCCAGTAATGCCTAGGAACTCCAATCAGGGATCAGGACCCCATGGAGGTTGGCACTGCCCTGACAAATAACAATGAATACACTCTCTAGTCTGAAGTGCTCACACTTTACATGATACAACTGGGGAGCAAAGTGAACAAACAGATCTGGAAGATAATAATAAAGGGCTTAATCCTGTTCTCACTGAAGTCAAAACACACATTGATTTTGGAGATTCAAAATCAAGCTTAAACAGAAACATGTAGAAGGAAATAAGTCACTTTCCTAACCCATGCTAGATTCTCCTCTTATAAATCTGTAACTTCACCAATGTCAGTGGCATCATTGCTGATTTACACCTCTGTCAGTGAGAAGAGAATCAGCTTCACCTACCCCTACCTCTCCAGCTCAGCTCAGACCTGGGATAACTGCTCAACTTGAAAGGTTTTGTGAAGATCCTTTTACTAGGATAAATACCCAAAAGTCTATTAGCCTGCAGATTCTGTTCAGTTGCACTGTAGATCAGCTCAGATAAGGAGATTCCCAAAGAAGCCAGAAATACTAGTCATGTCAGATGGATTACTGGATGAGCCAACTGGATGGGCCAGTTGTAAGTCAGACAAAGCTGTCTCCATCTTGGCCAGAGCTTTTTGAGGAAGTAAATTTGCAAACTAATGTGAAGAAGACAACCAATATTCTGATGTCTCGGAAAAGGCCCAGGTCCAAGTCTCGGTCATGTGTAATGGTTTTCTAAGATGCTCTACCTGTCCCTAAGTCCCAGCCTCTTGGTGATTCAAAAAGTCGTAATTATTTTGGGGTTAATGACTCCACCACCAGCTGTGTTGGTGATGGCTTCTTAATACTGGACTCATTCCTGTGAAGAACCAGTGCCCTACCTAGAAACAAACAAAGCCTGAAAAGAGGGAAAGGAGATGTTTTTATTAGGTGCCCTGCCCCTGGCCCAGGCTCTAGGTGCTTGAGCAGCAACAAATAACAAAAGTTGGCACTTCTATAAGACTTTTCATCTGCAGATCTCAAAGCACAACATGTCTCACAACACCCCAGAGATACCATAGGTAAGGAATACAGACACATCATTCCATCCATTAGGAAATACAGACAGTGTTGGATGGAATGCAACAGCTGTTATATCAATGCATAGCAACACTACATCACGCTGCAGGAAGAATACCACATCCAGCCGAATAAAACACATTCCCTTAATGTGGTGCATTCCAGACATACCTGAATATAAAACCCATACGCTTGGAAATGAAAGCAGTTGTCCTTTTGCGGTCTTAGCTATGAGCTGGAGGAGCTCGTGTCCTCTCCAGAGGCTGTGTGTGACAAGACAGATGGTGATAATAATAACTGTAGTTGTCTGTCAGTCCCTGGGGATCTTGGAAAGAATCAGTGTCTGGCATCTGATTTAGCTCTGCTGCCTCCTTGAGTCACCAAAGTCGAACACACTGAAAGAGTACATGTTCTAGAGGAGTTAAATTAGACCTTACTTATATAAGAAAGGGTATTTGTCACCCGTTCCTAAACATCAGCTGATGAGTTATGATGGGGGGTCAGTTAATCTTTGCTCACTTTCTTGGACAAGGACATTTCACCCGCTGTTCTTCAGAGGCTGTAATCCCATGCAGTTTCAGGAGGAGAGGCCAGTTCTGAAATCTCTAGCAAACTAGGAAGATAGGCCTGTGGGCCAGATGGAAAGAACTATTCAGTGCAAACACTGTTGTACTCACGATGTCTGTTCTGAAATACAGAGCAATTAGAGTTTCTACCAGGGAAGAAGAGATTGGAGCATTCCCATTGTGATCTGCAGAAGATTGTCAGGGTGTCTATGGCAAAGCAATACATTTTGCAGTGGACAGTCATTCTCCTAACTGTAGCTATATCAAAGGGTTATAAAACTGCTTGATGCTCCACTCCAGACCAGTTTGTTCCTTCAGATCAGTTGGAAGACCATCCTTCTCTGTGGTTTTCATTAAGTGCAAAACTCCATGGCAAAATGCTCTTGACTTGTAGCTTATGAGGACTAAGCTTTGGTGTGAGTTGGGTCATTTTGGCTTGTAGAAATTATCCCATCTCAGGCCATCTCCTGCTTTTACAGTACCCACACTTGTTTTTGTTGGGATCTTTTGGGTCTTCTGTACTGCTTTATCTTTCTTAGAATGGTGACCATCAGTAGACACAGTGCGTCAGAGGCACCTTGCAGGAGAGGTCTGTCTTTATTGAAAATATCTCCTTTAATGTAGAGGGCAGATTTTTAGTTCACTGGCGTCCCTTTGCATCACTTGTGCAAAACAAAGGAGCTGAAAAACTGCCTTAAAGCATGAAGGTAACTGAGAATTCCCTAAGGTAATGCCCTGCTGGCAAAAAGGCCTGCTGTTACGGATGTATGCCATCCCTCTGGCTGTGATCTTCTAGTGTCAGAGGCACTGCTGCTGTGTGGCTACCTCTGGCTGGCCAGAGGCTGTTGTATTTACCTCAATTCCTGACCAAGGGGCTCCTAGCAGTCCCAAGGCTATGAGGAGCACGAAGGTGGCAGACATGTTGGTTCCTGTGCTGAACAGTGAGGCCTTTTAGTTATGTGATTTTTTTCCATGAAGCAAATTGGGTCAAAGATAATGGAAAAGTGAGGATCCTACCCATCAATAGGTAGGTCACACCCCTGGCCTCTTCCTCCATTATCCAAGCAATATGATTTTGTGTTTTCTTTTTGAAAACTTTCAATTAGTTTCTACTGGTTAATATCACTGCAGCGTAAAATCATTGGGGTTGACCTCGTATGTTATCTCTGGCAACGCAACTTGCCCGAGTTTTGGGGTTTATGTCTCCCGAGACCATTCAGTCCCTGGTTCTTTCCTGTGTCTATCCTTGAGGGCAACTAGTTTACACTGACTGGGGTAGAAAAAGCAGAGAAAGGAGAGAGCTGTCCTGTCATGGTGGGGTTTGAGAGAAGGACTTCATCACTAGGCAGCTAGTATGGCTCATCCACCAATCTCTTCTAGGCCATTGAACAGTCTGACAGCTGCAAACAAGCTGGGAAGGATTTGAACTTGTGATCTGCAAGTGAAGGCTCCAAAATCCCATGAGTCACTCAGTCCCGAAGCAAGTACCAGTTAATTTAAACTTTCATCTCTGCTTAGTGCACACAATGGAAATCAAAGCCAGGCCCAAAAGATGTCTCTTCCCTGAAATTACCATGATGGTCCTGAACTCCAGACAATGTGACTTGGAGCCGGGAGAAACCCAGCCGAGAATCATTTTCTGTTTCACTAGAAATATCCACACTCCAAGCCGAGGGCGATGTGCCCAACAGCATCTGCATTACAGGAGTGGCAGCGTGTGATTCTGAATAGCAGCTGCCTCAGTTTTCCTTCTGTAAATCTTGTCCACAAGAGAGGCTAATAGCATTCCCAGGAAGGTGGGGGCCTCAGAGCAAAGCCTCCCTGTGCAGAGACACAGACAGATTCTGTTCACGCTAGTGATTTTTCCATACCTTGCTCCAGTGATCTGCAGCTTCACCACTCAGGGAAATGTGCCAGACTTTGCAGGCAGGTGAGCCTCTGCACCCATACCCTGGGAACCGGGTGTTCATGAGCAATGCTGGCTGCAGTACAAACATGTGAAGGGGCTTCTCAGGGTGCACAGAGGGGCTGTGATCACTAAGCAGGGTCCGGCTCAAACTACTTCAGTTGGCTAATCAGAAAGGACACTTAAGCGGCAGAACTACTAGAGAGGAGAGAGACAGATATACGTTTCCTGGATGAATGTGATGAAATGAACTGGGGTCCAGGACAGTAAAACATGCCAGGTGAAGCTGGGGAAAGTCTTCCAAGAGAACATGAGTCATTTAAAATGGCGGGGAGAGTAACAGCCCCTGATAATAGCCAAAGCATCAATTAGACAAGCTAGGCCCTTATCCTGTGGAATTCCCAGGATCAGTCTACTGATGACCAAGGATCAGATGGAGAAAGGGGCAGAGGTGGTTTTGCTGACTAATCTGCTTGGCTGAATGGTTCTGGTCATGTCTGTGAGAGTCTGTGAACCCGCAGCAGTTCAGAAGGGGTGCTGGCTACATGAGAAGATGGCTAGCAGGTCAGAGAGCCCATGGTACCTGCCGAGAAGACAGAGTTAGCTACAGGCACCCAATGACAGAACTTTTAATAGTTCTTTAACCTTCATTTGCTTCATTCACAGGCCTCTTTGCATGGTCGCTTGATGGCCTCAGCAGTCTGCTCCCACACTGCTGAGGATGTTGGCCGCTTGTTGCACCTTTATAAGCCCCTGGCAGCAGGGTTGGATGCTTGTTGAGAAGGTCAAGGGACTAAGGGAGAATGCAAATGCCTGCAGAGGACCCATGTCTGACCTCTACCACTTATGGGTGCCCCCCTCAGACACTCCAATCCCAGTGCATGGAAGAGCTGGTTCCAATCTGATTGACACTGGTATAAATAAGAAGCCAATGAGGTTAGACTGATGCAAAATTGGCATGACGTCCTTAATCTCCTGTGGCAGGCTCTGTCTTGCTTTTGCCCCAGCCTTGGTGTCTCCAGGGTCTTTGTACATTATGTACCAGCCATCAGGCCTCAGGAAGACATATTCGTACTTGTGCTCATACCCTGTCCCTTCACAGCAGAGCCAAGCCAGCCTATCACAAAGGAATTGGTGTCTTGCCTCCTCTTCGTTGTAGGGCCTGGTATAAGAGAGTAAGTGTGGTGGATCACTGTGGAACTCCCTCAAAATAAAGCTGTTTTCTTAATATCTGACCCCAAGCCATGCTCAGAAGAAGAGCAAAGCCCTTAAAAATGAAGAGCTGACAATGGTACCTCCAGGGTGCCAAGAGGGGAAATGTAATAGCAGACCGGCCTGAGCAAAGGACAGATCTGTGGGTCAGCAGACGAGCTTTGTTGCGAGAGTGCCACGAGACCCCAAATGGAAATCCCATCCCCTGGAGCAGGTGTTTTGCTGCTGGGGAGCCCAAAATTCTGGCACGGGCCATTTCATTCAGGCACCTGGCTGTAACTAGATGTTTTTGTGAGAATCTTTGTGAAGTGAGAGTCACATCAGCCCCAGCAGGAACTTGCAGTGCATCACCTCCACTTGGAGCTCTGAACCCCAAATCTCACAAGGGAGGCCGCTGAAGATGCAGGCCAAATCCTGCAGCAAGTATCCTCCAGTGAAGATCTCCAGTTGTTCAACCAAATTTCCATGAAATGCCCCTCCTTCCCCTCTGCTGCCCCCGCCATGGGAACTGTGCTATGGTGACGACACCTGAGGTCCTTGCATCATTTCAGGGCCCAGATGTGGCTAGGTGGCAGCTATGTGAAGAGATTTCTTTGGTTTACATTGGCTATATTTTTCATTTCGGTTGCCACTAGGACTGGGGTAGGGGTGGGAGGAGACTGAAAGAAACAGTGACCACAGAAACATGGCATCTCTTAGCTGACAGAACGGATGTCATAGCATTAGTTCCAATTATTGAACACACATAAGGGAGCTGGAGACAGCCACTGAGGGCGTTAGATGGGCTAGTGGCTCTCAACATTACTGTGTTGCCACACAGTGATAAGTGTGTTGCGGAGAGCTGACAGCTGCTTGTTGGAGTTGGAGTGCGGCAGCAGCTTCCTGGGATGGGGGCTGGATTCGGTGGCAGGGGAACTGGAATCAGTGGGGTGGGGAGAGGGGTGAGGGACGTGAGGCCTGAGTTCAGCAACGGGGGGGCTGGTGTGTCCTGTAGGGTCGTGCACACCACGAAGGGCGTTGTGACCCACAAAAGGATGAGAACTGCTGCCTGCACAATGGAGTCAGTGTCCATGGTCATTGTGTAAGTGACAGCCCTACGTATCCTAGTGCTGTGACCTGGAGAGACTATGGAGAAGTGATCCCAGAATCAAACAGTAGATGGCAACAGAAGATCATTTTAGGACTGGGAGATCCTACTCATTATAAGAGCCTGGCAGCCTAGCAAGTTGAAATGATATGGGCTTTCCTTTGGGGAATTTCTAATTTACCGAAATAAAATACATTTTGCAATTCAGCAGAAGGAGAAGAAAGAAATCTGCAGGCTTTGCCTTGTTTAGTGGGAGTGCTCTGAGGATCATCAGAGAATGATGACCTCATTTGTAAAGTGGATTCTGAAACAAAACTGGGAGAAATCAGTGAAAGCCAAAGTACTGGGTAGGATTTCCAAGTGATGAGTCCAGCACCTGCTCAGACCATAGTGGGGGAGGGCATCGTGAGAGCCACTGTGCATATGAGCTTGCTTTTAGTCTGTGAGGGACCTGAGCTGCAAAGTGGGGCTGTTTGCAGCTATCTCGGCTTTTAGAGCCTTCCCAGGAAGGTCTTGGTGCCTGCTCAGAGATCCAGTGAAAGCTGGCAGTTGTCAGAAGCATCCTTGGTTTTCAGTATCCCTCCCAAGTCTTCTACCCCCCCACGCCCCATTGTTGCACCACAGACATTTGTGTGAAAATGAACAATTTATTTGTAAAGAGTCAATCTGGTGCTATAGCCCCACCTGCAGTCTGAATTCCCTATCTGGGCCTTTGCTCTGTGTCACCAGGGCAACTATGAGGATGTGAGAAACAGAGAGATATTTTGATGACCTCAGCCAGGAGAAGGGCAGAATTAATTTTATTTCACATTCAGTGAGACACAAATTACCATAAGAAACAACTTCCCCAAGTGCAATCAAGGGAAACCGAGACTCTTTTGGTTGCAGAGAATCTCTCTGGGCTCAGAAAACGAGACTTTAGCAGACGTTCCCGTCCCACTGTTTGAGCCAGGCTGTTGGTTTCCCAGAGAAATACATCTTTATGTTTTTAAAAGTACACAAAAATGTTTGGAAGGTTCCTCTGGCAGGCACAGAGCTGACTTAGCTGCAGAATGGACTGACCTTGCCTCTTCTTTACTTTGGTTTTCTGGAGAGGGGAATGGTAGGGCATCAGGATTTGAAGGGAGGTAATGGTCAACCATTTGAAAAGGGGAGAAGTAAAAGGCTATTTCTTTTGATTCAAATTAGGAGGCATGGTCAATCCTGTCTGGTCAAAGTAAGAACTAACCTGATTCTTTGTTCGAAGCCTTCAAACCTCCAAGCCCGCAAGAGGTTTGGGAAAGCTCCCATAGCTACTCCTTCCTCCCTATTTTTTCCCTTGTGTGCCTCCTTCCAAGGGGAGTATGCACATCCTCCTGTGATCCAGTCTTGGCTAACAAGGGTTAGCCTACCTAGAGAGGCTCTTCCTACTTTACCTCCAATGGCCAGCCTTGCAAAGAAGGGTAGAAACCTCCTCAAATTCATATGAGATTTCCAGCCTTTCTTTGAAATGTCAGGAGGTTCAGAGAAACTCTGTGAACTTCAGGGTTTTATACAGAAAGCTGACCCATTTGAGACTGGTCTGTCACTCATGATGGTGTAGTGCAGAAAAGAGACATGTTGGTGAGAAACTTGAATGTTCAAAAGAGAATGATGGAGGTTGTAACATGCAGACAGTGCTGCCCTTTTGTGTTCTCCTCCATTCAACTGAAGCATCCAGTACAGACCAATGACAGAGTCAAGGTACTGTCTGTCTGTCCACGTGTCCATCTGGCTACTTGTAATATGTTAATTTACCAGCACTGTGCACCAGACTGATGTGCCATTGGCTTCTGTGGGAATGCCTATATTTCTGTGATCTGTCTAAAATACCCAAGGAATGGAGGCAGGGGCAATTCTAATGTTCTCAGAAAGGCTATTTCAATATCTTAGGCACATCATGGGAGCTGGAAAAGAGGGAGGGACATTCCATCCTGTGGAGATAGCTTTTTAATTGACTTTCCATTCAGAGGGGATATAACTAGGAGTTCCATTAAACTCCAGACAGCATGAGAAGGAAACAAGGGAGAAGTGGTGGCCTGAACACGGCAGTATGTAATCTTTCCTTTTCCTAATGGCGTAGAGCTAGTGCTCAGAGATGGAAGGGCTTGTAGGCGAGTGCATTGTATGATCTGTTTCCTGATGTGTAACTCACATCCCTTAGATTTGCTTTAGGGAGAGTCTGCTGGCCTAAGTACTCATGTTAGTTGTTCACTGAGTGTTTGCACCATGTGACACTGTCTGTTTCATGGAAATGTGTTATCGGCATAGCTATAGATTCAGAGTGCCCTACGAAACTCTAGAATGCATAGGGAGTGGTTGCTTTCTGCATGTGAGTTTTCTCATCTCTTCGTCACTCCTTTTGCTCTTTTATTCTTATTCTCTTAAATCCTGACTGCTGTGACAAGAATTTCTGTGGTCATCCTCAGCTCCTGAGGAAGGGAGGGCAGCTCGGTGCCCCAGCTGCTGAAAAGATTCTGTCTCCGACTCTCATCATTCTTGCCCTATTTATGGAGACTTTCTGTGCATATTAAATGGTGTTACTAGAAAGGCGTTCTCTGATTTGACCTGAGTGATTCCTTGAAAGCCTAGCTGGAATCCATCCCAGACAGAGAGTGTGTGTTTGCAAAGGCATAGACCAGCAGCAGGTCTGGGAGCAAACCAGTGACAAAGGCAGGGGTCTCAAACATGTGGGCCGCATGTGGCCCCTAAAGCTATTTCCTGTGGCCCTCAACAACATTATCGTTACCGATATTTGCAATACTGTATTCTTGTATGAAAAGGTTTCAGTGGTGCAGCCTGCGGGCTAACATATTTGTCCTCATGCATCCCTCTACTAGTTCTTGTGGCCCTTGTGGTGATTTGAGTTTGAGATCCCTGGACTAAGGCATGGGGCCTGAGTCTTGCAAGGGGCACCCTGCTCAGGGCATGCACTCAGGGAAAGGCTGGCTGACTGGCTGGATTGTGATACTTTGAAATAAATTTGAGATATTCATGGCTAGCACCTCTGCTTAATATGCAGAAGGTCCTGGGTTCAAGCCCCAGGGGCTTGGACTTAATGATCTCATGAGGTCCCTTCCAGCCCTATGATTCAAAATAAGGCATTTGTTCACAAATTTCTAAAGATCTGGCTCAGGAGTTTTCAAACTTGTTTTTGCTGGGATCCCCTCTGACAATATTTCAGGCTGTTATGACCACCTCAGAAAGTGATGATTCCCCCCTCCATACTATGCTGCCTTTGCTGGCATGCACCGGACTGATAGCTAGCAAACCCTCCATAATAATGTTGTGAGTCTCAGTGGGGTCATGAGGACTCCCAGTTTAAGCACCTCTGATGTCGATCCGTGGGCTGGTCCCCAACCAGTGGCTGTGTAACTAAAACAAGGAATCTTGTAGCACTTTTAAGGTATGTCTACACTTGCAAATTAGTTCAAATTACAGAGGTTTAATTTGAACTAACTTAGTACATGTCTACACTAGGCTTTCATTAGTTCGAACTAAGGAATTCCTTAATTCAAACTAATGAAAGCTTAGTTCAAACTCGTAAGACCTGCTGGTTAGTTCAAAGTAAGCTCTTAGTTCGATCCTTAGGTCAACCTAAGGACAATGTAGCTGACAATTAACCCTTAGTTCGAACTTATTAAGTTCAAACTAAGGGCAGTTAGTTTGAATTAACACAGTGGACTAATTTGAACTAATGTTAGTTTAGTTTGAACTAGCCTCGAACTTATTAGTTCGAATTAACAAATTTGAACTAACTTTTCCTAGTGTAGACGTAGCCTTAAAGACCAACAAATTTATTTATTGCATGAGCTTTTGTGGGAGAAAATCCTACTTTCTCAGCTGCTTGAAGATGGACTCCATCTTCAAGTGTCTGACACAGCAGGATTTTCTCCCACAGAAGCTCATGTGAGAAATAAATTTGTTAGTCTTTAAAAGTGCCAATAGACACCTTGTTTGTTTTGCTGAACTAGATTAACACGGCTACCCTTTTGGAATGTGTCCCCAAAGGCAATGGGGCTGCTTTACTCCAGCTGAAGATCAGGTCCTGACTGTGTTCTCTGTTTTCCAACTGGCACATGGTTATAAATATGCCTAAACTCAGAGCTGACTCAGTTTTTGTGTCCCTCTGACATCTCTGAAGACCCCAGGGCTCCACACCTGCCATGTTCCTCCTTAGAAATGCCTCCGTGTTTAACTAACAATTAATCCCACCCACTCAGCTTGTCACTAGAACATCTCAGGGTGCCCCATTCCTTCTATTCCTGAGCAATGCACTTGGCCAAGGGGAAGAACCTGTGTGCTCATGTGGGTGGGTGCTGCGGGTGTGAGTAAAACTACCCAGCTGTGATGTGACAGACCAACAGAGTGATTCCCTCCAGTTTTGCAGAGTGTTGGATACAATTGTACAAATGTAAGAATAAATATTTTAAAGGTACATTTTCACGTTTGGAGAAATACCTGCCTGATTCTTTCTCTCGCTATACATGTGAGTGGTTCCCTTGGCACCTGCCATTGTACTGATATTCCCAGGCAGGAGCTGTGATTTAGGACTCGGGGAATGCAACTGCCAACTGAATGTGTGGGAAGCAGAAGATCTGCAAAGTTACAGTAGAATCACAGCTGCACAATTATTTTCATCGATTTGAAGGCCAGCCGGGACCCATAGATGATCATTTCATCTGCCTTCTTGCATAACACAACACAAACCTAGACAAGACACACCAAAGGAAGAGCTGATTCAGCAGCTCAGCCTGTAATTCCCCTCCGGCCTTTACAGGTACAGCTGTTCGGTTACTGCTAACGGAGCCAAGAATTGTTCAACACTCTACGAACTTCTCTTGTAACACATTCTGAAGTCTCCTGTGCTCACATGCTCAGATGGGAGGTGCGGTCCTGTAATGGCAGAACGAAGGGACACGCGGTGAAAATGAAAAGCAGCAAATTTTAAATTGATGGAGGAAATACCTTTTTAACCAACATATGATTAAACTCTGGGATTCACTGCTACAAGATATCATTGAGACCAAGAAATGAGTAGGGTTTGGAAAGGATCGGACATTTATATGGTTAATGAGAACATCCACAGTTACATTAGATGACATAATCATTGTATAAGGAATATAAACTTCCATCCTTCAGGGCATAAACCATCCGCTAAATGATGAGGTTTAGGAGGAACATTTCTTTGTGGGCATGTCATTCTGTAATGATCCACTAGGATTTCTTTAACCTTCCTCTGATGCGTCTGCCATTCTTGACTGTTGAATGTAGGAGACTGGGCAAGATAGACCACCTCGCCGAGCTGGAGTGGCAGTATTGCAAGATGTATATACATTAAAATATGCCTTGAAAATATGTTGTTGATAACTTTTCTTTCTCCCTTCCCTTTTAACTGTCTAAAGGCAGGAACCTTTCAGCATATTTCAAATTTTAGATACCTTTCAGAGCTAGAGAAAATGAGAGTAAGTAGGCCATTCCAACAGGTAAGACAGCTTTTCTGGGGAGCATTAATTCAGCTAAAATTAAAATATACATTTCCCAGGAAAGGAAAGCTCTGATGCTTGATAAGGTATTATCCAACTACTGTTAGTTTCTCAAATCAAAGGTTCTCATAATTTACTTACAGATGACACTTCTATCACGTGTAGTCTAACCAGTGAGAACTCCTGTCAGATGCCAAACAAGAATAAGTACCCCTTTCCTGGGCAAAGTGCCATCTTTGCCTCCTATACATTAACCGTGAACCATAAGAGGGGACAAATAAAATTTAGTTTTATATCAGTTAGAAACAGCTTGGGTTGTGACCCAAAAACTGGGATGTAATTAAGGTCAAACTGCTTGATATGTTGGGAGGCCTATATATATACACAACAAACAAATGTACAGTTTCCAGTTTAGGGTGTATGTATACCCCAAATTGGAAACTCTATGTTTGTTTGCATTATGAATAGGATATACATATTTTTATATGACTAATCTGTCTTGTTCCTCTAATGTAATGTCTATGATAAGACATGAAAGATGTGAAGAGAAGCGTATTAGATATAATCAAAGAAGATATGGATCACATCCACTAGATTTAGAGATTAGAAGAAATTGTTTTCTTTCATTGTTGCACTACTGAAGTGATAGGAATGGTACAGCACAAGAAGGAAAAACAAATGTTGAAAAATATAATCATGTAACCAGGATACAATTTTAGATTGAAGAGAATTTGCTTAAAAAGATGGTTGTTGGGGCTGAAAATGAAATAAAATCTGTGAAAAGACTCATATCCTACAACTGCAAGAAGCACTGAAGTCATTTGACACTGTTGCCATCTACTGGCTATTGATGACCGCAACAGAGAAACTAGGAAATCTGAAAGCTAAGATAGCCACTACAGATCAGAGGGTGAGCCCCTTCCAACAAGGTCTGAAATCAGAGGATGTAAAACTGAGATCACCATGGGACTCTGGAGTTTGTTAAGCCCAGTCTCTCCCTTACTCCAGGGTCAGAGAAGTAGTTTTCTTGAACCCACATGGAATCATAGAAATGCAGGGCTGGCAGGGACCTTGAAGGATCTATTAGTTCAATCCTCTGCACTGAGGAAGGACCAAGTATAGCTAGACCATCCCTGACCATTGTTTGTCTAACACATTCTTAATAATCCTCCAGTGATGGAGTGCCAAAACTTCCCTGGAAGTCTGTTCTGGTGCTTAGCTATCCTTGCAATTAGAAAGTTTTCCCTAATATCTAACCTAAATCTCCCTTGCAGAAGTTTAAACCCATTAGTTCTTGTCCTATCTACAGTGGACATGGAGAATGATTGAGCATCATCCTCTTTGATAGACTTCTTAACACATCTGAAGACAGTTAACACATCCCCCCTCAATCTTTTTTCAAGATTAAACACAGTCAGGTGTCTTTAACTGTTCCTCATAGGACCACCTGGCTAACATTTTGGAAGATCCTAAAACCCAATTTCTGCCTTAGCTACAACAGTTGCCCGGAATCAGCAGAGAAAAATTAGAATCCCAGTAACAACCTTAGCAATCCCCAAAACATCTGCTTTGCTGGCCAGCTCTCTCCCAACGTGGAGGATATAACCTTAAACAAGCATTTTGCAAAGCTTGGCAACCAGCCATACTTCCCAGATGATTCACACTGGGCCCTGTGACATATTGACTGCAGGCGTTGGAAAGATAAGTTGATAGTGCATGCAGAAGAGTTTGAGCTTCAGTCAAATCCTTCCCTCAAGTAGCTCCCATTAATTGTAAAGAGCGGCCACTGTCCTCTTCAGTCTCTCCTACTTGCCACTATGCGCTATGAAACCAGAATCCAGAGATACTTTCCCTGGCTTTGCTGTGCAAAAGCAGTTCCCTTAGGGAACTACTAGGATACGCCTTGTGTCATTTAAGCTTGGCTGGACAAAGCCCTGGGGAACACACTGTTGGAGACGATAATACATACATTGATGGACAAGATAGGATCCTATTGTACCATGACAGAGCTCCTTGATTTCTAATTGCTGTGATACATGGAGGTCTCCCAGATTGCTAGTCAGCGCAGGTACCAGGGCAAGTTCCCAGTACATCCCCTGGGCCGGGAGGGTGCTGGGTTGGCGCTGTGCTTTCCAGTGGGTGAGATCACTGCTAGGTAGGTGACTGTTTGGAGTTTCTCTTTACCAGTTCACTTCCTCATCAGTGTTGAACATGTGACCAACAGCCAGTGCAAGGAAACATCTATCTCCAACCATTGTAGTTATTATTCTTTCACTAGTTTTCTCTTCTGCGGATGGAGCCTGGTGGAGACTCCACAGTGGAGAGAATTGCTAATGCTGAGAGTGATGGTGCCCCCAGGATGAATAAAAAGCAAATTTCAAGCCATCTGATGCTGTTGAAAGCCCCAAATGCAGGAAATAGGTGCAGACTGAACTGAGACTATATGGAGCTGGGTTTGCAGATTTTAAAGGGAAGTTCCACCAGTTAAGTAAGGGAAAGCTGATGAGAGCAGGGTCTGTCATTTGGGGGCATGAGGCAGGGAGAGAAGGAGCCTGCATTTGGGGTGCAAGGTCTGACATTCTAGGGGAGTTGAGGCTTCCATATGGGGCTCTAGGGGCTGGGGAGGATGTGGACAAGATCTGGGGGTGCAGTGGGAGAGATGGCTGCAGGGGGGTGTTATTAGGGAGACAGGAGGTTTCCACTTTATTTAGATTTGTCAAAGGATATTTGAATTGATTGATTTTTAAATGAACTTGTCTCCACTGTCCTGAGAGGAAGATGTCTGCCTGTCTGCAGCATGCCTGCGTGCAAATGTGTGCATCGTGCACCTGAGCTCATGGTCTGCCTGGGAGGACTGAGCAGAATGGAGTGTTGGCAGGTGCTTTCACCTGAGATGAGCCATGCGTGGAGGGGCTTGCATTTGTGCTGGTGTATAGATTTGTGAATATGTGTATATGTGCAGCATGGGCTCTGTACAGCTGTGTGTATGTGGCGGGGCTCAGAGATGCCCACATTACAGGTTGTTTGGGTACATTTTCTGCCACCAACGCAACCAATTCCCTAGGTTCTGGGCTACACCAAGCTGGTGAATTTTTAAGTGTCTCCTTTTCTGGACCAGACAGGCACTGAAGCCTCTTCACCTCTGAGGATTTGACTTGGTACAGAGTTGGTCTGCTGTGCATCTGGGCCACATTTCCCAGGTTATTTATTGGTCTGGTATCTGCTCTGATAAGCAATAAGTATTTCCATGAACACCAGCTCACACTAGAGCGGCTGAGCATGCACATTCACCTGCAACAAACAATCCAAGAAAAATCATCTACAGCCCTGGGGAGGGTGTCATGCCCCTTCAGTGCCCAGTGCAATCAAACTTGGACCTCAGGATGGTACTCTGTGGCCTGTCCTGGGGATACCCAGGGTTGTGAGCCATCCCATAACCACTTGCCCTAAGCATGAGGAAGACTTGTGTTTGCCCACCAGGGGCAGCTCCCCCACCCAATGGCTCACGGCCATTGCTAACCCTGTCTTCTAGATGATCTCCAGCAGCATCCAGCCCCTGGTCCATTGGGTACTCACTGCACTCACAGATTCACTGTTTTCAAAGCAATTAAACCCAGCTTCCCAGATTACTGCTCTGCTTACATCACAGAACTTAGATATTTCATAGTGAAACTGAGTATGTTTATTTAACGAAGTAGAGAGAGGCAAGTAACAGCAAGTAGACGTATTGAAAAGAAGTGGTTACTTATAAAACAAAATTATAACACACACTCTAGAGCCCAAAATTAACTAACCACTAGACACTATCTGTAGAATGGTGTTCACCCCAAACCCTTCCAACATTTATGGACAAGCTTGGTGTAATCCTCCTTGCATGAGATGGACATGTTATTGGGTTGCCTCCTAGGGAAAGGAACCCTTGAGTTGCATTGTACACCCAGATATACCCAAAGAATATTTTGTCTTTAGTCATAAATGGGGACCCCCCCCTGCTGTTTGTTCCATCCTCTGAATTTCCTCTTGGATAGATTTCTCAATGTCTTCTTTTGCCAGTGGTTCAGTATGCAAATAGGGCCACATTGTGAGGTGTATAATACGCAATACGAACATGACCAGACAGGGACTTAGGAATCTGTTGTTGTAGGCTGCTTCCCCACTCTAGCACTTTGACTGCAGAAGGTGGGGGCCTGCAAAAGGCCTTAAAACCCACTGGTCCCAAAGCCTTTTCTTAAAACTCTCCAAGGGTACCAATTTCCTGGCCTTGGAGTGGTATTACTGTCATCACCCAAATGCAAAACCTCTTTGAAAACCCAGGAAGGTGCACGTGGGAATTCCTTCCTGCAAGGTACCCTCAATTGTTTTTCTTCCTTCCTCAGGACAGCAATTGGACCCCAGCTGAGATATCAGCTGAAAATGGAACTGAATCCCCTTTAGGTAATTGACCGTGCAGTCTGAGGTGTGTGCACACAAAACCTCTTGCCTTTTAGGACATAGACCCAGACCTTATTTTAAAAAGATAAATTTTCTTTAATTAAAAGACACAGCTAAGAAACACAGAGCATTGCTTCTCTGGGATTTAATGTGGATAGTTATAGGATAGTGGGGGAGGCAAGTACATGTGCTTAGCACAAAAAAAAAATCCAAAAAAAGAACCAAAACAAAGAAATAACCCAAATGCATCTAGCGCTAAACATTTCCTGTACTACTCATGCATGGTTGATTACAGATTTGAGCCCTTTGTAGCATGGATGTTGCCAGTTCCTCCATGCCTTTCTCCTTGGTCTTCTCCTGATCCATGCAGGAGCTCTGCTGCCCTCAAACAGGAAACAGGCTGGACTTCTCTTCCAATTCAAAAACACATATTCTGTTTCTACTGGCCCTCCTGGGACTTCTCTAGGATTCATTCTCTATAGTGTTAACCTTTTTCCCTCAAGGTTATCACCGTCTTCTGCATTAAAGGAGTATTTTCAAGACAAATCTCTTCCTCGTGCTTATCTTAATGCCAAGACCGTAAGAACATTATTTTCGGTATAGATACATAACTCCTTGAATATTAACCATACACACATTTCACAAATGATTCTGATGACAAGTGGGCTACTGGATCTCTGTAAAGACCTCATATGTCCCATCAGTGAACATGCATATTATTTTCCCTGGGGCATCCTTATATACCCCTGCATGCCTCCTCTGCTCTTTAACAGTTGGCATCAAGAGGTCCCTCGATCACATACTCACAAGATTAGATTGTTACTAGTCAAGAGGTTTTGCTAACATCATTAACTCTTTTACCATGAAAACTTACATGTGACCCCTGGCATCGCTGACCCTGCTTGCTTGGGTCAAAATGGAGCACTGGATGGTGAGACTTATAGTCTCTTTGGGTGTCTGTGTAATTAAAAAGGAGTGTGAATTCAGGCTGCATATAAGAGCTTTATGGGTCCCACCTTGCTGCCCAAGACACATTCATACAGATGCTGTTGTGCAATTATAGCTGGAGGTAAGGATGCTGTTGGTTCCTGCCCCTGGAGTAACTCTGGAGCCTTTGACCTCAGAAACTGGCAAGGCTCTTCAGCAGCAGTCTCCAAAAACGCTGAGGGTTAAAAAGTTTCCAGGGCTTTGGTAAGATTAAACATGACACTGAGATGCTCAACAGGTAAGCTATCTCTGAACATCCTTTTCTTCCCACCCCACTGTACCTTTGGAGGTTCAGCAAGGCGGGAAAGGCACCAGAATTTGAGGGGTGGACGAATGTGAAGAACAAATTATAGGAATTTGCCTTCCAAGGAGAGCTACAGAGAAGGATCCTCAGAGCTGTGGGGACAGCTGTGACTGTGACAGCGTAGGAGGGAGCAGCTTTTAGAAGGAAGGATGGAATTAGTTTAGAAAACCCTATTATTTATTAGTCTGAAAGTCTGGGGAGTTTAGACATAATAGCTATTATTCATTTATTATTGAAATGTGATAGCACCTAGGGACCCTAATAAAAGCATAGCCACTGTGCTAGGCACCATACACACACACACACACACACACACACACACACACACATGCACGTGCACTGGCAGGACCATATAATTATGCCATGATCTTTCTCCATGCAAAGAAGAAAGCACATTTGAGAAAAAGCAGTTGCTTTATTTTCCTCTTGCCAGCCCACTTCTTTTTTCAAAAACAAAATTTGAAAACTGGAAGTATTCCAACACACTCAAGAGCTGATCAAACCTCAGGGCAAAGCTGTCAAGGAACAGATAGGAAGAGATGGTCAAAAGCGTAGTAGGAGATGCATTTATTCAATCTGCTAAGCTTATATGGAGCCTCTTCTTGATTTTGATGGTACCTTCTCTACCCTACTTCACTTTTCTTTGGTCACACTATATATAAATATAGATCTGTGCTGTTTTTCAGTCTTTCCTAGAGAGGGTCTCAACCAAATCTCCAGAGTCAGTCTCCCTGCCTCCCATGCATTGGATATTTGACATTGAAATGCAGGTTCAAATTACGTCTGGCTGAATCCATCCCTGCTCCTTCCTCAACACTCAGTCTCCCTGGCCCCGTAATCACATCCCTAGCTCCAATTTGTCTCCATCTTTCTGAAAATGAGGTGCCTGGAACTGAACACTTGTTTTTTAGCCTCCAAGGAGGAGTGAGGAACTGCTGATTTGTCATTTTCTTAAGAACACAGCAAAGAGGAGCTGTTTAAAGGCTGACTGGAGAGAGCGCTTTGCTTCTTTAACATTTTGTGTATTCCGCACATCTCTTATAATATATAGGCCAAGGCCAAAGTTAATATTCCTCTGGCATGGTGCCCTGCCTGAGGAGGGCGGTGGGTTCTTGCATTTAATAACTTATTTATCTTTCCTTATTGCAGGAATGATGACAGTTTTCATTATTAAGCTGCTAGGTAATAGTCTAGCCTTTGGTGGGAGCTGAATCATCATCCAGCTCTCACTGACAATTTGATTCAATTACCTAAGCCTGGCAGAGGTGTGATGGGAAGGGGAGGGGGAAGAGTGCAGCTCCTGGTCTGCCTGTGACACTGCAACCACAGTGATGGATAGGCTATTCTTTGTTGGGTAAGAAAGGGCAGAGACAGCTGTAGGGGTAGGTACCCTGCTAGAGGCTGTAAAGGGATAGATGAATGGCATAAGAAGAGAGATGTGTGTGTGGCCAGGAAAATCAAATGTCTCTATTAATCACCACCCTGCAGATTGAGCACTGATATTTCCATACAAGATAATAACTCTTAGGCAAAGACCCTCTTGTGTTTAGACGGTAAAAGTGCTTCCCCATGCATTACCTGGCTCTCTCTAGATTTGACAGCTGCCTCCACCCCCCCCTCCTGAAAATCTGTACCTTATTTTAAAAGAGCATCCTCTGCAATAGGAGGTGGGATGTGGTTTGGCACAAAGATTGTGGCATGGCCAATGGTTTGTAGCTGTTAGGATAATGGGGAGGTACCATCTTTCTCATTTCGCCCCCAACTGAAAACCAGAGGCGGGACCCTGAAGACTGTAGTGCATCTCTGAAGTTCTCAATTCAAGGTGAAAACAATAGTGAAAAGATACACAGGGATCCAGAATTTTTTTTTAAAATATCCCAGAGCTTTCAGATATCTATGCTTCTGATGTGCATATTCAGTCACCTAGTTAGGCACATCAAGTGACATCATTTGTATCCACCTGCAAAACTGTAGATGCTAAAAAGGTTTAGGAAAGGCAAGACTGAAGAGAAGCCTCTGATAGCATGAGAGAGAGAGAGACAGAGAGAAAGAGGTACTATCTATATCAACAGGCTGAATGAGGACAGTTGGTCAAATATTATGTACTAACAGTAACTTGCCCATCTGTGCAGAGGTGGGGTTGTGTGTAATGAAACCTCTGGACATTGAAGGACATCTCTACTTGTGATGCCTTCCAAACCAACCACCACACACAGGCATTTTGTTCAGTTCCCAGTTCAGTACAACTCTTCTTTCAAATTGGTTTTGCCTACCCTACCACTAATCCCTACTTCCACCTTGAGCACAATCTTCTTCCAAAATCAGAGAGCTCGTGTCTCATAGGTGGTTTCCTTTCGCTACCAGATGCACACCTTATTAGTGTATTGTGCAGAGGGAAGAGGGGAAAAAAGCAGACCAGTTTCTAATTATGTCTTGTTTACTTTTATTTAGAGTTAATTCAGATCACACTTAAATTATTTTCCAAATTAAAAAAAAGATGTACAACGTCATTAAAAATATTAAAAAAGGAGGAAATAAGCAGTATCTCTTTCCACCTTTCCCTCTCTGATTAAACACTATTTGCAAGTCAAAATAAACCATCGTTAATTTGGACCAAATGTTACCAGGGTTCTTTTCTCTAGTTAGGATAATTGAGCACGTGGCAGAGCTATGAATTACTCTTTTTCCCCCCTCCCTGCAAAGACTCCAGATCAGCCTCTTCCTCTGGGCTGAGGTGGTGACTTAGGGGACACAGAGGCTTATATAGAAACTTGCTGTGCAGAGCTTTCCTGGACCAGACGTCTGTAGTCCAGATACATAAAAAATGCTGGTATGCTGCTTCTCAGATGCCAGGACAAAGGATTACTGTGACACGGTACCAAGAGAAAACTCTTGGTGGTGGCAGTTAAGTTGGAGAGTATGTGTCAGTAATTAAAGGGAAAGATTTTTTTACAGGCCTTGCAGATCCAGTCTTTCAACTGAGTTCACATTTATGGGTTTCTGCACCCACTTGGAGCTCCAACTGAAGCCAGTGGGGTTTAAAACAGACACAAGGGTCTGCCTGGATGGAGCTCATTGCAGAATTAAAGCCAGAATAATTTGAAGATTATAAAAAAATGCCAGGAAATCATGAGTTAACTTACAAGAAATCAAAACATATGAAAGTGTGGAAATCCACAGTTTACAGGACCCAATCTTCATGAAATGTGCTCTTGTATACACATCACTGTGACAGAATATACCTCTGTGTCCATGCTCCACATCTATTGTAATAATCTTTTTACACAGTATGCCTTGTAAGGTATCATTTGAAAGCTCATAAGCTGCTGGTCAATATTGTCCTGATATAATATGTGTAGCAACATTGCATGTGAAGTTATAAGATTTCACTCTGTGGTGTTGTTAATAGAGGTTGGCAAACAGGGCTGTCTCAAGCAAAAGAACATGTGCCCAATTTGCATTTAGGTAGTAAGCTGAGTCATCAAGCAGAAAGGGGAGACAAAGGAAGCTCAAACACTTTAGAACAAAGCAGCAGGGAACATCCTTCCCCATAGATATTTTGTCTCCTGGTATCCAGCTGGAAATGTTTTTCAAGAGAGAGACTGAAACTATAAAATGAAGAAACACTCCAAGGCAACCCCCTTCTCTCTCCCTACCCACTACATTCTTTGCTTCTGAAGCAACAGAGGTAGTCTTCACTGGATTTTCAGGGAGGGGGCCTGACCTAGAGGGCTTGGTCAGTAAGACAGTTAAAAGCATATGGTGATAGATTCCAGCACTGCAAAACAAGTTTTACCATCTACAGGAGTCAAGACATAGGACTGCTGAAGCTGTAGCTGAGCCCTGTTGTTTTCTAGCATCTGCCTATCAGACAAACCATTCTTCTCATAGCCCAAGTACAGAATAACATCCACTCATTCACCTGACCATATACCGTGTTCATGCCATTATCACACACCAACACTCCTAGACTGACAAGTCTTGCAATATTCGTAATATAGTTACATTTCATCCTAATGTCTATCCCCTAGGCTATGTCTACACTGGCAAGTTAGTTCAAATTAAGGAGGATTAATTTGAACCAACTTTTTACTTGTCGACAGCAGGCTTTGGAAGTCCCTTAGTTCAAACAAATGAATGCTTAGTTTGAACTAGTAAAACCTCCTGGTTAGTTTGAACTAAGTCCTTAGTTCGATCATTAGTTTGAACTAAGGACAGTGAAGACTAGGACTAACCCACAGTTCAAACTTAATGAATTCAAACTAAAGGCTGTTAGTTCAAATTAACAAAGTGGACTAGTTCAAACTAACGTTAGCTTGAACCAGTCCATGTTGTTAGTTTGAGGTAATAAGTTCAAGGTTAGTTTGAACTAACCTCAAATTTATTAGCTCGAACTCACAAATTTGAACTAACTTTTCCTAATGTAGACGTAGCCCTAGTGTATGACTTTGATGATAGCTGGGCTTGGTGGTGCCACTCTGTATGATGAGGAGATAAAACTATTTGGCTAGGGCAGCTAGTTTCTGAAATTTTCTAGGTGTTCATTAGGAAGGCAAGTTAAACTAGTTTTGTTCTTTTATTATCTTTTCACAGTTGTGACTGTCCATAATTTATCATCTTTAGGTTTCCTGTAAGTTTAGTTTTGGCTCTGAATTAACCGCCTTGCTGACTTATTTGCTGAATGCTTAGTACTGAATTTTACATGGAGTTAAAACACAGACCCTGGACAAGGAGTTTATGAGTGAATATGGACAGACATATATTGCCGCTGTTCACTCAGGAATGGAAGATTCAGTCTCAATATAGTTCAGGTGATTTTCACATATACATTTTAAAGGTCACTTCATAAATGAATCTTCCTTGAGGGATTTAGATGAAGAACATTTTAAAGATGTCACCAGAAGGAAGCTAGGCAACCTGAAGAATACAGAAGAATTATTAGTGTACAGTCTACACAGGAACTCATGGCATCTGTAAAGGGAGTTTTGAGAAAATTGAAAATGACTTTGGAGGCCAAGGGAAGACCTGGAAACAGAATGGAGGCAAATCTTCTCAGGGATCCTTGTGATGCCAGGAGCTATAGGAGTGCCAGCCTTCTTATTGCTAAACTGACAGGGCTTCTGAGGCTCAATTTAAACTAGAGTAGGCAATTATCAACACACACAATGGAGATGTAGCTACTCAAGAAAGATGAAGCTCCTTAGGACAGTAACCATCATTTTGGGTTGTGTTTTTATAGCATCTAGTGCAGTGGGTCCTACTCCATGGGAAGGGCTCCTATGCATTACCACAGGGCGAAGATGGAGATGATGGAGGAGGAGGAGAAGACCAGAGCTGGACAAATTCTATCTCAGAAAAGTTCTCCATTTCTTTCCATTCATGAAACATGCACAGACAGTCCATATTTTCCTGAATTTATACATGAATGGAAGTTTTTGCCAAAAGTTTTGATTAAAAAAATGTTGCTTGTTGTGAATATTTGATATGTGAAATATTCAAATTGAAGCTGAATGGACTGGGCCCATAGGGTGTTTGTATGGCTACATGTATGCCTAGACTCTCTCATTGTATTATCTAAGCATATGAAAGCATGCTGCTTCTGTTCCATGGCTGGATTAATATTAGTGAGGTTCCTGGGGTGAATTCAGATGAATTTGAAATTTGCTTTTTATGGACATGCTCCAGCGTTCACTTATTTTCATTAACATTCCTCCCAGTAAAATCATTCCTTAAAATAATCCCAAGAAGTCAATATAAAACAAAGCAATTTCATTCTTTCTCCCCAACCCACCCCCATATGTAATGATTGTTGAGAAAACCTTTCCTTCAGGGTTTTCCAGTGGTGGTCACACTATTGAGAGATCTAAAAATAGAACAACCCTATGAAAATCTACAGAGCTCTCAATGTTGCAAGATCTAAAAATCAGACAACCCCTAGGAAAATCTGCTTTCTTAGATTGTCAGGTCTTTGAGGAAAGGCCACCTTTTTGTTTTGGATTTGTACATCCCCTAGCAGTACAATGGAGTCATGGTCCTTGACTGGGCTTCTAGATGAGCCTGAAACATGAACACACAGTCCTGAAAATGTTGAGAGAGGTTTCAATCCTGATCTGGTTTCAAGAGGAGTCCCATGAAAAGTATCAAGAATACCAAAGTCAACTCTGTCTCGGTAGCATTTCTATCCCTCAAAACCTCAAAGCGCTTTGCCATTTGCCTCTCTAGATAAGGGTTTGGAGAGTCTTTCCCAGGTCTTCATTTCATCATAATCCTCTGAGGGCTTGTTTTTGCCCTTTCTGCCCTTGCCTCATCTGGAGTGAGGCCCCCCAACCCCGGCAATCAAGGGGAGCTGTTCTGCACAAGCAGGACTGGACTTTCAGATCATGTAACAGTTTGGAAGTGGAGCATGGAAGAAAGCAGACAATTAATTAACAGCAAATGTACAGTTAACAGGGTTTCCCTCCCACCCTTTCCTAAACAATTTGTCAAAATTGTTTCATAGAAATTTAGCTGATGGGGCACTAATTGCAAACGGTCCATCTTGCTCTGGCTTTTCTTTCCCTTTCAGAGTAGAAAGCTGATATTTCATTCACAGATTTGGAATTACTGTCCCATTTGGAGGACAAAGGTTAGGGGAGGGGAATAAATTACTGCTCTTGCCCCTGCCCAGAATAGAGGACATCCAAGAACTGTAAGTAAAATAACAACATACAGAATTGACATAACACAAACCCTTCTTTATAAATATTTTTTATTGCTTTAGTGTTCATTTAAATACACAACTGAAAGCTTTCTTGGGCTAGGTTAGAGACTGTAATAAAGCAAAGCTAGGGGAGAGGGCCAAGTTGATTATTGAGGATGTAATTACTATATGTCAGATCGTTACGGAGTATGGTTGACAAACTGCTGAGGTTGCCCTGCTTCTCAAAACGCTCCAAAATGAGAAAAGGGCTGTTAAATTTCTAGTATTTTTTAAAAATTGCTCTAATATTAAAGGAGAGAAACCAGCTGTTTACAGATTTAAAAGTCATTTTCTTGGTGAGCAGCCTGACTGCAGAAAAATATTAAACAGCAAACCGAAGAGAACCTGATCCATCTGTGGGCTAAAGCCTGTGGTGCTCAGCTTGACATTAGCTTCACGGAGGCCAAGGTACAGCAGAATATTTGAGCATAGACTTAAGTTCCATTGAAGTCACCTATCTGGGAGTTTTGCCAAACTGGGGTCTGAAGATACTCAAGTATCTCACAGGATTAAGCCAAATGCTAAATGCTGCAGCATGACCTAAACACAACCCAAGGGCAATGCAGCACATCCAGTTCTTTGGAAACAGCCAGCAAAGAATACCCCAAATCCTACACTTTAACTTTAATACTATGTGTTGTATGTCACCACAATTAAGTAAACCAGGGCAGTGGCTTTGTCAGTGCATTTCCCATTCAAGCTTATATTCATTTTCATTTGCAGGTCCTGGCAGAAGAGACCTAGTGCAGGCAGGCTGTGCAGCACTGAGAGCTTGCTGAGCCTTTTGGCACAGACTTTGCTGGAGAGTCCAGTAAACATCCTAGATCTTGCCTATCAGACATGTGATCATTGCCCCACTTTTTCCTTCATACCCTTAGGAGTTTCCCTACATTCAGGCAGGTCATAAAATTTGGGAGTGTTTAGACACTGTTATAACGTGACTAATATTAGAGTCCCCAGACAAGGTCACTAAGCTAGGCACTTTATAAAAGAGCATCCCTGCCTTGACGAACTTGCAATCTAAATGGACAAGAGGTGAAGTGACCTGCCAAGGTCACACAGCAGGTCAGTGGGAGAAGTGGGAATAGATCCCAGCTGTCTTGGTTCCCAATCCAGAACTCTATTCACTTACTAGACTATGCTGCCCCAAACATTTGGTAACTGTTCAAGAACTCACACAATAAATCCTGAATAGTCAGAGGCAAAAGGTTAGCTTCCCCTAAGCCAGTCACCACTTGGTCACAATGGGAATTCTCAAATCAAATTGGGATGCATGGCAAGAGGAAGCAGAACGTCTAAGTCACTGGGTCAGAATCAGTCCAAGTCACTCATGACCAAAATCTTTACAGGGGTAGTTGAAAAAGGAGTTAGTGGGTCGCTGCACGAAAGCTAGTGGGTACGCATGCCCTACACAAAACTGCACCATCCCGACTTCATTGGCTGTCTCAGCAGAGAGGCCAAATCCTGAAGGAACCTGCAGAATGAACTCTCTGTCACCCTTTGTGGTAGTCTCTCCAGATCAGGACTGAGGCCCCAGATGAGGTAGAACTTGGAGGAAGTTCACCCGGCTGCTGCTGCCCAGGCTATACATGTTTGGAGAACAATGTCATTCTCCAGTGCTGTCAATCTAGCACCTGGCACTAAATACACATATCAAAATAAATAGATAGTGTAAACAGTAATAATAAAGGGAAACAGCGATGGGCAAACAGAATCCAGCTGTGAGGAGAGCAAATCCTGGAGCTTCACAACTTTCCCATCCATCCATGAAGCAATTCACTAATTTTATTGAAACCAGATCGTCTGCTTCATCCTGTATGGGTTGCTCCGCCAATTCGTCACGTCTAGCAGGCCTCCGGGGGCTAGCCCAGCAGTGGAAGGGGAGCTGAGAAGATGATGGAAGTGATGCAGGCTGACTGATTTTCCCAATCAAGGCATTGTCCATACTCCCTCCTTATTTTTCATATTGAGCTGTTGCCACAAATTGGGAAGAGCACCTGAAACTAAGGGTTTGTGGCCCATTGAGCCATACAAAAGATGCTCCTACATCTTTGCTTCCTGTTTTTTGCTTCATAGTACATAAGCCTTTCCATTTTATTTATACGCATCAAATGCTTGATTTGCATTTATTTTCTGGTCGTGGACTATGTTTGTGTGTGCATGCACGGGGATGCATATTTGCACAACTATCTCCCACAGGATGCAAGGTGTATCATGCTACTGGTGTCTATTTATTTCAATTCCCTATGCTTAGTTGCTGTGAAAGGCTTGTGCTTAATAAAAGTTTGGAATCAGTACTGACCTGTATGGAGCACGTGCAGGCTTAGCAGACAGCCATGGCATCTGTGAGTAGATGTAGTCAGGAATTGCTAGTAAATCCATGAGAGTGATAGCAGCTTTCCCTGAAGTTGTCACAGAGACAGCAATGGTTAGACATGGTCTGGGATCATGGTATTCACTCCCTTGAATCTCCTACTCGGCTCTTACTGCTGTGAGAAAAGCAAGGCAATAAACACTACCTACTTTAATACAGAACTAGAGAATAGTCTCCTATTAGGAAGGCCTTAAACTGTCATTTTATTAAGTTTTGCTTGTAATACATCCTAGTCCTCTTCAGGAAATAAAGAACCAGGAGTTTAACCAAACTTCACAATAAAAGCTGATCAGAAACTACAAAAAGTGGTTGATAAATATTTTCATGAATCAAAGTGGTGGCGCTTAGGCCAGTGTCAGATTATGCATGAACATTATTATCTGCATTGTGATGGAACTCAAAGGCCCCAATCTGTGCCAGAACTCCATTGTGTGGGACCAAATACATAAAAAGATGTGATACCTGTCTCAGTGGCCAAGATGCAAAACATTATTGTAAAATACAGTATAAGAGAACAGAGGACAAGCTCAGTGATAAGATTATAAATTTATCCAGGTTAGTGACATGCACAGCTTCATGGTTTCAGACCATTTGAATTTAAAAATAAGTAGATAAACAAAGCCAGCTAGCACAGAGAGCTATTTTCCTTCACTGAAAGCTTAAAATGTTACAATAGCATTTCATCAAGGATGTTGAGGTAATGCTCGCAAATCTCAACATATTTTAGCACAAATAATTATGCACCTCAAAACTCATACTGGCCAATGTATTTTTTATCATTTCTAGCTCTCAAGTTTCAAAAGTTCTAGTCATCCAGACAGTAAGTGAACACCATCATGTGGTACAAGTGACCACAGCGTGACTAGTCAAAGTGGTCAGTAGGCAATCCTCTTGCCCCAGTCCACATACAGACCTTTGCTTGTCTAAACTGTTGGGCAAATGCTAATAAATAAACACATCTGCAGATATTCAGATGATTCCCTGAAGGAGTCACAACAGAGAAATAGGTTAAGTTCACCAGATAAATTATTGGCAATGAATGATTCCTCCAGCTCTAATGACCACATCTGGGCATATCTGTAGAAATGCAGAGTACCTGGGGAATAGGTGGAGGAGCAGGCTTGCTGCCTTTTGTATTTAAAGTTTGCCAAGTTCCCTTCCTGACCCATGACTGACAAAGTAAAAAAATGTTTAGAAAGAAGAAAACAGCAAAAGCAATGCCATATGGTTGTGGACCCTCCATTGTCTGTCATGTCTCTGTCCTCAGGACTTCAAATTGCTGCCCTCACTAAGGGCAGGATTCTGAGAGCTGAGGAGAATAAATTTCTCCCATGATTCAAAAGTGAGCAACCCATGAGCACCTCTGGTAGACGTAAAAGGGAGACTCCTTCAAGACTCTTCAGCTGGAAGCAGGCACCCGGCTTCTTTCCATCTGCACCTGCCAACACTAACACAGGGCAGGATGAGTGGCAGCCTTCCCTTTCTCTTTACACCATGCATTACAGTCATCCTGTCAGTGCTGACTGACAATTCCTTATGGGATCACGTGGTAGAGGGAAGTAGGTGGTATGTTCACACCACCGCCACTGGAAAAATGAGCTTGAGCTTTTTGGAGCTGCACTTTAACAGCCCAGATCACATTTCACGGTTTATGGAATTTGGCAATATATTTCAGATCCTCAAAAGCAGCTCATCTAAAGGATTAAGCAGAGAAAGTCATGCACCCTGTTGTTTTCTAGCATGAGCCTCTTAGCACACAGGAAGCAGTTCCTGGCGTGCAGGAGGATGCAAACCTTTCCTTCCCAGAATGAAAGTTACCAGAAATAGCTTCTTAAAAAAAAGTTGGATTTCACTCCATGTAAAACTTTCACTGAGCTAACAACAGCAAGCTCAAGAGTGAAACTCAAAACCACCATGTTTCTTTTTAATTCCACCGAATCTGGGTTTAAAAGTACACGCTGTTAGAATGGTGACTATATGAGAAAAAGCACCTATTCTAAAAATCCTCTCCCTCTGTCTATTCTAAATTATATTTGCTGACTTTACTGACTATAAATAGTGATTACTATACATTCACTCCTGCTGCCTCTATGCTTCAAAGCAAGCTGAAAACTGGAGAATGAAAATGAGTAGAAATGTTATGTGAAACTGTCCTTCCTAGATTAACCATCCCAACTAAAAAGAACAAAAAATACCAACCAGTATAAATAACTTGAAAAGAGATTAAATTAACCCCCTCCCCATATAATCAAAGTGATCATTAGTTTAGTTAAAGAGATTCTAAAATGTATATAAGGGCATCATACAAACCTGGCCATGAACCCATTGAAATCAGAGGTGTCATACCAAGCACAAAGAGGATATTTTTAATGTGGAAAAGTTGTTTGACAATTCTGTATGTTTAGCTTCTTTGGGGGTGGGATGGAGGGCTGCAGATCACAAACAAGGTGCATCAGAAGGGTGAAGGCACTAGGGAGAAATCCAGGACTGGGATAGACAGGGTACTGTAAATCTGCATTTATAGCTGCTGATTTTGGTTACAACCAGTCTCCTTCCTTAAATTTAAACAAATTAAAAAAAAACAATAAAGGGGATAATTGTCATCAGCCCCCCAAAAAATCACTATTTAAAAACATGGGCTCCCTTTGGTGTCTCTGGCTGCAGAGCTTCTAATTTCTGCTGAGAAGGAAGATGACAAAT
This sequence comes from Podocnemis expansa, assembly GCA_007922195.1. Taxonomy (NCBI): domain Eukaryota; kingdom Metazoa; phylum Chordata; order Testudines; family Podocnemididae; genus Podocnemis; species Podocnemis expansa. The sequence continues at coordinate 24,828,802 of ML681991.1, forward strand.
AGATAATCACACTGGGCACCGTTCGGGCACTAGTTCTGCAAATTCCACAGCCATGGAACAAAAGCTGCTCCTCATCTATGGCGCCTGGACAGATGTGCAGAAAGGACGTTGTGACAGAAATACTTGGGCTTAATCATCTTGTGTGATTCCTGGAGAAATGCAAAGCATTAGCTTATTAGTGTTGCTAAGAAACAAGAGCTAGCACCCAACTTAGTCAAACAAAACAAGCCTGAGATTGATACTTGAAAAATCAACCGCGTCTTCAAATGTTGCTCTCGTTTCTTTGCCTGCTGATTGCATATTGAAAGTGTGCCGTCTCTTTTAGAAAGGTTCTCTTAGGCTTGGTGGAGGGTCCATGAAGTTTGAGCCTCTGGGATTGTTTCTAACAATTCCACTTGGTGCTCTCAATCACGTCGCAGGAAAACAGCTGCCATGCCTGTGCAGATTTCACTTGAAAGTCAATCTTCCTTTTGCTAAATGAAGAGATCTTAGTATTCATAGAAAATGAGGATTTGTATATTTATTTATTTATTCACCCGGAGCACAGATCAAGGGGCAGGATGGCAGACTGGTTCAGGGTGGAGGGAAAGGGACCAAAACCAGATGGACTGCTTACATAAGACGCACAAATAATCTTATTTCTATAAAAAGAAGTTACTCAGCCATATTCGAATAAAGCTCCTGGCAGCGTGATAACAGCATAATCCTGCCTGCCACTTGGTATCCAGCAAAATTTCCAGAACGCTAGGCCTACACCAGCATGTAATCCACTTTCTGCTCCTGCTTGCCCCTAGCTCAGAGAGCGTTGCTCAGAGAGCATGGGGAGAAGTATTGCCAACCACAAATGTTCAAAAATCATCAATTAGGCTAACCAAAAATCATGAAATTTGCTTTTAAAATGACAAGATCATGTGAAAAGAACAGATTTGGTGTTGTGTGTGTGTGTGCATGTGTGTGTTCTTCTTTTTGAGCCATTGAAGCACATTGGAGTCACATTTCGAAGCTTTTCCCACAGATATGAGGACTAGATACTTGCTTTATCTTTAAGAATGCAGGCTATGGTTATCACATATTCACCTGATTCCAGGAGTTAGGGCTTTTAGGAAAATATTAATTACGTTTTATCGTGAGAGTCATGATAAAACCATGAGAACTGGCAACCCTGTGGAAGGAGAAATAAAATGATATAAAAACCTTTTGATATCAATAAAACTGTAGTTACTTATATCAAGAGCTGAACATGGACTAGCATACCCAAGTTTTTCTACCTTCCTAGGCTATTTTTAAGAGTAATAGGGAGGTAATGTTATTACCAATTCGCAAGATCACTCCTCTCCCTCACTCAAAGAATGCTGCAGAAAAATCTCCCCTTTTTTAGGGAACAAAATTAAAATAAATTATGAATAATGAAAATTGCAACATGGTCTAGCTATGGGATATGTTTTCATATCTGCACAAGTATGGTAGCTCAGACCTTATTCTATCCTCCATTTATAGCAGGGGTCTCAAACACACGGTCCACAGGCCGCATGCATCATGTAAAGCTATTTGCTGCGGCCTGCAATGACACTATTGTTACCAATATTTTCAATATTGTTGTATGAAAAGGTTTCAGTGGTGCGGCCCTTGGACTAACGTTATAGACCTCATGCGGCCCTGTACTAGTACTGATGTGGCCCTCATTGTGACTTGAGTTTGAGACCCCTGATTTATAGAATCATAGATCTCAGAGCTGGAAGAGAATTATCCCTCCTCTAACTTGATTTCCCGGGGGGCCAATACAGTTTCCTTCTGCCCCCCCCCCTTTGATTCTACTCACACAATCCAAACAGCAAACTCAGAGCTGAGCTTTGCTTCTTGTTTTTTGTCCCTTATTAAACGAGGCTACATGGGAGGACCCAAATCCCCCTTTGGCAGAAATGTTCATATGAAGGTGGATTTTTTGACTTTGGGGGCAATGCGGAAGAACCCTGCTCCCCTTACCCTCAAAGTCTACATTTAGCACATGATTCATCAGTGGCCTCCCCCATACTGCTGGAGCGATTCTCCCCACTCCCCATTTGCTGTTATAATATCCCCATTCATGTTGCTAACTGACTTCTTTAGGCAGCACACATCACTTCACTGGCCTTACTCTAGCTCTAAGACTAGTTGTCATCTAAGAGAATTTACTGGGAGAAGCCAGCCAAGATGGTAATGCACTTTGAACAGTCTTGGCACTTTGATGGAGACTGAGTGATGGGTGTGAGCATGAATGGGCCATGTAGCATGCAGGAGAAGGACCAATGAATCATTCCTTTCTCTAGAGTGTGTCTCATCCTCCTGCCATTCAGTAAAGTTGGATTAGCTCTTAGTGACAGAACATGTCCCTACTCTGTTGGCCCAAACCATGTTGATCCCACAGAAGCCGGGGACCGTAGCCAGAGTGCATTCATACGTCTATGATAAAGAAGGGTGGGGGGGGGAAGGCACGCACTATGGCAATACCAGGGTACTGGTCACAAGCTACTCGTGTTCTTAGTGTTTGGCTCAGTCAAGGTTTTATATGAAATTTAGTTGAAACTAATTAGAAACCAAAATGTCTTTATTGAGTGGAACTGGATGGGAAACAATTTTTCAGTCATGCAAAATGTGAGATTTCAACTAAAATTTCTGTCCCCAATTGGGATGAAAAGCCCATGAAAGACTTTGCAAACAAACAAACAAACAAACAAACAAACAAACAAACAAACAAACAA
>ML681991.1:24831549-25063734 GCA_007922195.1 Podocnemis expansa
CAAACAAACAAACAAACAAACAAACAAACAAACAAACAAACAAACAAAACCAGATTAATTGGACTATTTTGGTTTTTACATAGATTTTTAAATTGCTTTAAATGTAAATTAAATTTCAAACCAAAAAGTCATTTTGAACCAAAAACAGGAGCTGTTTTGTTTGGATGGTCGGGAAACAGACCATTCTGACAACTTTGAAACTTTTCTGCAACATTTTTTCACTCTAGCAAATTCGTTGAAGCCAGCCTTTCCCCACCAACAGTTCTGATTTGTACAAATTGGTGTTTTCTGACACCCTCACCCCCAATTTCATGGAAAGAATCATGCCCAGCTGTATTACTTAGTCTGCTGATGATAGTTGATGTGCTCAATGCACTAGCAGTGGGATAGGGAGGGGGTTTTTCACTTCTCAGACTTCATTGCGTCAAAGTTGCGTCAGGTAGCACCACTAGTCAGGCCTACCTAATGGCAGGCTAGCAACTTAGAAGAAATGAATTTATGGGAGGTGGGCATGCATCTCCACTCAGTTCCCAGGGACAGGTGCCCTTAGCACACAAACCACCACAAATGGATTTTTCCTTTTGGCCTCATTGGAGAGACCCAGGGCACAGAGAATGTACTCCCTTTGACTGCTAGCTCATAATTGAAGCACATTGCAGAGAAGTGTGGGAAAAATCAACCTGTCCAGGTTATCCCTATTCTGTAGTTAGCTACAGGAGTGAAATCCCCAGCGCTTCTCTTTCCCACATCCACTTTGTCCATTTCCAGTAGAGACCTTTCCTTGTCTAAAGTTCCAGAGTGTTTTGCTTTAGACCCAGATTTCCCCCTGCTGCCTAGGGACAAGCTGCAAGGATACAAGGCGCTGTGTATGCGTGGTAGAGAGAGAGCAGCTCTCCTTTCTGGGGCAAGCATTGCAGCCCTGGGGTGTATCCAGTGACGGAGAGCACAGCCAGTTTGCTGACTTGAATTATTTATTGGCAGTGCTGTGGATTTTGTTACTGTCAGGACTCTGGGATTCAGTTACTTGAGTGGTTTACAGTGTTCCCCATGTGTGTAGCAGTAACAGAGGGTGGTGTGATGTGTCTCAGTCTAACAGATGCTTAAACACTGCTGAGAATGAGCTTGTTGGTAACTGGCCTTCTGGGCAGGTGGGTGAGAGGTCTACTGCTCCTGCCACCCCAGAGAATGGGTGCAGTGGGACTACCAGGAACAAGGCAAATGACACTGATTATTGGACAGAGACCCTGGAGGGACCAAGTCCAGGGATAAGCCATAATCATTTTGGTGTTGTTGGGCAATGCTGGTACTTACCAGGAGATAGCCATGATCAAAAGGATCATGATAGAGAAGCTAGAGAGCTGTTGTCTTGCACATAACCTAGGAGGAGATAGGTCATCTCCCTATAAATGAAAAGTTCAGAGGGTATTTTTAAGGCCCTGTAACAAATATTAGATAGTAACTGAAAATGGCTATCTGATGGCTGTTTGGTGGGTTCTGTACGATGAGTTGGTGGCCTCAGTTTGCTTCCTAGGGAATGAATGCCTAAAAGTCCCACAGTTACTTCTGACGCTTACTGAAGAGCCTCTTCGAGCTTGGATGGATAATTATAAATCTGAAAATCTAGATTCAGCTGGGATGGATTGTGAGGACAGTGCCTACAAACCTCATGCAAAATGGGTGGTGGCCCACCAGATGTGTCGGCCCCCAAGAGGCTGCAACCATGGGGTCACGAGCGAGATTTCTTGAATGGCATTTCAAAAATTCACCTCTTTCAGGCCCACACTTGCATCTGCCCGTTATAGTCTGGGTTTTTTAACAGGCTGTCAGAGGCTGTGCACCTTCCCCAGCTTAGTAGACAGCATAAATACTTGACTTTATGCACCAAGCCACCTCTCCCTTAAAACAGAGGAGGTTGAAAGAAAAACCCAATACAAACCAAAACTCCAAACCCCAAGAAACTAAATCAGTTAACCAGCCAAACTGATTCCAGGAGCATTTTGTTCAAAAGCTGTAAGTAACATACTTCCCTTGACTTTAGGAATCAATGCCCCTTACTCGCATGCATTCCAATTAATAAACCTTTTGTTCCCTCGGCCTTGATCCATACTAGCTTTTTAGAATCTTACATCCCGTGGTGCAGCGTAATACTGTACATTTCACGTTCCAGTCCCTAGGCATCTGGGCCGGAACAACCTGCACATTTTATAGCTTTCTCCCTGAGATCACAGTGGGAGTGGGGTGGGGCTGCCTTCTGCTTTTGTTTGGAACATGGATCTCATCTTCCCTGGCCAGGAAGCTGACGGGAATACTGCGGTTGCAGCAAGTTTGTTCCCTGGAGGCAGAGGCCTCCTGGTTAAGTTCCAGAGAGAGGCGGGAGCACCTCATGCTACTCTTCAATGACCGACCATCTGGCTAAGTTCCAAGAGGCACTGCTGATCCCTCTTCAAGGAACTCACATCCACTTATTTCAGCCAATGGCAGGTCAGGGGGGCTTTGGGTGTGTAGTGATGAGTTGTGAAGATAACAGTTTTCCATTTATTTTCTGGGAAGTGACTTTTTAACCCTATCAGTAGCCTCTGGTTCTATCCCTCTGTCTAGTCTCTGCCTTTTGAATGTGCCCATGGGAACTTTTGCAATGTCTTTATTGGCAGAAATAGTACAGGACTGGCAGCAGCTGGGTGAGCTTTCCCTATGCAGTGCCCAGCTATATCGCTTACCCATAGACTGGAACGGTAGGAGAAGGGAGTTCAAGCTTCGCATCCCATAGGCAGGTTACTTACAGAGTTGGTGGAATGTCTCTCCTTAGAGGTTTTAAAGATGTGGCTTGATAGAGCTCTGGCTTGGATGATTTAGTTGAGGTTGGTCCTATTTCGAGCAGGTGGTTGATTACATCCTTAGGTCCCTTCCAACCTTAATCTTCTATGATTCTATGAACCTTTGCTGAGATCGAGCAATGTTCCACTTGTGCTGTGACATGGATGCAAGGAGATGGGCTGGGAATTCCTCACTCGCTGCATGGCAGGCCATTGAATATTTGCCAAATACTACTGGCTTTAGCCAATATTGATCTAGGAAGCCCTGACTTCCTCTGAGCAAACAAAGGGAACATGTATTCCTGGACATGCTCCCTGGCTTGATCCAACATTGACCAAATTCTAAAAATCTAATCAAGGCTCACCAACTGCAAACCCATTAGCCAAAGTATTTGCTGAGCACTGGGTATGAAAAAATAACACAATTGTAAAAATTCTGATAGGGTCATGATCAATTTGCAAACAAAAGAGTAGGGAAGCCCAAAGAAGTTGTTCTCAGCTTTCACAGTGACCTAGAGGTGAAAAGTCCTTTATTTCCTTCCCAGTCCCTTGAGCAACCCTGGCCCATTTCTTAGATCTCTGGAAAAGAACTGGAAGCAGCAGCATGGCCTAGGGAACAAGGAAGATTTATTCCAGATCAGTCTAAACACTATTCTGCAATGCTGAAATATTTATCCTTGGGCAGAAGGAGTGATCTTTTTCTATTGAATAGTAGATAATTAATGCTAGAAAGTTCCAGGGAGATCAGACAAATAGAGGGCAACAAGAAGGCAAATTTCCAGGTTTATACAGCATCCTAAACCGCTTCCAACACTCTCAACTGAATAAGCAGTGTCCAGATTAACAAGCTCAATTGTGGGTCCTGGATGAACAATTTAAAAAGCAAATCACAAAATCCAACAGCAGGTTCCAAATCACTAAATCAAAAGTGTCTGAATGGGTTATTGTGAAATTCACTTTTATGTGGCATTTAAAATGTCATCATTTCCACTCCTCTCTTCCAGCTGCATTAAGCTCTCTCCTCCCTCCCCAACTCCTCATAATTACATCTGGGCTGATAACTTGTGTCCTACTTCTTGCTGCGTGGATGAGCTAGTACCCCTGGAAACCAGGGTTTACAAGTGGAGTAACGGCAAGGCTCTAAAATACCTGCGGGAGCACAGATAGTTGATATTTAATAATTCATGTGATGGGGGCGGGGGCTTGAAGGTAACGGGGAAACAAGACGAGAACCCTGTTTTGTCCACAGCTTTCTTCATTTGTCTGTCTCTATCACTTACCATGTCTCCAGTTGCAGCAGGATAAATTAGTCTTTAGTGTAAATCTGTCTGTAGCGAACAGTCAGTGTGTTTTCCTAAGTGCATTTTTTGTGTATTTTTAATAAAGGTCACTGTGTTTACCGGCAAAGGGAATCAATATTGGTTCATAATTTATGAAGGATCCTACTGGTCTGTAATGACCTGGCGTCTGAGAGCATAGCAAATTAAAAGTACCTTGTACAACCTCTCTCTTTACTTCAGGGACTGGGCCAGATTTCAGCCTTAATTCAAACTCGTACAAAAACTCCTTGGATCCACCCATGTCTAATAGGCATGAGTAAGACAAGGACCTTGTACTTCAGGGGTCAATGCTTAACCTCAGTAACTCGGGCCTGAAACTCCCCCTACCAATGAAGGAACACATTTCCTAATAACATCAACTACAGTTCATGGTCCAACCTTTCCCATTTGGCAGTGGTACATCGTTGTTTGAATCCCTTACTCCCTCTCTGGTTGTAGGACTGGAAAAAGTGGCATGCACTCTTCAGTACTCTATCCATCAGCGTGAGCAAAGAAAGAGGAGTCTCTGAGTCTGAATTCAGGTGAAATGGCTGGGTAAGACCAGCTTACAGAATCATCTACCCCCCCAGAAACAGAAGAAGATAGCAACTTAGCTCTCAGTTTTTGCCCTCTTCCAGCTGCTAAGGGCCCAATGAAATCCTATCTGCTGGAGGCAAAGGTGATCTAGCTGGTGTCTTTCAGGCCATCCCATTTGTGCAATGCAGAATTACTTCCTAGTGTATGTATTTTTTTAAACTATTTTTATCAAGTTAGATTTAAATGTCCCAAGTTAGGAAGTTACTTGCACTTCCCTTGAGAATCCATTCCTCAGTCCAAGAAATCTACACGAGGGCATTTTTCCCTTTAATTTCATCCTATTCTTCCCAATTATATATACCACAGCAAGCAACCCCCATCCCTCCTTGTTATTAGCCTACTTCATTTGCAGACCATTCCAGCTCTTCTCCCAATCCCCTATGCTGTGGAGTCCATTCTTGATCTCTTCCCTCACACCCATGCCTTCCAGCTTCCTCAGCATTCCCAGGTGAGTTGCTTGGAATCATTTCGGTTTGTCAACATCAGTCAGGTAAGAAGGAGCCCAGAGATGTGACCACACCAGAGCAAAATACAAAGAGAAAGAGAAAGAGGAGCTATCACCTTCCTGATGACTGCCCGCATAGAATCATAGAACTGGAAGAGACCTCATGAGGTCGTCTAGTCTGCACTTATGACAGGACAAAGCATTACCTAGACCATCCTTGACTGGTGCTTATCTAACCTACTCTTAAAAATCTCTAATGATGGAGACTCCACAGCCTCAACAGGCAATTTATTCCAGTGCTTAAACCACCCTGACATCTAGGAAGTTTTTCCTAATGTCCAACCTAAACTGCCCCAGTGTTTTACAATGGCCCATTTTGCAGCCATAGCACATTTATTTCAAGCTCAGGTCTGATTTACCGGCTGCTCTCACCTCTAAGTCTCTTACAGCCTTTCTACTTTCCAGGTTTCACTCTCCCACTCTGGATTGTTCTCTGGGCTCAGGGCTGATACAAACAGGCAACAAGATATGGAGTCTGTTGTCTCCTTTTCCACCCTTGTATTGAAGTGGATATCCAGCAAATCTCACTCACTTAAATTTTTCCTCTGCTGGTTTGAGTCTAAAACAGCCTTAGATGCAGATCCCAGATCTGGTTTGCTATAAGTAGTATTATAATAGTTTATATTCAGGGCTATGGGTTGACATCATGTGTGACTTCCTGGAACCTTCCTGCCCCCTCCAACAGTGGGAACACTCACCCTTAAGGCTGCAGTCCATTACCAGACTCATAGGACTCTCCCATTCCTGACAGTCACGGGATCCTCAGGTTATAGAGGCCAATCCACATTGTGCACGCATGGTGCACTCGCTCTCTTTAATTCCTGCGTCTTCTCCCGTTACCAATACTAATTTACTTCCATCTTTCCCAGCAACTGAGCAGGCAATTCATTGAAGCCAGGAGAGAAGACAGCAAGTGCAGCTCTCTGCTGCACAGGTGCGTTCTTGGTGAGCTTTACTTCCCCACTGAGAGGCTGAGCTTCCTGTCTTGGCAGCTGGAGAGCTACCATTAACCATTCTGTTTGCCCCCTCATTACACCTTCGTGCACAAACAAATGCTAGCCCCACCACAGCAGCTGGTTTGATAAAACCATGACCAAGCTATGATCTTCAGACCCAGCATTCTGTTTTTTCCGCTTTCTGTTGCTCTTCATTGCCTCCAAGATGCTTTCACAGCCTCAAGGGGAGCTGCTTTTTCCACATACCCCCTCTGTCCACCAATTACAACCTTCAGTGGACTGAGCTCAGTAACGCACCCCAGCACCACAGTCAGGGGGTTCAGCGGCATGTAAACTATCATCAGGTGCAAATCAAGAAGTTCAAGCAGGGAAAGAGGGGGCTGGGCTGCAAATAAAAGGACCAAGGAAGGGAGAGAGGGGAGGGAGTGGAAAAAACAAAAGACACAAGCAAGCCTGCGGAAACCACAGCATTTGTGCTGAAGTGGGCATGCAGGCATGAAGAATGAGCTACACATACAAGGATATTTAGGTGCCCAAGGATGCAAACAGGCACAAAGTGGGATTTTCAAAAGTATGTCCATGGGAATGCCCTTTAAAAGCTGAACAAGCATGGAATCCTATGGCACTTTTGAAGATCAAGACATTTATTTATTGCATGAGCTTTTGTGGAAGAGAATCCCACTTTGTCAGATGCTTTGAAGATAGGGAACTTTCAGATGGGAGGAAAATATACGCAGGGAAGTGTAAGTCATGGGATCAGGCCAGACTGTTAGGCAAATCAAAGCAGTTGTTTAGATTCAAACACTAGGGAACAGCTTGCAGAGGAAGGTGAGGTCAAATCACCTTCTGTAATGAGAAACACATCTGTAGTCCCTGTTTAACCCTGAGGCAACGGTGTCAAATCTGCATATGAATTCCAGTTGTGTAGTTTCTCTTTGAAGCTGCAATTTGTTATCCATTTGTTTGAGCACAGCTATTAACAAATCATCAATCTCCCAAGGCTTGAGAGAGTGAGGGACTGTCTTGTAGAATAGGCTGTAGATCCTTGATGATGTGCCGAAGAGGTCTGACTTGGGGTTGTAGGCAATGAGGAGTTGTGTGGCACTTTAAGACTAACAGATTTATTTTTTGCATGAGCTTTCGTGGGAGAAGATCCCACATCCTCAGATGCTTCTCCCACAAAAGCTGATGCAAAAAATAAATCTGTTAGTCTTAAAGTGCCACACAACTCCTTGTTGATTTTTTACTGGACTAGACTAACACGGCTATCCCTTTTGAAATTGTAAGTGATGACCAGTGAAGTTCTGTTGCTTTCTTTCTTGGGCTTCTCCTGTAGTAGTTAACTTCTGAGTACCTGTCTGGCTCTGTCAATCTGTTTCTTCACTTCTCCAGGTGGGTACTGTGGTTTTAAGAATGCTTGGTATAGACCCTTAAGGTGTCTGTCTTTATCTGAGGATTGAAGCAAATGCAGTTGTAGCTTAGGAGTTGACTGTAGACGATGGGTCGTGTTGTGTGCTCTCCATGAAAGCTCAAGGGATGTAGGTAACTACAGTGATCAGTAGGCTTTTGCTATAGGGTGGTGTTCATGTGTCCACGGTTAATTCGTACTGTAGTGGTCAGAAGGTGGATCTCCTATGTGAAGTGAGGCTGGAGAATGAAAAGGATTCCAAATACAAAGATGCCCCAGAAACTGGAGATGGAGCAGACCAGTTAACTCCCATTTAGTCCCCATTGCACCAGTGCAGGACCTTCCAATATAATCTGCCATTCAGTTGTTTATGGCTCAGATGATCCTGTTCCCACCACTTCTCTTGGGGGCCATTCCCCAATATGATACATCACAGCATCAGAAACATTTCCTGATCTCCCTCTTAAAATTTTTCTTTGCTTCATTTAATTGCACTCATGGTGGATCTCAAATAGTTCCTTGCCTTTCTCTGTGCTTACACCCTTATGCATCCACAGTGGGTCAAACTCCTTCCTGGGGTTACTGCAGATAATGAGATGCCTTTGGCTTACTGTTGTATAGCTAATCCGTTGACACTTATGAAATTTGTAGGGCTAATTGTTGACAAACCTTGACACCTGTCCTGTTATTAGTCTTGCTACCATAACTGCTTCTTTCTATCCTCCAGGGCTGAATGAAAGTCTTTAGGGCTTTACGGTCCCTGGCTATATTTATGGCTAATGTAATTCCATTGTTGTTAATGATGTCCCACCAAGGATCAAGTTGGTACCATTTCTCTCTTTCTCTGTTGCCTGTTCTACACTACCTGTATTCCTAGATCTCTTCCCATCGGCTACGTGAGCATAATTAATACTGATATTTAACTCATTACTTGCTAGCACTGGCCTTTAATGCTCATTCTGGTTCACCCAATCCATACAATTAGTGTTGTGTTGCATTATTGACATCTGTGCTGCTTTCCTGACCCATCACCTCTCTCTGTAACTGAATGTCATTAGAAAAGATTTACCTTTAACCAGCAATCTCTGTGTTGACTGACCTGCCCCATCATGGGAGACACCAGACTATACCTAGGGAATCAGCCATCTGGTTTGCAGATGGTTTTTGGTGGCAAAGTGTGCACAAACCAGGGCTGCACCTAATGTACGTACAATGGAGCAAATAACTGCAGCTGCTTCTGTCTTTACGATGGTTCATGCTATGCACACTACAGGCTCCAGCATCTGATGTTTCATCTTGGTTCAAGCAGAGATGAGGTGGAACACTGCATGGTATGACTTGCAGTCTGCAGTAGTTGCTTCTTCATGTTGCAGGTGAAAATGGGCACTAACTGCACTGTAGAATGCCAGAGGGCTACAATTTGCCCACTACTGTAACTTTCTGCATTCCCGTTCCCCCATCCTCATATGCTATAATGCAGGGGTGATAGAGACGGTGGTAATTGTGCTTTCCCTTGCTTCAGTCACAGTCCTGTCACCCTGGAATTTTCTCCTTTTGTTTTATGTTCTGTGGAAAGTGTCTATGATGTCTGCCTGAAAAATAATGTGTGCGCGCATATGAGAAAGAGAGAGGGAGGGAGAGACTAATGCTTTAATAAATTTGATTTCAGAGCAAACTATATGGCTGCAATTCCTGTTGTGCAGTTACTTTAACCTGGTTTTGCATTATAGGCAGAGATGGAAAGTGTGGTTATTTTTAGATTGTTAATACACACACCATGGCATAAACCTTGCAGTAAACAAATGGGTCTAAGAGGGTCTTGGGCAGACTTTGAAGGGAATATTTGAACCTGCGGTTTTCATGATCAAACTGGCCATTAAAAGTAAAGTTATGGGAGCTGATGGAAGCGCTAGGGTCAAGCCACATAACCTGCTTATGGAGTCAATTGTTTGGCAGCAAATTAAAGCTGCCAAGGTTCTTTGCTTATTGACATTTTTCTGTTGCTGTAAATTGACTAAACATGATGCAACATGGATGGTTGCTGACCCTGCTTTAAGTTTGTGCTTGTTAGGGATGACTGATAACAGAATGGTTTGAATGGTCTCTGGGCTGTATAGAGACACCAAGGCCTGGTGTGGATTTTCAGATACCAGTCAATGACATGAGTTATTAAACTGTATAGTTGATAGTAAAGTGAAATAATAACTCTTCTCACACCTTTTCATCAGTAGATTTCAAAGCCCTTTTCAAGGGAAGGTAAGTATCAGCATTCTCTTCCTGTAGTTGGGGCATAGACATGCAAAGTGACTTGCCCCAAGGCCAGTAACAGATTAGTGGGTTAGTGACAGATCCAGTCACAGACCCAGGTCTCTTGAATCTTAGTCCAATACTTCATCCCTTTAGATTACACTGTGAAGTGCAGGAGTTGGGCCTGCACCAAGGCCTGGAGCTAACTGGCTATTGGGCTATATGAATATGTCATCTATTGTGATATTTATGGTAAGTTCTGTATTTGTAGTATGTATTCAGCTTTGTTCCACTGATGGGACATCACTGTGTACATTAAACTGGAATATGCAGCAGGCCTTTTCTACCTGGAGATGACGATTGTTTCATTTGGTATAGGACCCTGCTTGTCTCTTCTTGCAGGTCAGTTCTGCCAATGCATCCTCAATAATGACCAGCAGCATTCCTGTCTTTCTGGCTTGGGCCATGTTCCACAGTTCTGCCAGCACATCTCAAACCTTGTGCACAACCACCTCTGCTATTCCAGTCCTAAAAATCCTCCTCAGCAATCACTGATTGCAGTGTGGATCTGTATCTTGATGAATGGGGATATTCAGACAGTCACCCAAACAGGATTTAAACCTCACTGTCCAGAGGTGGTAGGTTGGTTTACCTCATGACATTTCCCTGTTCCCAATCATTTCATGTACGTAGAGGGTTATTTAGACATTACCAAATTACCCCCAGCTCTTGAAAAATCCTTTTTGCTGTTTCCTCCCCATCTGCTCCTGCTCCTTGTTCTTCAGTTGGTGCAGGGTCCAACATCTGTCAAGGCCGGGGATCCGTGCTAGTGGAGTCAAGCACTGAGGACACCCTGAACCAGAAAGAACAGGGGGCTTCCAAAAAGACTCATTTTCTGAAGAGGCGGCAGCATCCTCTCATGCAGCTAAATGCTGTAAGGAATTCTCTCTGATTTTTCCCAGATCCAAAGGGGCCAGTGGTAGTTAGTGTTAGCCATCTGAACAGGCTTTGTGGCTTCAGGACTAAACCTAATGTACTCTCCCTAGTGCCAGAAGATCAATGCATATCTGTGGGCATTAGTGCAAATGTTCTTGGATTACTAGAGCATCCCCTTTGTATTGATCTATAAGCTGTCAGAGGATTAATATCAGTCTTCCCGGTTCTGATCAGTCTGGAGCTGGCCCAAGCAATCACTCACCTACCAGTAAAGGTAAAAGTTTTATGTTCCCCATCCAGCTGACAAGAAAGATGTTTTCTTGTCAGCTAATCGGCCTCCTGTAGCTGCAGGAAGTGTTCAACGCTTCAGTATTAAAAAGCAAGCAGTGGCATAAATGTGGCCATTTGATTTCCCTCCGTTGCAATCTGATGCTGAAGAATGGCTGTCAGAGTTATCTGGGAATGCAGTGTTGTGCGGCTGTGTAGCGACTCCTGGCTCTCTGCATGGAATGACCTGCTGCTCTGCGGGTGGCAGGTCTGAGAGTGCTGCCGTAATTGGAGTTTTGTAGCCTTTCTTCCATCCCTCCAAGACACTTTGCAAAGGTAGGATGGAGCACAGTTGAACACTGGGGGAAACTGAAGCACGGGGAGGGCAAGCGATTTTCTCGATTCAGGTCACATGCTGAGAGGAGAGCCCTGTAGTCTTGCTTTTTAGAGCTTAGTCCCCTAGAGCAGTGTTTCCCAACCAGTGTGCCATGGCACACAGGTGTGCCATCAGCTCTGAGCAAGTGTGCCACAACATTTTTTGAAAAACTACTCTAAGAGCTCTGGATTGGCTTATTGGCTCATGAATATTCATGAGTTCATTTAGAAACTGTATGGTGGTGTGTGTCAACTTAATTAAAGGTAGCAAGGTTTGCCACAGCAGAGAAAATGTTTAGAACCACTGCCCTAGAGTAGCAGCTGCAGAATGGAAGCTCCACACCCAGTGTATTCCCTGTGGGGAGAAAATGCTGGCACGCCTCTCCCCACCGCTGACGTCCAGAGTCCTGTCCTGTCCTGTCCTCTCTGCACAGGCCCCACGCTCTCCTCTTCCCACCCCAGCCCAGCAGCAGAAGCCCAGAGGCTCTCACCCCTCACTGGGCCTTGGAGATTTTATAGCATGTTGTGGAGGTGTTCTGGGGAATAATTAATGAAAATTTAAGCCCTGCAACCCACTAACCAGCACTTCAGAGCCTCAGCGTGGGGGCAGGTGCAGGGAGTAAGGCCAAAGAGTCCTGTCCCATTTAGTCCTATGTGTTATTTTTTTAAATAAATGAATGTTGTGCTCCAAGTGATGATAATCAAACCCAAGTATTCCCTGTCGGAGAGCAGGTGAGGGGCCCTTACTGATGAGGCTTAAAGTGTGGTCAGAGAAAACTCTTGCAGGACAAGTGCAGACATAAATCTTGCTCCATTCAGCAAGCCAGATCTGATAACCCAGGGAGATTTCACCAGCCCTATCAGCCATGAGTGAACCATAATGACCTTCAGGCAGCTATTTCCTGGCTAGAGGAGTTGAGCCTTGGATCCTTAACCCAGCTGCTCGCTAACAGGCATGGAAGGCCTGACCCCAGAGATCACAACTGATATTTTAAGCCTAGCAGAAGGTTTACTTCCCAATTTGTCAGTGTCCCCTGTTCCTAGGGCTCTCTGCCTGTTTCTGACACCAACGTAATTATTTCTTTGCACATCTAGTTGTTACTGGGCAGCTAATGACAAGGCAGGAATTTGCTCATATGAGCATGAAAAATATAACGTAAGCCAGAGAAACTCACGACAAGACTGACATGGTGCACTTAGTGATCAGGAAAGGCCCAAGGCTGGACAAGCAGAGATGCTGCAGTCCAAAGAGGAGATGCATGGGGAGAGCAGCGTGCTAGTACAAGCCTGAGCTAGCAGAGGTCAGACTAGGTGATCGTATTGGTCCCTAGATGATCATATTGGTCATTTCTGACCTCAGAGTCTGTGAGTCCATGAGGACTTTTCATGTCAGGACTGAGTACGTGGGCACAGCTGGGTGGCAGCAGAGGTCTAGAAAAGCATATCAGGGAGTGCCGCAGATCAGACCGAGGGGCATTTGCATAGCTGCGTAAATTTTATATAACCATTGAATTGACCCAAGGGTTGAAATTAAAAGGATGTGCATGTATGTTGGAAAGGAATGTTTTTAAAAGCGGTGCTTGAAAGTTAATTAATTGCACGATGTCACTCAGATTATAGGAACAAAGGTAAACAGTCTGTTCATGACATAGAAGGCACCTGAGACCTCCCCCACACTCAACCACTATTCTGGAGGGACTAGTATGGCTGAAATTGTTAATGTTCTGGAAAAACTGAGTCGGTGACCTTGACCAGCAATTTACAATGACCATGATCCCACCCAACATTAAAAAAAAATTATGAGGAGTATGGCTGAAAGAATAATTTTCTGCCAATTATATATATCTATACCTATATCTATCTGCAGATAGATAGATAGATAGATAGATAGATAGATAACCAATTTTTCTTTTGCAAAATTGTTAGTGAAAAGCTTATGATTTTCTTGGATTTTACTCTTCAAAATGATTGCTGAATACTGTCAGTGAACAATACTTGGTCTTCTTTGGGCCATTTACTATGAATATCTAAAATGCAACATTCTGTGTATGTTGTGCCATTCTAATTGGACACATAGATCACATAGCGATGTTTGGATGTTGCCTAATTGGAGGAATAACTTAGAGCACAGTTTCTGGGGCAAATACTCATGTTTATAAATTCAGAAGTCTCTTTTTGTGAATACTCAGCAATAGTTGCTAAAATGTGTTGTTTCTTTGAACATCCAGACCAACACATCTGTTTGGTAGGAAATTCACAAGAAGTAAACACAAAAGAAATGTTAGCAGAAGAGAAGCAAACTCACATTTTATTCAAGCAAATACTTGTGGGAAAATATTCAAGACATTTACTCTGCTGTAGTTAGGCCAATTTGGAAGAGGAAGGATGGGCAGTAGTTGGAGCAGTCACATGAGGGTGAAACAACCTAGAATCAGTTGCCTGCTCTGCTAGGGATTTACCATATGACTTTGGGCAAGTCACGTAGCAACTCTGTTTGTGTCTCAGTGTAAGATGGAATATACTTCTCCACATTGTGAGAATACGTACATTAAGGATTCTCTGGTGCACAGATACTATAGTAATAGGAAGTAGCTTAGGCTATGTCTTCACCTAAAATCTTAGGTTGGACTCGGTTAATTGGACCTAAGTAATTTGAAAGTTTGTTCGAACTACGTACTTTTTTTTTAGTTCAAACTAACTTTTAGTTCAAACTAGCCATACTTTTTTTAGTTCGAGCTAACTGTTTAGTTCAAACTAAAAAAGTGCAGCTAGTTTGAACTAAAAGTTAGCTAGAACTAAAAAAAAGGCATAGTTCAAACTGACTGCTAGTTTGAATTTATTTAGTTTGAACTAGCAATTGTGCTAAACTAAATATACAAATTAGCTTGAACTAAGCAGTTAGTTTGAACTAAGCAGTCAAACTAAAACTTTTTAGTTCAAACTAGGCAAAGCCTAGTGTAGCCAGGGTTCAAAGTAGTTTGAATTAAGGTTTCTTACTTTGAACTAATTTGCTAGTGTAGACATAGCCTTAGACAGAGTTCAGGGGAAGCAATCAATAAAGGGTTTAAAAAAAAAACAAAAAACTTTTAAAGAGACATAGGTCTTTATGGAGACACAGGCCTTGATTTTCAGAAAAGGCTCAGCTCAGCCTCCTGTTATATAGCCATTTGAACACAATTGTGTGTACACTTATCCCTGCCTGCAAAATTGTGCTTCCAACTATCTGGAGGAGCAAACATGCTGATGCTTCTGAAACCCAGGCTCTTCTAGCCAGTGTCATGTTTTAGGTGCTCTCAAAAGAGCTTAGGGGCAGATTTTCAGAAGTGCTCCTGAGTTAGAAGTGGGGAGCAACTTTCCAGAAAGGTCAGCTCAGCTCCCATCCACTCCCATTGAGACACTTATAGCCAGGCTGATCCATTAGTGTACTTTGCTTTTGAAAATCTCACGTCAGTTGTGGTTGTTGAATACTTTTGAAAATTCTAGCCTTTGTGTATTAATTTAAGGGCTGTGACCCAGCTGGCACACTACAGAATCCCTCAACTCTTCTTTTTCTCCCCCAAGAAGGCTTGGTACGGGAAGCATGATAGTAAGTTCTGGCTACTATAAAGTCCCTCAGTTTGCTGCCGTGGGCTTTGGATCAGGACTTTACAGAGCAGTGAACAGGGAAGGGAAACTTGAGGAGAAATCTGGGCAGGACGTTATTGAAAACCAGTGATAAAACATCCAGTGCGGACTGATTTTCAACCTGTCTTCAGTTCTTGGCAGGGTTGTCCTTCCTAAACCAATTCCATGATAGGGTCTTCCAGATACCAGTATAAGAATTAATTTGCATAATATTAACCAGATCTGTATATGCATTTTTCCCTTGGAATTTGGTTCAGTTTCCCAAAGGCTGAAGATTTTTCATCACTAAACAGCCATCCAGGAGGCATTTCTCACCCAAAAATGACTAGAAACCATTTGGCTCTAGTGACTTTGTACTGCACTCCTGCCTGCCCATCTCCAGGCTGCCTCAGTCTCATTTGGAGTATATAAGAAAGCAACCATTAAAAATTGTTCTTCTGCATTAAAAAGTGTTCCCTCCACTTTCCTTGCCTCTCTTTCTTGCTTGTCATAGCTCCCTCTGATTGCTTTTCTCAGCCAGAAGAGTTCTTCCCCAAACCTCCTGCTCTCTTTCATTCTCTTCCTGAAACTGAAAGCTCCTTATTAGGAACCTACCTATCCAGAGAACCCTTTGGCTAAGGGCTTGGGTTTTAACTAAACAAACAAGAAGTCCTATGGCACTTTTAAGGGCTAACAAATTTATTTAGCTCACTTGGTCAGATGCTTGAAGATGGTAAATGGGTTTCTCTATCCCAGTATATATGAGTATATATAAAATCCTCACACGGACTCTAACTGAGGCCAACCAAAAGCCAAATCCAGAAGTCCTGGTGCTGGTTTAATGCAGAAAACCCTTGCCCTCTGCTTCACTAAGAATCCTGGGTATTTTCTTATTATTTAATACTAATGATAATGATTACTAACAAATACAACAGTCTTACTAATTTGCATTAAGGTCTTGGTGAGTTACTGAATTTGGTGGATTAGCAAGCAACACAGCCTACACAATTTTAAGCAGGAAAGGTAATTCATCACAAAACGCCATTTGTTCATTCATTTTGACAACTATAGGTTACTTTTAATTAGTGATGCTATTTCACTAATGTCCTCATAAATGTACTTCAGTACATTTTGTAAAAGTACTGAGGTCTTGGTAATACAGCCCCCCAGGACAACTGCAAGAAATGCTCTGAAGGCTTTGCAGAAGAGAGAGAGGGCCATTTTTTGGTGTAAATTATAGGGTGTATGGATTTGTGAGGTGCTACTGCGATAGCTTGCATTTTTATAGCACCTTTTGTCCCAAAACACTTAAAAGAATCTCATAGGTGCATAGGGATTGCTTCATCCTCCTCTGGAATGCAGCCACCTCAGAAGTGGAAAGAAGCAGATGTATAGTAGTGCATATCAGCTCGCACAATAGTTTAAGAGAGGCAGAATATTGATTAGGAAATGGAGAAGAAGATTGTATCCATTTGGAACTACAGAGGGAATTCAGATCAGCAGAATGTATGTACAAGAATAACCCACATTGAAATTAGACATGGATGTTTGAAGCTAAGCAAGCCTACTCTTGTCAATATGTACAAGTGTGTAGAAGCATCTTATGAGGGCTCTACTCTTCTGCAGAGAACCCAGAAAGCTGGGCAATTCCTCATTCAGTTCGAGTAGGGTCCTGAAACAAAACATCCTCTTTCATGTTTGCAAAGCCTCTTGTAGAGGCTCTGAGGTGTTTGTACGCTGAAGTTCCATCACTATATTGACCATGCTCAGCCCTACATGGTCTGCTTGCTGATTCTGCAGTACCTTTGCAGTGCCCGTCACAGGTTTTGGTGGATTTATAGGGTTATTTTTCTCCAATCAGGGGGACACAATAGTGGGCCTTTGAAAAAGGGGCTCTTTCAAAGTGCTGAATACAATGTTGAGCATGATTGCCTAAAGTAAGGCCATATTTAAGTACCTTCTGTAAATGAGTAGCCTGATTTTCAGAGTTTTTGAGCACCTTGAGTTCTCATAGACTTTTTGCCTGATCATCTGTGAAATACAGACCACTTATTTGGAAAATTGTTGCCAGTATGCATCGCTTGATTAAGCAAAACCAAGTGGGGGAAACAATACACGTATATGAAGGAGTATAAACACCATGAATGGAAGACTGATTATTTAGAACAGAACTAGGAGGAATGGAATATTTTAAACAAAAACCAAAGAAAGAAAATCTCTTCTCTTCTTCCTAGGTTTGATGGTGCACCCATCATACTTATATCTGAAAGAAGCTGAAAAACTCCCTGATAGACTAGGAAAGTGAAACATTTTAGGGCTGTGGAATTCTTTCAAGCAAAGGTACTGCAGACATGTTGGGAGCTCGTCTTTGAAATCGAGACTCAATAAGGCACCAGAAATTGTACTGTAGGAAATGATCCTTCTTAACTAATTTCTATGGTTTTACGGTAACTAGACATTGTAAGATCAATCCATGCAAGATGAAGGTGATATTGATAGCTAATGGAAAGCATCTTGAGGAACTCATGAAGGTTATTAATGATCACCAGGGCTGAGATCCTCAGTTTTATGTCATATTAAAAAGAGGGCACTCTGTTAGCACAGCACCCCAGCACCATGCTGGGGGAATGGGGTCAGTACTGGTAGAGTGAAAAAGTGCCACCTACCGTTTCACCAGCGGTACATCCTGCAGAATGTAGAAAAAAGTACCCCCACTGAATCACTCATAACCAGTGGTTAAAGTATAATTTGACAGATCCTGGAACCTTCCTAATCTCTGGGCTCCCTTCCTCTATTGTCTGGGCCCCCTTCATGCATGTGTGGGCCCGATTTTCCTAGAATCTGGACGCTGGGACTCTGGCCTGTCAGATTTGTGGGGCCCTGGAGATGAAAACCTGCTAGAACTATGGGGTTCTGATCATTGATTAGGAAAAGAAAACATTACTGAATCAGCATGAAGGACCCCCATTTCTCTGAGAGGTATGTCTCCCATCCAAGCACTACTCAGCCTGACTCTATGCTGTACATGTACAAGATCATATTTATCCCATCAGCCTTCCAATCCAGCTGTATATGCTGAGTGCATGACACTTTTAAACCAGAGGTCCGCATAATAAGAAAGAAAGCACTCTGAACAGAAGCTATTTGTCTTTGGTTACCTCTGAAATATGCAGCACCTCTTGTGAATTAATTTCCTTTATCATGCATGCTTTCCCCTCTTACAAGTCTTATATGTCAAGAACCACACATGGATTCTCTAGGATCCCCCTTTATCTGATATGTTCCATTTCCTCCCCACCCTCACAAGTGAGTGATATTTTGTAAACACAAATGCATTAACAAGCCAGCCACCTCCATGAATATTTCATGTTTAACATGCCCTCATTTCCCTCTGTTTAATGGATACTCATCCCATTATGACTCGGCTTGTTTGAGTAGGATACCTTTTCAGTAGAACATAAAAGCAGTTCCTTTGTGAGGTAGAGAGGAAACCACTTAGTCCTGCAGTTCAATAGACCCAGACATAGACAGGGTACAGCAGCCTGGTTTAGCATGCTAGGCAGACTCGATTTCCTTTAAGAGCTTTTCTTTCTCTTTGTCCATTTATCTGATCATTATTACTACTCTTGTGATGAGATTATTTATTATTATGACTATTATTATTTTGCACTGAATTTTGCAGGTGTGCACTGTGTGCATTTAAAAAGCTGCCATGTTTCCTCACAACTGCACAAATGGGAGCACATGATTGGGAACATAGTGATACCTTCTGGCTAGTGATGACAGCCCCTCTGCCAAGCAGAGAGGTGGGAAGGGTGTGGATGCTGGGGCACTGATACCCTTTTTCATTCAGCCAGCCTCTATTGATCAGAGCTCTGATGGAGGAGGATCCAGACTCTGGTCTTGTGGGTTGCTGAGTGCCCACAATTTGCACTGAAGCTGGAATCCAAGAACTCAAGTCCTAAGCTCTATCATCTTGCAAAGCATGAGGAGTGTCTCTGGTAATTAAAATGTTCCCAATTCTGCTTGGTACACAGACAGCATTGTCTTGATTTGGCATTTGTGGAAAGGATCTCTCAATATTAAATCCAATGATCTAAAATGTATTGGGAACTCAGTGATTCTTTCGTGGGGAGGAAAAAGGGGGCTTGGAAAATAACTCCAGAAAGCAATACAACAACAGGCATTTTGCTAGCACCCAGAGGCGATTTGTCATCTGTTGTCATGAAAGAGTAAAGAATGACCCAAAGGAATGCTAGCCTGCAGCTCCATGGACTGGGGACATCATTTCCTTGGTCATCCTCCTCCTGGCTAGTGTGGCAGAATCCTATTGCTTTCACTGCTGTGAAAAGACAAGAGAATATGAGGGACACAGTTCATCCAGCACAGATTATTAAACCCCCCCTCCGTGGGTTAGAATCAGACCCCAGCGAGCTAGGTCCATGGCCCCTTTTTCCCCTAGTTCCAGGTTCACAAGTCATATTCTCCCTTTACACCCATAAGAAAAAAACATTCTCTTTAAGTCTTTAACCTCTGGTGGAGAGAGGAAAGAATTCTCTTTGCTTGGCTGGGGGTGCCTACAGCACCAACTGTATGAAGGAGGCTGAGATCTCGCTACTCCTGCCTCTTTGCCCTGCTACTCTTGCAAGGTCTCTGCCTGTTCTTTATTGTGAGCAGCTTTATTATATTTGTGCCTCTCAGTCAGTGAGCATATCAGGTTACCTGCTCTTTCCTGGCCTGACACTTTTCCTGGTGGAGGGACGCTGCATCAGCTGGGAATGCAGCTTTTAACTCTTGCCTACCTACCTGACCGGCAAGTCCCAACAACAGCAACAAATAGGACACAAACTAATTATCGGCAAGAGGCATGGTTGGCTGGATTGGATATGACATCAACATGGCAGCTACCGGGCTTCAGTGTAACCTGAGGCTCTGCAAGATTGATAAGAGATGATACATTAGCTGTAATAAAGGCCAGGATGCTAGAGGAAATAATTTAATGTGACAAGAAACCTCCATGCATAGAGATCTAAAACTTTAAACATATACTGCATGTCCTGTGACTACAAGGCAGTACAATAAGCCATGGCTGCATTCCAAATGGAGCAAGCCCGTGCTAACTTCTAATCTGCCACCTGAAGTTTCAATTAGACAGACCACTCTTCCTCACTTCCTGTTCTAGACTGCTTCTGTCTCCCTATCCAGAGACAGCTGCATTTCAATGACTCTTTATGTCTTCCTGCAATAGAACATTCCTACTCCTTAACCAGTCCAGGTTTGTTGTTTGAGGCAGGGGCAACAATGTTAAGAGCCTACACAGAGTGTGAGGCCCCTATACTCTGCAGAGCCATACTCTTGGGGGGCTTCTTCTGCATAGCTGCTGAAGTTGGGCTTGGGAGTGAGTTCTGGGGCAGGTGTAGTGGATGTATGATATAATCAGATGCATCTGCCATTCCTGTTGCCAGCACAACCCTGCCACACCTCCCAAAAAAAGATAGTGTAGCCACAAGGATGGAGAAATAGGTATGGTGTACCTGTAAAGCCACTGGGGAGTCTTGGCAGTCTAGGGAGACCCCCCCCAATATTTGTCCCAGCGCTTGCACCATAGAGTGGGATTGCTTTTCAAAAACAATTTCCCTGTAGGAAAGGTTATACTGTAAAGACAGTAAAGTGGGTCCCACTGCATCTAAGTATCCATCTGTCCACTCAGAGCAGGGCTGAGGGAAGGCATACGATGTCATTGACTGTAGCTAGTCAGAACTCCTGTATTTGAACCCTAGCTCAACCACACACTTGTTCTTTGAGCGTTTGCAAGTCACTTCAGCCAAAACCGTCAAATCTTTATACCTAGAGACAAGGTCCAAAGCCCATATTAAGGCTTGAAAACAAGTGATCTAATATTCAGGGCTGTAGCTCTGTACCTTAGTTGCTCCATAGACTGTATGAAACGGGATGGTTGATACCTTATGAGGTGGTGAGACTTTGTTAGTTATTGACATGCTCTGAGACTGCAGATGCTAAAATATGCAAAGTATTATGGAGGACAGTGATGTCTGTAAAGCTCATAATCCTCTGCAGTAACTCGTGTTACATCAGATATGTGAGGTGCTCCCACTTATTTGGTCTCCATCATTGGAAGGGGCCAGTCAATGAGACAGTCCTGTAAGAGAACAGCTCTCTGCCAGCAGGACATATGATGCAGTTTAGTGAGGCTGGAGCAAGGCAGCAACAACTGCAATTAGTCCTTTAGTTTTGCTACCATTATAAATTACATGGAGTAGTAATGAAAACAGACTCCTGGCCAACAGCATGTTCCTGCCAAGACACCATCAAGGGGCTGTGGCTGGAATTAGATTTCCCTTCATGAAGGTGCGCTGATAGAATGCACTTGGTTGAGTGTGGACCGGGAGGAGCTGGGGATCAAATGCTAGTCTAGGATGGATCCAGTCTTGGGATTTCACCAGGGGTCTGTCAGCACTCAGCCATGATACTCCAGGCAGCAGGTCTCAGTAGCTGTGCCAAAGAGCTCAGCTCCAATGCCACATGCATCATCAGCACCCCACCCTGGCATGGAAAGCGTTAATGAGGCTGAGATGGGGCCAGGTAACCTGACAGCTCACCTGATGGGAATGCTAAGGAGCCCCTGACTGGTGATGCAGCCCAGCTGAGAAGGACCAGGAAAGGCAAATATAAAGGCCTGAAGCTGGCAGCTGAACAGGGCTGCAGTCTCTCTGCATAAGAGATGGAAAGGAGGAAATGTGCGGGAGAGGAGAAGTCCTGGTATTGAGGCCTGGACGGAAGGGTATCCCTGTAGGATGCTGGAGTGGATGCCTGAGAGAGATGGAATGGGAAAATGCTCAGGGAAATGGCAGCAAGGACAGAGCAGACTTTGGCCACTGATGATGAGTGGGTCCCTGAGCTGGAACCTGGAGTAGTGAGCAGGTCAAAGTTCCCTTACTGGCCATAGGGAAAGTGGCACAAGACTTGGAAGCAGATCAGAAGACTTCCTGAGACTGAAGACAGACAGTTTGTCCACCAGGACTTTGGAAGTGGAAAACTACAATAAGCTGGCTGGAAGACCAAATCACAAAGAGGGAGCAACTGAGTCCTAAGAGCAAGAGACCATAGAGATGGCAACCAAAGGCGGGAGCATCAGACTGGATCAGCACTAATTCCCACATGAGCCACAAGGAAATGCCTCAGCGGTGAGTAATGAGGCTGGCAGCAAAGCCACCATTTTAGTTCTCTTTCAGGGTAGTGTTTTGGTGGTACCAGGTCAGGCCTGTAGTTTGACAAGTGCTTTAGTAAGCATGGGATGAGAGTTCTAGAAGTAATTCAGCCTGATATTTTTGCCTACACATCCCCATTAGAGACCCTATTAGGAGATATGAAGAGGACTCACCAGGAGGAGTGGATAGAATATCTGGATGCTGACTCTGTTTATACTGAAGTTAATAGCCAAAGCCCTATTGGATTCAGAGGATCCAGGATCCAACTCTTTATGCCCTTTTGACAATAGGAAGGTCTGACCAATTGCACCATTGTGGGAAGTGAGGGTCTTGGGGATCATGGACAAAGGGATAATCCTCCATGCGCCTTCTATGCTGCATTTTTTCCACCTCATCTTAAAGATGAGCAAAGTCTAATTGAGGTGAGACACATGCTGAAGCTCTTCTTAGTTTTTTGACTTCTGAGAGTTAGCACTGAGTAAAGCCTGAGGAGAGAGGTCAGCCTATTGGAAAGGCAATGGTGAAAGAGGTTGGCAGGCTCTGGAACTGTGGGTGGTTATAAGCATGTTGCTATTCACTGTCATGGGACAAGATACAAACCAGCAGCCAGGAGCAGTTGGCCAGGAGCACATACCATCTGGCCGCACTGTCATGCATTAGAAGGACTGCATTGGGGCTTCTGGTTCCTAATGGAGGAAAGTCCATTTCAGAGAACACAGCCAGCATTTTCTCCTTGTTGGCTGTCCCAGTAAGGAAGCCACACATTGAATGGGTCTTGGAAATTGAAGGCCTTTCCCACACCTAGACTATGTCTACACTACACAAGCTAAGTTGACTTTGTTATGTCAACTTAATAAAGTCTACTTGAAGTCAACTTTATTAAGTTGACATAGTGAGTCTACCCTTCTCTTAAGTCAACTTAACAAAGTTGGTTAAGTTGACTTCAGAAATAAAAAATGTGTTTGCTTAAGTCAACTTTACTAAGCTGACTTAAGCAGGCATATGTTATTGCATAGGGCTTCTTAAGTTGACTTAGATGGCCACACTGCATTAAGTCGACTTAATAAAGTTGATTTAATGGCTAAATTAATTTAAAGAGCGAGTTATTAAGTTGACTTAAGGAAGTTCTTAAGTCAACTTAATGAACTCCAAATGTGGCCGGGGCTTTGCTTAAGTTGACTTAAGTGGACAGGGCGACGTACCCATTCTTTGGGTAACTCGAGAACTTCAGCTTCCAAGGCCTGTTGCTTAGCACTAAACTTTTACCAATATTGTCATGATCACTTGCTATGGCCCTGTGATACTGAAGGGACCATTCCCTTAGTAACCAAGAGGAGGGGACT
The DNA here is from genome assembly GCA_007922195.1 of Podocnemis expansa. Taxonomy (NCBI): domain Eukaryota; kingdom Metazoa; phylum Chordata; order Testudines; family Podocnemididae; genus Podocnemis; species Podocnemis expansa. The sequence continues at coordinate 24,855,148 of ML681991.1, forward strand.
GCATTTGTACCTTCTTGTGATCCTACAGCTTGCATCCATCAGCAGGGCCGGAGTTGACCTCCTGTAATATCACTGGTGCATCCATTGCTAAGAATTGTGGAGAATGCCTGGCCCTAAAAAAGCTATTTGTTTGCAAGAGGAGAGCTGATTCTTTTCTTTAAAGTAGCTCTCCACAATGAAGGGTCTTTAAGAAAGCAGCTTCTTTCCTATTATGACTGTGGCAGCAGCTTGGAGAGTCAGATTCCTTTTCAGATTGCTATAAGTGTTTCGAACTCTATCTCCTTATGTAAGAGACCTGCTATAGGGAATACTCCAAATCCACATGCACTGGTGGCAGATCAGGGCTGGTTGTATACAGAAATCAAAGATCTTATTCCAGAGGCTTCAGGGAGAGAGAGTGCCCCCCCCACCCCACTCCACAACCATGTGCCAGTTGGGTTAATCTGTCAAACAGTGAACTCTGACTCTTCTTCTCCACGGCCCATGCAACTCCTCTTCCTTTTGCAAGCAGGATCCTAATCTAATTTTCGCAATGCAAATCCTAACGTGGAAAAACCTTGAAATCAAATCTACAGAAGTCTCCTTTCACAGTTCAGAGATTTGATTAAATTGCAAGCTTTGTTAATATTTGGTGTGACGGGGGAGGGGGGAGGAAGAAGGTGGAGAGGAAAGCGCGGGGGGGAGGGGCTGAGTGACTGGTGATGTCGGAGGGGCGGCCGAGGCCTTTTCAAATAATCTGTTTACCCCTGCAGCTAAGGAGCCCATTAGCAAGCGTTCTCATTTCTAATTTCCCATCGTGCCGTGTCCCGCAGACCTTGCTATGTTTATTTGGAGAAGCAGAACAAAATTGTTTGTATAATTAGATCTGCTACAAGGGTTGCCCTTGAATGGTCCTCGGCAGGAAGCTTCATATTGCAAAAGGCCCCCACCATTGAGGACCCTGAGCTCCATCCTCCTTCACAGAGAGAACCATTCGGGGCAGCCAAAAACAACATACTCCAACTTGGATGGGCTACAGGGCCTAGATGGGGCCCATATGTTCTCCCTCCCTCCTGCTGATTGTATAGAACTGCATTGTTCCAGAGGCTGCCCAAAGCAAGAGATGCAAACTGGAGATAGGATTTTTCCTGAGAGATAAAGCAAGGGGACTGATTTGACTGCCAGTTCCTATTAGCTTTCTAAGATGCACTGTATATTTCAGCAATATACATTCCCTCCCAGCAAGGTGAATGTCACCATCACATGAAATGAGGATGGAGGGGAGGAAAGAAGAAGAAGCAGATGTGTCTGAAGGCAGAATCTTACTGAATCCCAGCAGGTCTCTAGGAGCAGAATCCTGTAAAGATCACATTTAGAAGAAGATGCATGCTAATTAAAGCCACTGAGAATCACCATCTAAATCCCCCCATCCTGCCCCCCATTAAAATGACCTTTTAGAAATGTAGCTGTAGAAACACAATTATGTGATATAGACCTTATACGTGGTGAATTGCACCTGTAAATAGAAAGAAGTCATCCTCTCATCTAGAGAGGGAACTGCCATTTTATGTCCCTATGTGGCCTGTGAGAGGAGAAACACACCCTGCTCTTTCTGGTGGAGACTTAACTTGTGTTCTTTCTTATTTTGTTGTTCTATCAATACAAAATGAATGTACATGGCTGCTCCTCCATGTGAGAAGAATATCTCAATGACAAACAACGTCTGATTTCACATACAGCACATGCCTGGTGTGGTAACATCACCTGCTTTGGAGATGAGCACAGCTTGAAAACCAGAAAGTGTTCAATTTGAAGTTTCCACTGAAGGGGAGAAAACATTCTCAATTCCAATGCAATAAACGTTAATTCAGCCTTGAAAAGTAGCCAAGAAAATTTACAAGTCCTGGCCACAAACTATACTTGTCTGACAATTACAGTTAATGCAATTTTGCTCACCAGTCAAAACAATTATTCGCCATTACTAATTAAGTATTGTTTTCTATACTGCAGTAGCACCAGTTATGGCCAGGAACCCAGGTATACTCTGCAAGGAAGGCTGCTTTTGCTTATTTCATTAGTTTTGTTCCTTATTTCACATCTCAGTGCTTTATAATAAATTTTACACAGGGCTGCAGGGTTTCTTGTGCCTGTGCCATTAACAGTTTGTCTAGGATGCAATCATTCCACTTTTTTAATCACACCAGCGCTAGGAAAGATGCAAACTAAAATTCAAACAGAGACACTTGATACTATCAAAGCAAGTTTATCTTTGGGGGTGAAATTCATCCCTGTGCCGAGGGCCAGCAGAAGACCATGCACCATTTAGGGCGTCTCTACATTGGGGTGTGCTGCTGTGTACTGCAATCGGTTAGACAGAAGGGGGGGTTTCTGAAGTGGTAGTTAATCCACCCCTCCAAAAGACAATAAATAGGCTGCTGGAATAATTCTTTTCTTGACCCAGCTGTATCTACTTTTAGGCCTAGGTCATCTTAACTACATCTCTCAGATGTGAATTTTTCACATCCCGGAGCAATGTAGTTAACTTGACCTACATTTCAGATATAGACCAGGCTTTAAGCCCTTTGTGATGAAAAATCTCTGTTTTTCAGGTGGAAACAGAAGTAATTTATAAAGGTAACAGTCATGAAGTCACGGAACAGAAACAAGACAGTGGTGACTAGCTAATAACCTGAAATAGTGCTTCGAATATTGAATACCCATGATGAAGAGGTTACAAACAAGCTGCAGGCTTGGGAATGCTCATGTAACTATTCATTTGACATGTTAATCAAAACTGTGATCTGTTTGCTGTGCACCCACAAAGGAGAAAGGGAGGCTAAATTTGTCAAACTGTTTTGACTAATTTACAGATGAACTGTGGGCATCAGAACAGAGCCCATCTACCATGGAATAAGTGATGCCAAATAAATAATTAATAAACTATTCAACGTGAATGAGTGTCAGAATCTGGTGCTCAGAATTTGGGCACTTACATAATGATGCACAATGGTATTGTAGGTGTTTCTAAACAGAAATAAAAGATATAACCTCTGCTTCTGAAAGTTTATAATCTACATTTTAGAAGCATTGATCAGTGGGGGGGGGGGGTGCAAATTCAGTCTTTTAATTTTTATCATGAGAATCACAATATTTACTGTATTACTTAAACCAACAGCTCATGAATCATTTGAATATGGGATAAATGCAGTGTTTTTAAACAGAAGTTTCTAAATCCTGTATTTATAAAGAAAATCTGAAAAAAGCTGATCTGAAAAAAAGCTGAACCCTAAAGGATCAGAAATTAGAAGGTAAACAAAGCTCAAATATATTATTTTAAAAAAATATTATGACTCTTAAGCTAATGTCTTGATTTTGTGGTCCTGATTCATGCTTTCTGACTACACACGGTTGGCAATCCTGCAAAGAGTGAAGATGGGATAGCAAGGTTCTGATCACTTACATAACCAAGGCACGCACACTACTGCTGGTCAACGTTCCATTGTCTAAATTAATTTAAAAGAAAATAATCATTTTTGTGGAAAATGTTCACCTTGCATTAAAAAGTTTCTGGTGTTTCTAAAAATGAAATACCATAAGAAGAAATATTTTTGGAAAAAAAATGGAAAAGTTTTCCAAAGATGAAAATTTTTACTAAACATAGTTTTTCTTAACAAACAAACAAACAAACAAATAAACAAACAAACTGGGGGGGGCGGTTGGAATTTTGGTTAATGTCTAAAAATTTTCCTATGGGGAAAAAAATTGTCATTGTTCATCCAGCCCTTCTGCACACATAACCATGGTAGGTCAGTTTGGTTTGAGTTATTGTATTTATTGTCTAAGATGAGAAAAAGGAGTTCTGGGACCTTTGAATATTTGTGGATTCCATCTGGTTAAAACTGACCCCTATAGAAAAGTCAGCAAATCCTTGCATATCAGGGTAAATCTATATGTTAATTAAACACCTATGGCTGGCCCATGCTAAGGGGCTGTTGTTTATACCACAATTAAACAGCCCCTTAGCCTGAGTTCTGTGAGTTTGACTTTGCTGTCATTGGCCAGCTGTGGGTATTTAATTGCAGCATACACATACAAAGTGGTGCACAGGCCTAATGCTGCCTCCTTTGCATAGGGTTGAATTTCACCCATCATGAATAACTGGGCGTTGACTTTGTGGAAGATGTGAGGTTTCAGATGGGCCTTGGTTGTGGCAGGCCAGAACAGAATGGACACTCCATGCTGAGCAGGGTAATGAAGAAGTGAGAGAAACATGTAGAAGAAATCAAATAAGAGGGCAGTAGAAGCCAAAGAAAATCATGGGCAAGCCACTTTGGGAAAGCAGCATTATAATCATTTTGGTTTTATTGTGGTGGCACCTAGGAGCCCCAGGTATGGCCCAGGATCTTATTTGCTAGGTGCCTTATAACACTGAACAAAAAGACGCCTTGCCCCCAAGAGCTTATAAACTGTGAACATGTGCCTCAGCTGCTTAGCTCTATGCATCTAAAATGACTGCCTTATGTTTAAGCAATGAAACAGTCATAAAGCCGCATGTGTATGTCTGCCCCACATATATTGGTCTGACTGGCTATCCTATATGCTGACACTGATTACTGATATTTCCAGGACATTTTCAAAGAGTCCAGCGGAGGGCAACAAAATGATCAAGGGGCTGGAGCACAAGGCCTGTGAAGAAAGACTGAAGGAACTAGGCTTATTTAGCCTGCAGAAGAGAAGACTGAGGGGGATTTGATAGCAACCTTCAGCTACCTGAAGGGATGCTCCAAGGAAGATGGAGCTAGGCTGTTCACAGTAGTAACAGAGGACAGAACAAGGAGCAATGGTTTCAAGTTGCAGCTGGAGAGGTTGAGGCTGGATATTAGGAAAAACTTTCTTACTAGGTGAGTGGTAAAGCATTGGAATGGGCTACCTAAGGAGGCGGTGGAATCTCCATCTTTGGAGATGTTTAAGGCCTGGCTGGAAAAAACTCTAGCTGGAATAATTTAGTGGCAGTTGTCCTGCTTTTTTTGGCAGGGGCTTGGACTAGATGACCTCATGAGGTCCCTTCCAACCCTATGATTCTGTGATTCTGTGAAAGGTTTCTGATGGGCAATGTCACATATCCATCCTCTCAGCTTTATGAAATTTACTACCATGGGGCTAAGCTCCATTGTTATTAGGTGGGAGTGCTGTAAGCAAAGGACTGAGAGTTACAGTTTCTGCCATTGTCTTGCCAGCTTTGCCATTGACTATATGAGTTGGGAAAGTCTGTCTCTGCTAGTCAGTTTGCTTGTTTGTAAAGCAGAGATAATAATTCATCATCTGGACAGGTGTGTTGTGAGAACAGCTGGGAAAAAGGAGTCAAAATAATCTTCAGAGTCATTTCTATTGTCTATGTCTACACTTACAGAGTTATTTCAAATTAACTAATTTGAAATAACCATTTAGATTTTAAATCTAAGTTATTAATTCGAACTAAAGAGTCTACACTAGACTCTTAGTTTGGAAAAAAGTAAGATTTATTAATTCGAGTTAGAGAATCTACATTAGACTCTCTGCAAGCAGCTTAGAGCCTGATCTGGCTTGTAGCTGGCTCCTAGCCCCCACAGCCTGCATGGAGGGGCTGAGGGGGGGCAGATCGGCATGCTGGCTGGCGGGGAAAGCAGCCCCACCAGGGGATCCTTGCCCCTGGTAGGGAAAGAAACCCGCCAGGGGATCACTGCCCCCATTGGGGAAAGGAGCCTGCCAGGGGTTCCCTGCCCATTAATTCAAAATAACCCTACTTCTCATCTAAAATAGGGTTATTTTGAATTAATACCTTCGATTTAAACATTATTTCAAAATAAAAGGAGGTCTGATTATATCAAAATAGCTGTTCCTTATTTTGAAATAAGAAACAGCTTATTTCGATATAATAAAATGCATGCATGTACAGGAAAAAAGTTATTTCAAAATAAGCCTCCTCATTTCAAAATAACTTCTAAGTGTAGACATACCCATTATGTATAATTTTCGGGTTACCTTGGGCCCTCCTGACAGACCAGGATCCAGCTGTGCTAGGTGCTGTACAAACCCAGCACAAAGAGAAGGTCTCTAACCCAAGGAGCTTACAACCTAATATGAGACACAACAAATGGGTTCAGACAGAAAGATGGGAAAATGCAAAGAAACAATGGGAAAGCACTGGTCAGCATGACAGGCAGTGACCCCAGAACAGCAGTGGACTAACTGTTGTCAAGTTTTTTTGTAGGCAACACTGAAAATTCAAGTTCTAAGGAGGACTTGGAAGGAGGATAACGAGGTTGCTTTATGGATGTTTATGGGGAGCTCTGAGTTAGGCATAATGAATGTACATAAAGCACCTATGAAGTTGCTGCCATATTGTTATTACAGCATAATGCTTTACAGTATTTGCTCGGCATATTACTATTAAAGTTCTTTGTAAGCTAATTAACCCCCAGCATGAAATAACAATAGATGGGCCCACGTATGAAAAAGTAACTTAGATGTTCAGGAAATACTCTAAACATGTTTGGCACATTTAAACATATGCTTTCAGCTGGTCTGACTTCAAATAGCTCCTAAATAATGCAAATAAATACAGAGGATCTGAGGATTGCTTTTGGATGATTAACTGTGGCATTATTATTTCTCATCCATCCAAAACATGATATTTCCAATCATAGCCTCTCGTCACTCACTAGGAAAGGAATGATTAGCATATCCTGACATGTTTATCATGTTGAAGCAGAGCCCGGCTTGTCTATCGGATTCACTATCTGTCTGCTAGAACTAACAGAATCTGATTTTGTTACAATCAAGTTCATCTTCCTCTTAAAAAAGAAAAATACATAGAGCCTGATTCTGCATTGACCGGTCCCCTATGTCATCAATTAACCATCGGCTGTAAATCAATGGTTTTCAAACTTTTTTGCTCAGGGCCCAGTTGAAAAAAATCATTTATGTCTGTGACTCAACAATTACATCTTTCAGCAATGCATTCCAGTCTTGCAGCAGCAGCAGCAGCAGCAGCAGCAGGGGGCGTTGTGACTGAGTATCCGGTCCCAACCCATAGTTCGAAAACCACTGCTGTAAGCAGACGCAAAAGGCTGCTGATCTGGTAAGTGCTCTAAACGCACTTAACACTCACTTTACACAGCTGTAAATGAGAGCACAGCGCTGAGTCAAGCCCACAGTGTGGCCTTCTCCAGAGATGTGGATTAATTTCTGTTGAGTTGATGTTGTCCTCAGTAATGACTCAATTGATCCAAAGGTTCTTAATGATGACAGGTCTGCCATTGCCAGGCCAATCCCACTGAGATGTAACAATCTTGCTGTCATACATTTAAAACTTGTCCCTCAGGAAGAGGCTAAAAGGATTAATTTGCTCCCATATCCCTCTGGCACTGGCCAAAGGAACCAACTGGCACATTCATACTAAACATGGCAACCTCTGCCAATTTGGGTGTTAGAGCAGCACTGAATTGTTTGACAAACTAGGGGCTCTGTGGTAGTATCAGCTGATTACGAAATCATTTGAAATCCTGCTTGGCTTCTGAACTGGAGCATTGGGAAGCAGGCAGTGGCAGATGGAGCTGGAGGACTGTCTCGTGGGGGAACAAGAAGAGGCGGCTGCCACCCAAGGATCCTAAATATAGATCTGTCTCTTGCTGCTATCACCATATCATCAGAACTTCCTACAATCTATACTATGTGTGTTCTCATGACGCCTTTGTGAGGTAGGGAAGCACTCCCGTCCTTGTTTTACAAATAGGGAATAGAGGACTAAGTGATTTGCCTAAGGTTACTCAGGAACTCTGTGACAGAGCAGGAAATTGAACCCAGATCTCTGGCTAGTCCCCTAACCACTAGATCGGTGGTTTTCAAACCATGGGTTGGGGCCCATACTGAGTCACAGACCCTCAGATACTGGGTCATGGCACCCCCTGCAGCTACTGCTGAAAGACTGGATTACATTGTTGAAAGACGTAATTGTTGGGTTGCGGGCCTAAATGATTTCTTTCAATTGGCGCCTGAGGAAAACAAGTTTGAAAGCCACTGCACAAGACCAGTGATTTTCAATCTTTTTTCATTTGTGAACCCCTAATAAAATTCAAATGGAGGTGCAGACCCTTTTGGGAATATTAGAAATATTCCAAGGAACCCTAGGGTCCACAAACCACAGGTTGAAAACCTCTGCATTAGAGTATCCATGCATCCCAAAAGGCACACACTGCTCCAGAGCTGGTAGTCACTGATGAGCAGAAGCAAGCTCAAGGCACGCTGCAGGGACCCACCCGTGCTTTTGTAATGACAGTTCTGCTTGCCCATTGTTCCTGTGATATCCTAAAGCAGAATCCTCTTGGGGTCCCTCCTGAGGTGGGCTCAGCATTGTCCCCGACATGGGCCTGTGCCGTAAAGATACAATCCTTCTCCGCAGCATGGGTGTACAGCAAAGAAGTTTTATGATATCCTCATGTCTATAGTGACAGCAGTAAATTCGCAGCTGTCAGTTCAATGTTTCTGGTTCAATTGAGCCATCAGTTATGACCCACTCAGCTGATCTGGAATTCAGCCCAGTAACTCTACCCCCATAACAAGAGTAGCACTTCGACTCAGCGCAGTGGAGCCAGGGAGGTAAGTGGGTGTTAGAAAGTTGTAGGGAGGTTATATAGCTTGTGTATTACCAAAAATGACAACAAGTATAGATCAGGCCTCAGGAGGAGAAGACATGATGACGTCACAGCATACCTTTGCACTGCTGACACCCGTGGGCAGGTCTACACTTAAAATATTGCATTGGCATGTTTAAATGAAGATGCTGTCTGCCAATGGAAGTTATACCAAAGGAATTCTGTAGTGTAGACCCGCTCTATGTGCAAAGCATGCTACAAGACAAAGATCCAAAATGTGGGAGACAAGGAGGGGGACAGTTTGTTGTCTAGGGCTCAGAGCAAAGGATGGATGGCAGGACTCCTGGGTTCTGTTCCCAGTAGTTCCAGTGACTCAGTGTGTAATACTGAGCAAATCACCTCACCTCTCTGTGAAGTTGAGAATAATGGAATGTATTTTTCTCTCAGCAAAGAACAGGGTTTTTGAGGATTAATTAATGTATGTTTAGTACTCTGAGAGCCTTCCTTGACAGAGACTGATGAAAGGTGCCAGGGAAGGGCAAAATATTCTCATTAATAAAATAGCAGAGCAGGAGTCCTGAAATGAGAGGGATTCATCTCTTCAGTCCAAATAACTTTGTCTACAAGCCCCAGCTGCACACTGAGTCATTTTAAAGGGCGTGCCAGGTTTATATGTGGATGGAGGCAGCCTTCACTCATTTTGAGGGCCATCTTTAGGTGAGGAACAGGTCTCCAAACAGGTCAGAATGAGAAGGATGGAAAGCACCCAGTAAAAGTGAGAATTTCTGAAGCCACACTGAAGGTGAGTGAAAGATATTCAACCTGAGGAAGGAAAGCCCTCCTTGAACAAACTACTTCTCTCTTTCTTACTTTCTCAAGGTGGGCATAAAGTGCAAACCATGTCAGCAATTTAATGGAGCAGAACCTGACTTTAAGCTGTTCCCATATATGTTTACAATCTCCTAATAATGATCATTTAATGCTGTATTAATTCACGGATGGTCTTCCATTTCCTTTTCAACAGCTTAGCAATTTTTCATCCCCCTTTGCTCTTTTGTCCTTAAAAGAGGGAAGGTGTTAAGCAAAGAAAAAACAGCAACAGCAAAAAATGAAGCTGCATCTGACAGAATGGACTTCGTGTGCTCCTTTCCTTTTTCTTCTGGGGAATAATGGTCCCTGGACAACAGAGACTGGAGAACAGAAGGGCCTTCTCTTTGTCTTGGAGGACTAAGAGAAGGGGAGGGATCCAGAAATCCAGTTTTCTTGATGCTGACACAGCACACTCAATCTACAGAGCAGAAGGCATGTCACTCTCTAGTGACTCTTAGACCATCTTGGGAATGCACAGACTCCAGAAAACACCAGGACATGGTTTTCATTTACACCAAGACCATTTTTACATTCCACTGGTAGCAATAAAGAGGATTTACAGGGAGTATGAGTATAGCTGATAACCAATTCATGATCTCTTTACATTTACAGAAGGTGTAAAGTGGCCTTTAGTGTAAATGCAAATCAGGTCACATGTCCGACCCACATGCTGGCCAGAGCTATGGATCTAACACAGAAATGTGAAGGAGATTCAAAAGAGGCAAAGCTAGGGATTGCAGAGGAAAACCTTTTAACCAGTATGTTTTTAAAAAATGCTATTCATTTTAATGCTTCCAGTGCCGTGCAAAGCACATCTATCCCACTCCCATCCCCCTCTCATCGCCTCTCCGACTGAGATGTTTATTTAAGTGTCCTGAAAACTTTATCTGGAAATCAATTCCCTTCTCTTTCCCTTGTTCGCCCTTCCATTTTCCTTTCCTCCCATTCATCACTTTGAAAAATGACCCATTTTCTCTTTTTACTTGGTTTCCCCTCCTCACCCCAAGCTCCCCTCAGTCCTTGTAGTTGTGATCCTCGACAGGAAAGACTCCCATGTCATTAATTAATGGTGGTTATTTGGGGAAGTCACAACTAAATAGCCAGGCTGGAGTTCAGGGTGACAGATGGCCCTTCTCACAGAATGAAAAATCTCATTCCTTCCATGGGTGCTGCTGTCATGGGGCTTATATTCTTTACAGCTGGCCAGCCAGCCTGGGCCCTTAACCCTTCCACTGCTCCCAGAGATGCCCCTCCCAATGGATACAGCCAAGCAACTTGTGACACACTGCCTCGTGGGGTCCAATTAATACTATCTCACTGGAGGTCTCTGTGGCTACGTTCACACACGGGGTTATTTTGATACAAGTTGTTTCGAAACAACTTGAATTGAAATAACGCCTTATTTCGAAATAAGTTAATTCGAATTAAGAAAATGTTAATTCGAATTAAGGAAAAAAGCTCAAAGCGAAATAGCATTTTCAGACAACAGTTATTTCAAAACGAGTCACCGTTGTTTCGAAACAACATGTTCTGACGGGATTGTTTCGTCACCAAATGGGGTTTAACTTGTTTCGAAACAATGCTGTTGTTTCGAAACAACGGAACCCGTTGTTTCGAAACAAAGGTACGTCGTGTGAACATGGCGTTTCTTATTTCGAAACAACCTCTGTTGTTTCAAAATAAGACTGCAGTGTGAACACACCCTGTGTGGCAGGAGAAGAGTGCAGGTGTCCAATCAACTCATTCAGTATCTATAGCTCAGTTGCAAAGGGAGCCCGTAATAACGTCTGCAATTAACCCACCCCTGTGGGGAATCTGTGCTGATGCTGGTGAGAAAACAGGGCGTTGGGGCTCGTGCTGCCATTCTCCTTTAAAGGCTGGGTACCTTGGTCAGACTACCTCCTCCACTGGTGCATAGTAATCTCTCCTTTTGGAGAGGTGAATGAGTGCACCATGCGAGTCCCTGGCCATAATGCATTATAGCGGGGTCTCAAACTCAAATCACCATGAGGGCTGCATGAGGGCCAGTATGTTAGCCCGAGGGCTGCACCACTGAAACGTTTCATACAACGATATTGCAAATATCAGTAGCGATAGTGTTGTTGCAGGCCTCAGTACATAGCTTTAGGGGCTGCATGTAGTCCACAAGCCACGTGTCTGAGATCCTTGCATTATAGGAAAGATAATCCAGCTAGCAAAAGCAGTCCATAGAGAAGAATGGGAACACAAGGCAACCAAACTATAACTCCCAAGAAGCACTGCAGCAGCATAGCCAGAGTAAAATATTCTGTTTTTTTCAGTCCATACTGTGGTTCTAGCCCAATGTAACAGGGTAACCCATCACTTATTGAGCATCTGGGTGCCCATGCATGATTAAGCAGAGTTTCTGACTCTCAAGCATCTTCCCTTGAACATCTGGGGATCCCCATCTTCTAGCATGACCAGATAGCAAGTGGGAAAAATCAGGACAGGGGGCTGGGGTAATAGGTGCCTATGCAATACAAAGTCCTGAATATCAGGACTGTCCATATGAAACTGGGACCTCTGGTCACCCTACCTTCTCCTGACAACTTAACCTCTTGGCCAGGCACATACTGTCTCTCTTTTGGGGTTTCACAGTACTACATCCACAACAGATAAATCAGTGCCATCAAATCTACTTCAAGCCTTCAGGTTTTCCTCTGGGGTGTCCCCACAAGGTAAATCACTGGTCAATACCAGATCAGATATTTCCCACTCTAGCTGATTCCTCCCTAAATTCCCCATACAATTTCCAAGACCTCATGGGAATCTGTTTTAGGCTCCCCACAGCAACATCTATCAGTTTTTTGCTGACCCTTTTTAGGGCCCAGTTCCAGTCCTTCTTCCAGACTTTGATTGTTTTCCAGCCTATTTCTCTCAGCTTTTGCAATTTGCAGCCTACCTGGGCTCTCTCTGGCCTCCTGCTAAGGCAGGAATTCTGGATTCCCACCAGGCCTCCCTGCATCTATCCTGACGTCCTATTATGAGAGCTTCCTACAGTTGACACAACCCATTACCAAGTCTATCAAGGTAGCACTAATTAAGACCAGACACACTCCTTTCCTAGACGTAGGAATGCTGTTGTAATTAAGAACTTGCTATTTACGTTAACCCTTTCTTGGGCCCTGTTTCTTCCTACCTTCAGCCTCCTGGGGATACAACCCTATCAAGCGCAATGGCTCTGAACCAATCTTGTGACACCCAAAGAATTTCTGTTTTCAGCCATTCAGTGTTTTGACAAAAAAAGAAAAAAAAACCCACCACCAACCACCCCCTACAGAAAGCAAATTATTTTTGTGAAGAATTTCAGTTAGGCAATAAACCCCATTATTCTATCAAAAAGAAAAAGAGTTTTGATGGAAAATATTTGATCTCCACCTACTGATAATGTTATGAAGCTCCATCTGAGACTTAGGCCTTGTTCTGCTAGGCACGGCACAGACACAGAGCCCTAGTCAGCGCCTGCCTTGGAAAGTAAACAAGCTAAACAGAGAAGAAGGACAACAGAGTATGTCATCCCCATTTAACAATAGGAAATTAGGGGATAAAGGGATTGCCCAGGGTTGTTCAAGAAATACGTGACAGAAGCAGAAACTGAACCAAAAATTTCCTGAGGCCAATCTCAGTATCGGCATCACAAGACCATCCTTCCTCTTCACAGAAAGCATAGCCGAGCTCTCTTTGTTGTGAGAGAGGGACTGGAGCTCATTCAGTCTCCCTCCCCGCCCTCAGAAAAGAAATGAGAGGACTTTGTGTCGGGACAGAAGCCCATGAAATGGGGCTTCATTCACCATGAAGGTCTGATGTGGCATTTTCTGCAATGGCTTCAGTGACCCTTGTTGTTGCTTCAGGTTGACACACTAGCAAATATGGGTAAAAATTATTGCATTTATAAATAAATGAAAAAGTCAGTTTAAAAATAAAGCCAGTTCTCCATCTTCCTTCCCCATTTGGGAAGTGTAAAAATACACACTTAATTCAGCTTGATGTGCAAATGCAGATGCCGTCTGCTCTGCGTTTCCATGACTAATCTCATCTGCATTCGGGACCCCCTCCTCCCACATCTGTTCTCCATATTTTGTGCCTAGCCAGCAAAAGGGAGAAGAAATAGAAAAATAAAAGATGGGAAAATGCACAAAAGCTGTGGAAAAAATGTGCACGGGAGTTGGAACTTTCATTGTATGTCTTGGGTTCTGTCACCTTTGGTGTGTGAGCTCAACCCTATAAAGCTGGGATTAACAGCTCCAGTGTCCTAGATCTGCCATAGAGCCTAATGGAATACACCTGGCTAGCAAGTACCTCTGTCCCGTTCTGACGATCCACAGGTTTTACTCTGAAATAACTTTATTTGCAAAAGCATTATGTTTCCTTTGAATGCTGAGTCTTGTGCTAGTGCATGGGACTTCCTTTTGTGGCTCTGGTCCCCTAAGATATTTGCCAGGAACACTGCAATAAAATATAATTAGGACTATGCTTATACTGGTAGCAGAGTCTAAGGGCAATGATATCACGTTATCCGACGAAGAGATTGAAATCCCCTATGAGTAAAGTTGGCAACACTAACTTCATATTGTAACAAAGGGAGGCTGTCAGGGTTGGTTGGCATATTTTATTTATGTTTTTTTACATCTAGTCACAAACACATGTAATTCTGCAGAGGTGCTAAACAAATGATGCTGGCAGAAATTTCTCCAGGGCACCAGGAACAGTTGGGCACTTAGGACATGTCTCTACTGATGGTGGCAAAATTGCCACCGTCAATTCAGGCTTCCAGGAGTGGATTGTGGTGACTATGAACTCGCTGCCTCACTCCTGGAAGCCAACCCTGGAAGCCCTGGGGTTCTGGGGGCATAGAAAAGCCGCCCACAAGCAATTTGCGGTCAGCTTTCTCCAAATGGGTAACGGCCGCTTACGCCATTTGCGCAAGGAATTTTACGTTCCTTGCATAAATGGTGGTTGACTGCTGCTGAAAAAGCCATAAGCATAGACTGGGGCTTAGTCCCCAAGAACTAGAAGTGTCTGTGAGAGATCTCCCTGACTGTCTTTTATTTAAGGAAAGTTATGACTCACAGCCTAGCACTAAGATGTAGTACAGCTATTATGAGCAACCCTACAAAAACCCAAGCTTTGCATGCAGCCCTGTGCCCTACAAAATCAAACCAATACACATACCTGATGAAAGACAAACACGTTTTTACCAGAAATCTCTGTATCTGTTCTTCCATGCTGTTCCTTGTGCAGGAAACACCTCCCCTTGAATAGTCCATAAAGCAACTGCCCACTATTGCTCCAAATGCCTCAAGACCCATTTCTGTTGTGACAGCAACAAGAAGTCAACCAGTCAACAATGGCTGGGTGTGTAGTAGCTGTAGATAATCTGATATTATCAGTGATTTCATTTTCAAGATTATAGGGAGAGGGCTATATATAATAACAGTGAGTAAAGCAATTATTTAAAAAGTATGAAGATCACTTTGTAAATTCCTTCTGTAGTTGGCCAATTGTGGTCAGCTGGGTCATGCATAGACTTAGTGCTATGTGGGTAGGAGAATTTGTGCAAAATTCACCAGAGCTGTGTTTGGAGGCCAGGATGAGAAGAGCAGAGGTGTGCTGGAGGTCAGGCTTGAGCATCAGAAAGGTGACAAGACTGGAGAAATGAGGTGCATCAGAGAAATGGAGTGAGGAGCAGTGGAATAGTGGGCAGTGCTGAAGGTCAGGATTGAAGTGTACTGTCAGCACCAAGTAAAGTGAGTGGAAATGGGTGCATCTGATGTTATGAATGGACAGATGTTGGACCTTTCTTTTTTTCCCCATGTCATTCCCCAATGTAATTATGATGATCTAGCAATGGTCATTTGCGTAAAATGGCCACCGGAGGACTACAGATCAAGGGAGTTTCACTAAACAGAGACAGAAAGGGAGTTCTCAAGCCAAGGGCCTTGGGTCAGATCCCTGCCAAAGATACTCTGAATTTGAAAGCAGTTTCCTTTTCCTTGGTAATCCTTTGATTTTTATCTATATTATTCCTGCAGTTTTTCTTTATGTCAGCAATAAGTCATTCTTTTCTTAATGAGGAAACACCAATTTCCTTGGGAAGAAACAGTTTGCAAATTTCAAGCTGTAGCTGGGATGGTGTGAATGAGCCATCTGAGGAGGCCAACAGTACTGAGATCCAGTTAGAAGAACATTTCATGACACAAAGGGTGTAGTTCAGTGGTGTCAACTTCAGTGGCATTGACTGAGCTACTCGAGGGTTGAACATGGTCACAGAATTGTGGTGGGAGAGAGAAGGTCCCTTCCTTGCCTCTTCTCCATCAACTATTTATGTCAGGATAACTATGGTTAGAAAAACTAGTTATGTGAGACTCACCAAAGATACCCTGGAAGAGAGACCCAACTGGGGCCCAGATCAGCACAAGGCAATTGAAATACAGGCTTTTCATAATTTTCTATTAAAAAATCTGTCATGTTTATGGAATGTTAATTAACAAACACAGCAACATAAAGAGACTCTGTCAAAGCTGATAGGCTCAAAATTTGACCTGCTGTCTGCCTGTGTAGGAAGCCATGGTGAATGTATTTTTTTTTCAAATCAAGTTCTAAAGTAGGAGTCTCAAACTCAAATCACAATGAGGGCCCCATGAGGACTATGACGAAGGCCACACAGCTGAAACCTTTTCATACAATAACATTGCAAATATTGATGATAATGATAGGTGTCATTGTGGGTCACAGGAAATAACTTTAGGGGCTGCACATGGCCTGTGGGATGCAAGTTTGAGACCCCTGTTCTAGAGTGCTCTTCTTTCACAGGAGTGTGAATACTGGCACATGAGCCATTTTGCATTGACTAAACTATGTACAGTCTAGTGTACATGAACAACAGCCCCAATAAATATGAGCAGCTCATTACTCATGAACAACCCTACAACAACAGAACAATGCACACCGTCCTATGCCCATGGGCTACATCACACAGCTAACCCAGTCTGCAGTTCAGCAAACAATAACAGCATAGACATTAAGGACCTGATTCAGAGCCTGCTGAAATGAATAGGAGTCTTTCCATTTGTTTCAATGGACTTTGAAACATGGCACAAAATGGCAATTACCTTCTCCTAATTTAATGTGCACTTATAGATGAACCCACAACACCTCCAGTGTTCCCCTTCCGTCCATCCACATCCCCCAAGTTTCTGGTGTCTCCATTGTCTCCCTCCACAACCCATGCGATCCATCCTGCAAATGTAGGAACACTTTTTGCTTTCTTATGTTAGGCCTCCCACAGAGCTCTGAAGGCTGGACAGAATTATGGAAGTTGAAACAAAGTGCTTACTGGAACGCTGATGAATGGGACATCCCTCAGAGAATTCGAGCACATTCCAGACTTCCTCTGAGAACACCAGCTGAAATGAAACATCAGTGTAATAAAGCAGCAAAGAGTTTATCTACTTCTTTTGGGAGCTTCCATTGCTCCTTGTCCTCCTACACATACAGTTATGGAAAAATAACTCAGCTGAATCAACCCCTGAAGGGCTGTCACTGCTCCCAAAGGCTGAGTCTCTCCCGCCAAGGCAGAGAGATGTGGAAAGAGTGGATAGAAAAGATGTGATGCAAATTGAATTACTTGCCCAGCACTGACATGTTGCTGGTGCTTGTTTTCCCCTGTAGGGACTTGCATTCATCAAAGTCGATCGCCCATACACAGACCTGCCATGCAGGGTCATTCACTGACAGATATTTGCACTCTCCTTCTGAGTACATCTCAATTGCAGAAAAATGCCCATGATGAGTAATGTTGGTGTAAAGTCTGAGCCACCCATAGCTGTTGTTTTCTTTTAGAGATTTTTCTCTTCAAATTGCCATTACATGACATTTTACACAGGGGCAGAAGGGAACTGATGAGCTGCTGTCAGACCTCTATCCTATCTCACCTCAGCCCTAGCCTACTTCATACCTTTTCAACCTAGGAAAAGGCTTAGTAGCTATCTAGTCCATCTTTCAGCCTAATATATCCCAAAAATTATCCCATAATTCCATCTGAGCCCAAATTATTTCATCCTATTTATACTCATCCATCCCTTCTATTACTCTGTTTCCCCTTGACTAACTGATTGCACCCCATCTCAATATCATCTTTTTCCTCTTTCTTATTAGCCCAACCTAATCAGCATTGACACAACCAGCCCTATCCAGCCTCCAGTATCTCAGCCCAGAAAATGTTGACTCTCCCTTTCTGCCCTCTCCAGTGGTATTTATATATCCGTTACAGGGGACACGAGCCCAAACTTGTGAATATTTTGTAGAGATCTGGCTACAGAATCTTTATTAGTGGGGAGTGATATCTTCTTTATCATGATAGAAATATTGGGACAAATTCATTCAGTGAAGTCAGTAGAGTAGCACCTCAATGAACTCAATCCATTATTTCCTACACTGAGGGCTATGAGGAGACAAAAAGCGTTCAGTTTCTAATAACATGCATGTGATGCTTCAGATGTAGATGGAGCATGAGGGAGAGGGGCTGGCTGGTACAGCGGCTTAATAAAATGATGGTTATAAGCAGAAAGTATGCAGACTAAGGCACAAAACCTGCTTGAGTCACAAGCAAAATAATTTTACTTACCTTAGTGCAAAAAAACATGATGGTGATTTCCTCAGTCGTCCCAGGGTTCAAACAAGGCCATAAATGAAATAATGAACAGAATAAAGGTCTAGTAGAAACACAGTGAGAAAGTAAACCTGAGGCTTGTCAAGTGGAAGAAGCCAGAAACATGGACATCCAATGGTTGAGAAGATTGGGAATGGGATATGTACTGTAGCTGTCACTTTAGCATCTTTCACCAGCACTCAGTTCACTGAAAGAAATGGACAAAATTAGAAAGGGAATATAGTTCTCTTCCAAAATTCTGAGGGGGGCAGTGGACACCAACAGTTTAAAAAGAACATGAAATTATAGAGTACTTGCTGGCAGCTATCTGACATGCCAGGGCTCTGCTCATCCTCATTGGTTCATGGCAGCAAAGTGAACAATGTGCAATGAGACACAGATGCAACTACTCCAAAACTGACTCCCAAGCACTTCAACATGCCCATGAGGCCTGACTGAAAAACGCTGATACCAAGTTTGATACCAAGTTGGTTTTAATTGGAGAATTATTTGCAACTCTTTCCCTGGCAACGACAACAACAACAACAGTCTCTCTGTGATGGGTTGAAATGCTGCCAGGCAGATTTTTCAAGTGAAAAGAAAGCAATAAAAAGAGAACCCCCACCCCCATCCCCAAATCTCGGCAAACAGCTGCAGCAAACCCTGGTATTTTGTTTTTATCTTCACTGAGTGCTAGGCCCATCTCACGTCTTGTGAATCTACTGCCTCTTAATTACCCTTCAAAGCCACAGCAGTGGGAGGGATGCAGCTGGGACCCCTTTTCTCAATTCTCCTTTGGCATGTGGCTGTGAAGCAGGAGTCCAGCAGGGATTTGATGTGCCTGAGAGCTACAGAGAATGGAACAACTTGGAACCAAATGCATTAATAGCCTTCTTTTTTCTTTACTTTTCTGGTGTGGGTGGGAAGTAGGGGAATCTTCATGTTATCCTGGCTTTATTATTAATAAATAACACTTTCCACCTCTCCAGCACATTTTGTCCAAGGGTCATCAAGCTCTTGACAATAATTAACTCATGAAGTCTAACAAACCCTCAGCTAAAAGCTAATGGTAGCGATAACATCGAAAACACTTCATATATTGGATGCACTTTAAGCTCATTTGGTAGATGAGCATGATTAGATCTATGTCACTGCTGGCAAAAATATCAGAGGGACAGAAAGGTTAACTGACTTGACAGAGACAGGCTTTGCATGTGAGAGTCACAGCTGTGAGATCCTTGGTCAAGATCATATCATAAAAAGGCAGAAATTGAAAAGACATATTAGGTCCCACCAAGTCCATCCCACCCCAAACACAGGATTTTTCTCTATGGTCATTTTAAGTGACAACTCTACTGTTAACATCTCAAGTAAGGGGGTTTCTATTCCTTTGTTCGTAAGGTAAGATTGCAATGTACCAGACTAGGAGCAGCAGATTTCCCTTGATATGCACCCAAAATTTTCTTTTAGTTGCATCCTAGCTCTTCAAGAAGACTCCACCCTGAATAATTCTCTTCCCTCTTTTGTGTTTGTGCCCTGCACCTTCACCTGTACTGTATAGTCCCCTCTTCTACCTGCTTTCTTCAGCAAGGGTCCCAGGGCATCATGATTGGTCTTTCTGGGTAATGCAGCTATGACTGAGGAAAGATTAGTGAATTAATTAGGCCGGCTAAACCACTTCATGTCCACATATGGTGCTGCTCCCCACTAGACTCTGGGTATTAGTCCTATGCTTAGCCCTTTAGCTACCTGGAATGGCAGAAACAGTACAATGAACTGGTAGGTAAAGGAAAGCAGTGTGAGACTGAGTTATGCATTAGGTAAGGGCTTATTTTCCCCTCAAGACTGAGCAAAACCACCCATACACACATTTACATTGCTATACAAGTGCTTTTACATCAGTATATTGTACTTCCCTTCTCTTACCAGAATGTTATACCAGGTATAGGCAGACTAAATAGCTGAAGCGGGATTCAGCTGTGCTAGGTTTTATTCCTATCACTGGTCTGCTGGGAGACCTTGGGCAAGTCATTTCACTTCTTGATGCCTCAGTTTTTCTATCTGTAAAATCATGGTAATGATAGTTGCTTCCTTTGGTAAAGTGCTTTGAGATCATCTGGTGAAAAGCACTATGTAAGAGAGAGATATTATTATTGTTTATAACTGTATCTACATGGCATGGTTATACCACTTTATACTGATATAATTTAAGTGAGTGGCACAATTTTTATGTGAAGGCAAGCCTAAGCATTATTACAAGGAGGAAGAGATATTTAACCAACATTTCCAACCTCCTAACAGGCTATCGAGCTTATTTGGTCTGAGTTTTGAAATACCATTTTAGCTCAATTCTTCTTTGACATGAACCACTTCATCTCTATTTATAGAATCTTTTAGGTATTTTCAGAAATAGTATTATTCTCCCTGCAAAATGTGCTAGTGTGTGATGATTGTAGTTGTCGGCATTAAGAAAAGATATGATACGAGGATGTAAAATCAAGAATCTCACAGAGAAAATAACAGGAGCTCTGTCTTGTTTTCAAGAACAGGCTTCCATTTAATGGAACAAATGGAATACATGTAAAAAGAGAAGGTTTGTTTTTACATAGCATGTGATCAGCCTCATGAACTCACTGGCACAAAATATGACTGAGGGAGGCAGTCTTGTAAGACTAAAAGAGAATTAGGTATTTAGATGAATAAGGAAATAATCTATAATTACAGTAGAGAAAAAAGTATATGGGATGTAAATAGAGGTGAGTGAAATTTGGAATTTTCTTCTCTTGAGAAATTTTGGTCTTTCCACAGGTAATATAAAAAGGGTGATAAAATGAAACCATTTTGATATTCTCAAATCAAAGTATTTAATCAAATCAAAGTGTTTAGTTTTGAGCCAGTTTGGGTGTAAAGTGCATCTGACTGTATTGGTACCATGCCTCACGGGAGCAGTAGTTTCAATGTCTCCTGACCAATTCTCCCCTATATGTCAGTTGCCCTTGGTGGACTAGATCTCCCAGGATACACCTGCAGGCATGCAACTCCCATGAGGCACCAGATTTGGTGGTTAGTGGGAAACTATGTTGCAACATAGGAAATTTAGCTCTGCCAAGGAGCCCACTCTCATAAAGGAGAATGGCACCATGATACAACTCCCACAAGGCACTGCCAGGGACAGGATGCTGGACTAGATGGATCAGGAGGCTGATCTAGGTTGGTAACTCATGTTCCTGTTTGTCCGCTGTCATGATGTTGTACTATAATGCCAGACACAGCACAAGGCTCTAGAGCAGGGGTCTCAAACACACAGCCTGTGGGCCGCATGTGGTCCCTAAACCTATTTCCTGCAGCCCACAATGACACTGTTGTTACCAATATTTTCAGTATCAGTGTATGAAAAGATTTCAGTGGTATAGCCCTAAAGCTAACGTATTAATACTCATGCAGCCCTGTACTAGTCCTTATGTGGCCCTCCTGGTGATTTGAGTTTGAGACCCCTACTTTAGAGTGATATTGCTAGGCATGGGCCAACCCAAAAGAATTCTCTAGCACACTTCTTAATATGATGGCAAACTGGCTTATGGGGCAAGCGGGGTTGGGGGGCAAGGCTGGATTCCCATGCTGAAATCTGGATGATCCCACAAATACCCGGAGTAGCAAAGCAAAAGGAAAGCATTTATGGTCTGAAGCCTGAGAAGCAAGATTTGAAACTATGTAGCTAAAGCAAAACAGAAACAGACAGCACATATTTCCTTTGCCTTGAAAGGCAAAACACAAAATTAAAGGATTTAAACCTTTTTTTTATTATTTTTTTAAAAAAGGAATTAAAACAAAAATTCCCATCTGGAATGACAACTTCTAACCCTAACCCCGCCACCACCCCAAATTAATTAGAGCTTGGAATGGAAATGCTGACAGACTCATAATCCCAATCTTTCAAACACAGTCCTAGCATTAAGCTGCTGCGAAAGCCTTCTAAGAAGTGGCATTCGAGTGACATCATTTAAAAAGCATTACCACAGAAACATGCACAAATGGCTTGAGAGGCCTTGACACATGTCCTCAAAGACTCTAGTGAATTCATGGTGCATACAAGAGGACATTTCATCCTTAGAGTGACCAGATGTCATGAGTTTATAGGGCCAGTCCTGATATTTGGGGATTTTTCTTACATAGACACCTATTACTTTCCAGCCCCTGTCCTGGTTTTTCACATTTGCTATTTAGTCACTCTGTTCATTCCTGACCTGCTATGGCGTGCATTCAGTACAGAATCTGCCCCCCTCCATAACTGCACAGATTGCAGATGAACAGATGGGAACCCCTGCAGGCCATGTTGTTTTTGCACAAGATTATATGCATAGTGAAGTTGTGAGAACATGAGCAATGAGTCTGTGCACAGCATGGATCTACTGACCCAGTGCTGTGCTGAGGGGAGTCTCAGAGACCTGTGGATGCTGATGCTTCCCAAAGACTGCAGTACTGTCCGCTGCCTGTTGTGTAGTACAAATCCTAGCCCTAAGGCAGGCAAGAAGGATTTTGCTTCCCCCCAGTTCCAGGCTATTTCCTGCAGGCAGAGAGCAATGCTTTTATACTTGAGCATTGCTTACAGGGTAAAGACCTGCCTTCCTAGAGGGGAACAAAGGACTCAGTAAGACATTGCAACTGTGTGAGGGGTAAAAGTAGGATGTAGAGAGAAAGTGTTAATGAGATCTGAAGGAGGGCGCTAGGAAGAGTGGGGTGAATGTGAGTAAGTATGAATTAATCTTCATCTTAAAAAGATTGACAGTGGATCTCTGAGACTGTGGACTAGTTTCCCAGAAGACGTGACGGAAGCCTTGCCCCTGGAAAGATAAGCCCTTTTAGGCTGGGCTTTGGCTTTCCTGTTTTGAATCAGATAATAGTCTGAGCTTTATGCTCAGCTATGGACTGGTGCTAGAGTTGCATTTACAATACTTGTCAAGCTGTCAGTTTTGTCAGCTACTTATCAGATGTGCTCAGCCGCCCCTGATCTCTAGTGATATTTACAAGCAAACTGAACAACATGCTAGAGACTATGGATGAAGGATCAACTCTGAATGAGCAGAAGGATGGACTCTTCTTCTTCTTCTTCTTCCTTGCCACATCCCTCTTTGGAGTCAATGACCTTTATAGCCTTTTCCCAATACTCATGAACTCATGCCAGGCTGTCATGTAGACTGGTGCCTCTGGGGGTAGCTGATATCTGGTTTATGTGCTGAGTCTTTGGTCTCTCTCTTGCTAGTCTTCCATCCACAATGACTGGAAAAGCCATCCTACTGATACAGCTCTTTATCCGATCTCCAGATCAATATGCCCATGCCAACGTAGCCTAGCTTCACTAATCTTCAGTTGGAAAAATCTGCATTAGGCACCTTTCAGTCTTGTTTGTTTCCAGGCACAGAGTGCCCAGCCATTTGACCATCTCAACATCTGTGTTTCTGCAGTGGAGAGAATACTGATTTTCTTTCTTGTTGCTGATCACGTCTCTGTTCCATACATTAGAATGGATTGAATGATGGTGTTATACCTTTAACCTTATTGGCTCATTTTTTGTCACAGAGAACTGGGGTGAACTTTAGTGCAATGAGGATCAGAAATCATGTCACCAGCTAGCTATCTTAGATATTTACATCCTTTCGCTCTTCTAAGTTCTCTGTCTGGGATACCTTTATGGTGAGTTCCCCTTTCTTTGTTATCAGAGCTTTGGTCTTACTATTGTTCACTCTGGCTATGTCCACACATACATCATTATTTTGAAATAACCCATTTCGAAATGAGTTATTTCGAAATAAAGTCCTTATTTTGAAATAAGTTAATTCGAATTAACAGTTTGTTAATTCGAATTAAGGGAAAGCCTGCTTTTGAAATAGCCATTGTTTCGAAATGGTTATTTTGAAATAAGGCCATTCGGACATGTTGTTTCAAAACAGTTGCTTTGAAACAATGGTTTTGTTTCGAAACAATGTGTCCGAACACCTTTGTTTCGAAACAACCATTTCGAAACAACGGCTATTTCGATTAGATGTGAGGTTTAACAGGTCCTGTTGTTTCAAAGTAACGGTGCGTCGTGTGGACATGCCGCTTCTTATTTTGAAACAACCTCTGTTGTTTCGAAATAAGAAGCCTGTGTGGACATACCCTCTAAGTCTGCCCACTCAAAACAATGCTAATGCTGTTCAAAGTTGATTTCAGTGTCTCACAACCTTCTGCCTGTCTCACTGGGTCATAATTGAACAGCATGTTCCAAGATTCTTCACATTCTCATTGCCAACATTCATAATGATTGCAAACAGAAAGAGACTTGATGCTGAACTGTGACGTAGGCCAGTATTTCCTGGAAATGTTCTCCAGTAGCCCCATTTAGTTCCACACTCAATATTCCATCAGGCATGTCCCAGATAAGAGAGGAAAAACAAATAAGGAGCCCTGTGACACTTTTAAGACTAACCAATTTATCTATTTATGTAACTATATTTAATAAATCGGTTAGTCTTTAAAAGTGTCGCAGGACTTCGTGTTTGTGTTGCTGAACTAGACTAATATGGCTACCCTTTTGGAACCAGATAAGAGAGATATATCCTTCTGGCATATCCCTCCATCTCAGACTACACCATGCTAGTTCTCTTGGCATATGATTGTATGCCATCAGTCAGAGGAATGGACTAGTGGCCCATATAAGTTCTGTGGTGTCTCTACCTTGGCTGATACGTTGGAATGGGACTTATAGAGTGAATCCTTTGAAGTGTCATCTGGAAAGCAAAACAGGCACATTCCAGCATTTCAGTGGCTTCAGAAAAGGGGGGTTCCCTATGACTGATGTTGGCTGGAGAGTTTTCAGTCATCCCCAATGGGGAAAGGGGACTGGCTGCCAAACTGGCAAAAGTACGGCAAAGTTTCAAAGTGATGGGGAGAATCTGGAAAATGGGCCTGAACAATGGACAGCTGGAAAGCAGCTGCACCTTCCACAACCTGCCTGATTCCCCTCTGCTATTTGATAAATAAACTGACATCATAGACAGGCATTACCCAGGAAAATAATCTTTCCCTTGCAGTAAGTGAAATGTGAATGACAGTGAAGCTCTGGAATGTGAAGTCTCTTTCCCCATAGCAGGCCCCCTGAGCAGGACCCGTCTCTAGTCTATTCACCATCATTTTCATGGCTGTAGCGCCAGCAGCCATGACACATTAGGTACCTGAGATTTTGGAGAAAAATTGGCTATCAGGCAAGGGAAAATTTAGTTTGTAACCCCAATGAGGTATGAGTCTCAGGAGGCTAGGTGGATTATTGCATTGCAGAAACTGGAGTGAAACTTCACTTGGCCTACCTAAAGAAAGTCCGAGACTGGGTCTTTCCCAGGGAGCACATCACAGGCCCTGGGAAGCTGTCAGTGACTATGCTGGATGAGCACCAAAAGGTAGCTGATTCTGTTGGCAGTATATGAGGCACAGGAGAATCCAGCTCACTCCTCCAGCTGTGTTGATGCTTCAGGGCTGATAGGAGTGAAATGTGCCTCAGAGTCTCACTGGGAAGAAGAGGTGCTGAGGGAAGAGGACCTACATTTGCAAAGTTGCTTTTGGGACCCTAACCGCCCTTTAAAATGGAATTGACTCTTCATTGTAGGCTCCCAGATCCAGATTCATCCCTACACTGGTGTTGGCCCAGGCTCAAGTGAAGGGAAGTTTTGTCTTTTCATATCAGGGCTTAGTGAGGCCCCCATGCACATCAGAACTGCCCTACCCTGTGCTCCTGTATCAATTGTCTTTATGAGCCACTGACCAGGATACAGGTCGGCCTTGGCCATGCCCCTTCAAATCCCAATGTGCCTCCTTCCAATATGATCCGACCGGTCCTAGAAGGCCACTTGCTCGTAGGGCTGCTGTAGAGAGAGTGCATAGCCAGCAGGAACAGCTCAGTGCGTAAGCGAAGGAGTCTCCCACAGTGCTGGTGTTCTCCAGGGGCCGCCACCTTGCACCTTCTCTTCAGCCCTGGTGCACCACCACAACTGGTATAAAAGGGGCACAGGATGATAATGACCCAGGCCCCACATTTTTATTCTACACATGCATCACTCATTGTTTCCCCACTCACAGTCATATTTTGTGTTCCAGCATCTCAGACCTGCTGAATATTTTATGCCAAAGCACTGAACAAATGCGTTGAGCCCTGGATGTGAAAAGAAGGCCCTGCAAATAAAATGAAACAGATGGTGTAAGGAGCTTCCTGGAGATCACATGAGGCAGTCTGGGATGGGAGGAAGCAGGGAAGAAGGCTGGTCTGCTCAGCTAAAACACAGGCAGGATCTCCCAGTGTGAAGTCAAATCTTGAAGAGGTCTGGGGGAGAAGTATCATTTCAATTGCGCAGTGTCTGACTCAGACACTTGGCACAAACCACAGTTAGCATCGCAGGCTCACCCAGTTATGGCTAATTGGCAGCAGCCCGCAGCTCACCGCCAGCTTTATATACCGAGCGTAGAAATATGCTTTGCATTACAGGGAGGAGGGTTTACACTGTTCTGCTTAGAAAAGCAGCTTTGTGAGTTAACTGAAACTCTCCTGTTTTTACTGACGGAGCTTCTGGGCAACAGCAGTGGAGCTGGTCATTATAACCATTAAAGACTGTTGGCTGTAGCAGGTGAATAGGGATCAGGCATCATGGCCAATATAGTACTTTGGAACCAGCATGGCACAAAGAACTGGACTTTGGCCAGGATTCTTGGATTTGGCCAAGTTCAACGTTGCAAAGGACTTTGACCTATTTGGGTTCTGGGAAGTGGGTCCTTGCAAGCCCACTCATGGCTGAGAGCTCCTCCCCCAGCCTAAGGGGAGGAGCTACTGAGCTCAGGACTCAATTAAATTTGGGGGACAACACATGAGAAAACTGGAACAGGTGTGTAGGTCGAAGGGTTAAATGGAGGGAACCTGAAGGGAACACTGAGTGGAGAAACGAAGGCAGCCCCTACTGCTCCTCAGAGACATCCAAGGAGCCTGCAGAGATGGCTGAGAGGAACTCTGCTTGGATGTCTGATCAGACAGAGGAATGAAAATAAGCCACCCAGTCACAAAGCACCTCGTCAGCCCAACACCCTCTCTTTGCAGTTGTTAATGACACCTTGGCCACTGGTGGGAGAAGATGGACGAGAAGGTCCTGTGACTTTGTGAGTCCACAGAAGGGGTGCGTGCACAGGAGTATGTATAGGGAGATAGGCTACCAGCATCTCAGATCAAAATTTTAAGTTTTCAGTCAAACTGAACCAAACGAGTTTTTAAAATCTGAAAAATGTTCAGTTTAAGATTTAAGCTTTTTTTTTTTAAGGCTTCCTTTGGAAAATAATTGGCATTTTTGGCTAAGCTGTAGCTGGGAGTCAGACTTTGCAGATTTCATTTAGAGAGGTGAACCAGTTGGAAGTTAATCAGCAAGTCTGGGTCTCGCACACTCATCTCTATGGTACCCGAAAACAGAGGCCCTCAGCTATGAGGCATTAAGTTATACATTGAAAGGTTTCATTTGGTCCAGGCACAACACAAAGTCCAGTATAATAATTCCCACTTATCTCACCCATTCCTTCTTTTCTGTCATGCACTGTTCCATCAACCAGAGAAATATCATCTTCTCCAGTTTGGATATGTTGATTCTCATATAGATCTGCTGCAATGAGTTCTCAAGTCTAGGAACTCGTTTTCATTTGGTTTCTCGTCATAATTTAAAAAATCTCTATTTTAATAGGCATCGTGGGTTACAGACGCTGTTATATTTACTTCTTTGTTGCAATAAATGTCCAAGAAGAGATCTTTGAGATTAAATGGGTGGCTCATACACAGTGAAAAAATGACAGGCACTTGCATCATCGCAAGGGATGGCCTCTTCTGAAACCATCGCTGAGGGTGGAAAAAGGAACTTGGGAGGATCAGGGTTGGGGCTGTATATATAGCCATGGGAGTAGCCAGAGAGGGCATTGGCCACCAACCCTTCTCTGACAGGCTAGGGTGAAAAGTTTCTGACCAATCGTGCACTGCAGCACGTAAACCCCTAACACTGAATGTATCCGAGCAGTGCTTGAAGAAGAATGACATTGTGACGGGGCACAGGAACTATGAGTGATACAGAGGGATCTGGAAAACTGATGGGGAGTGAGGAAACCAGGGAAGCTGCTTCCCTTATCTCTTCTGAGCCCTCTGTTTGTTCCAGGGATAAGCCTTCAAGGAAGTCACTGTGGCTGCTTTCACCAGGAGAAAGTTCACTCTCCAGAACTGGATCTGATGAACCAGAAGTGTTTTGGACTGTCTACTCGATTGCAAAGCACCAAGAGAAACTCCTAGA
The DNA here is from genome assembly GCA_007922195.1 of Podocnemis expansa. Classification (NCBI taxonomy): domain Eukaryota; kingdom Metazoa; phylum Chordata; order Testudines; family Podocnemididae; genus Podocnemis; species Podocnemis expansa. Next base: position 24,883,638 of record ML681991.1, read on the forward strand.
TTTCAGGGGTCTGAGAGGTAAGGGAGATGTGTCCAGCAGCTTTCCCCAGAGGGTAATGTGGGGGAGAAGGTATACCTCTACGTGTTTTTCACTGCCTTTGGCTTTCTTTCCAGTAGGCCAGAGGTGGCCATCTGCAAGATAGCCTAAGCCCAGTGTATTTAGTTCTAGTCCTTCCTCTCATTCTGGTGTCTGTGTACCTTTGTTCCCTTACCACAGCCATGGGTCCTGAATACTGATGAGATGAACCTTAGGCAAATTCTTCCTGAGCAATTTTGCTTGCCTGATGTGAACAGCCATTCTGCCTTTTTGGTACCCAGGGCAAGTAGCAGCTGTGGGTAAGTTAGCTGCTGATATATCTCCAACTCTCTCACCGCTGTTCTTTGGCTTTCCTGTTCTTGAGCTCAAGACTTATATTTCACAGTCAGAATCAGTCCACAGCTGAGCATTACTCTGGGAGCCACAAAAGGCTCATACAGTTTACAAGATGCCCAAATCACTTTCTATTGTGAGTTACAAAATTGCTACAGTCAGACAATGCCTTTTTAAACTGTAGTGGCTCTCCTGGGCTCCAAGGAAACTATAGTCTCTCGAACACACCTCTCCTTTTACATGCAGCCCTCAGATATGCTGCACACCCTGCTCAGAAACACTTACCAGTAACATTGTATTGGCATGATAATGGTGTTAATACGAGACAGAAACTTTGAGGGAGGGAGATACAATCTGCACAGCATGAGCTTTTGCACTGTGCCTGGGGTTTTATCCCCTCTATCCATTTGGCATTATTTTTGGCTCCCCATTCAATGGCAGGTTACTACAGAGCATTCTTTCATCTGTTGCATACCCCTTCCACATGCCTTTCACAACGATATATTCACCTCACAGACAGACCCACACATGTACATATGTATGCCTGCCAAAAACATACACCACAGCCATCTGCCCCCCTCCACCCACTCACACATTACACCAACCACTTTCCATCTCTCTCCCTCACACATGCACAGAAAGGACAATCTGGGCAAGCCTTAGGCTAGACAGCATCTGGCTCCCCATCTGAATCTCCTGCCTTTCAGCCTGTGGCTGTAATCCCTTCTTGTGTTGGGGCTTTCAGGAAATCCACCCGAGCGGAGCTCTGAGCATGCTCACTAAACAAAACCTGACATGTTCTTTTCCTTCAAAGTTTTGGGTCCCTTGCAATTCTTTAAACTTTGGTAACATTAATGTACAAGCTGTAAAAATAGAACCTGATGCCAAAAGACCCATCTAACACGTCTTTGAACTTTATGTCAGGCTCCTGGCAGCTGTAGACCTCTCTCCATTGCTTTGCTGGGACCACTTAATCCTCTGGGTGACTGAGCCAGCTTTTGTGACTATGGAAAGCCAGGAGTGAGTTAAAATGAAAGACGGCAGGTATGCTGGGAAAGTCAGAGCAAAAGCGGATCCGTGGAGCTGGTTGATGTTTAAGGTATGATGGGCCTCGGATGTCAGGAATGTGATGAATCTGCATAGATATCTGAACACCCCTAGCCTGATAAGTGGCTGGGAGATGTCAAAAGAAATGAGAATAGACAGGGAATAAGTCATTCTCCCTCTTCCTTTGTGCTGCTGGAACAGCCGCCCAGTTCCACTGCTCATCAGACAGGAGAATGATTCACTGGCAAAGCCCAGCCTGGGAGCTCAGAGGAGCAAGGGACAGAATGGCCTGAAGCATCTTCTGGATCTAGCGGAAGTGCTGTGACATAGAGAGCTGGGATTGTGAGGGGAACACAGTCCTTGCAGCTACACTCCCATCCAGGACTTTTCCATGGAGTTTCCTAGGAGCAGGGATCCTTCCTAAAATCCACAGCATTTTCCAGGAGGGCATGATTCAGCAGTGACAGTGGGGAAGAGCTAATTGAGCCTCCCTGCCCCTCTTCACCCTGTGGCACCAAGAGTTTTGAGGCCTCCAACGGTCCCCAGCTCCAAGATTCTGGGGCTCCCCCTGATGTCTGCAATTGCGCACTATGTGCCAGTTTGTGGGGATGGGAGATTGTTTATCTGGATGGCGAAAGGAAGTAACATCTGTGGAAAGTAGCTAGGCAATGGGCAGTTACTGAGCACAACTAGTGGTTTAATCACTGGGAATGGGAGAAGTGAGAGTTGGAGCACTGAGACTGAGTCTGCAGCTGCCCCAGCAGACAGCATGGCATAAGGGAACGGTCTCCACTCCCCTAGAGTTCTTCTGGTATCATCAGTGATTTTTCAGGGTCTCCCACCTCTCTATAGATTGGGGAAAGTGTGGCGAGAAGTGCCGACAAGATAAGAGGCTGGCTGAAGCAGGACTGCAGCTTGGAGGGGCAAGGTCAAGGGGACAGCATAACTAGGACTTTAATGGGAGTTGAGAAACAATAGCAAAATGATTACAGTCATTTGGGTTTGTAGGAGAGGGCTGCCTGGATCAGGGGCTAATGATAGCTCTGGTGAGTGGCAGCTGGACATAACACATGGAACTAACTAGACATGGCCTGTCACCAGTCTGACAACTTGGCTCCCATCTTGGACCGTACTCTCCCTTTGTTCACCCGTCTTGTGCCCTTTTCGTACTGGGACAGGGGCTGTGCCTTCCTCTAGGTTTCAGCAGCACTTGGGGAGACAGTGCAGTATACACTGATAATCTATAATATATGTGAGGTCCCAAACGCCCTCACTGGAAAGAAGAGATCATATTAAAACACATTTCTGGGCACACAGTGCAGGGCCAGCATCCAGTATGGTTGAACAAATAGGGATGGTGTATCTAGAGACGGTCAGTGTGTGGTTATTCTGGCACATTGGGTGCTTGCAGTGAAGGCCTGGAGTCTGGTGCTGTAGGCTTCACAGGTCATGTCTGAGAAGAGCCCATGTCTACAGCATACTGGATTGTCTGGGGGAGGTGTCTGGCTGTGGCTGGACAAATGCCGTTCTACCCAGTGCAGCCAGAGAAAACAATCCACAACAGGAAAAAATGTCTCTTGAGAAGCTGACTCGAGCTCGGGGATTTAGCGTTTAATTTCTCATATGCTCTTTAATATTGTGGCACTTCGGAAGAACAGCCCCAGCCGTTAGTGCACGGCACGGTAATGGCATCACCCGGGATTTCTAGGAAGCCTCTGGAATGAGCATCTTGCAGCAGTTCACAATATGCAAACTAGCCAACTGCCAGCTCCACACAAACACTTCCATAAGGCGAGGAGCCTGTCAGAGTGAGAGGAGCTGAAAATAGAAAGCTCTATTGTTTTCCCACCTGTCTGAGTTACAAAGGGCCAAATGGATTTTCATGAAATGTTATTAAAAAATGAAAAGGGTTTGGCTTCTGGGCTGAGGCCCTGTTTGCCAGTTCAGCTCCAGGCAAAATTTTATGACTGAGTATATAATAAAAAAATGCTTTGAAAGAGAATCGTATAATGGAAGACTCCACAGACCCTCTCCTCTCAAGGGCTGCACATGGCACTGCTAATACAAGGGATTGCAGTGCATTCATATCCTGCCTGCACTGTCCTCTCCAGAAGGTATTTTTCCATGACAGGGACATAATTAACCTCTAGACACACTCACTGTTCCCCGCATCATTACAGCACTCACTTGACTGACACTCTGTTGCTAAAAGGTGTCATGATCAACTGCTGTGAAACACAGTGTGGGCTCCTCTCTTAAAGGGGAAGGCTTAAGAAAACACAGGAGAAAAAGTTCCAAAGGGGCCGCTGTGTTAGTCTAGTTTAGCAAAACAAACAAGAAGTCCTGTGGCACTTAAAGACCAGCAAATTTATTTATTGCATGAGCTTTTGTGGGAGAATATCCTGCTTTGTCGGATGCTGTGAGGAGGCACCTGTAGGAGGGACCTGCAAGGGGCTGAGGAAAAGAACAACCAGGAAAGCAGAGTGGACTCAGCTGCACTGTCCATACATATGGGGAGGGGTCTCCAACAGGCAGTAACGGGTTATAAATAGCTGAATGGGTGGTGGTGCTTCATAAAAGCTGTAATGGCTAAGAGAACCCTAGTTCTGCTAGTGCCTCTAAATCCAGTTTCACACCCACCCCTGCTTTTTAGTCGTTTTTCTCTTTCAGTGAACTTCAGTGCTCACGTGTAACCCCTTGCTGCTCCAGCTGTGGGCCTCTACACAGCTCTCATTTTGACCTGCAATGTTCTGGCGCTGGTCCAATGCCTTGATCCTGCTTTGCTGCACCCATTGCTATTCCAGCCCTGGTCCTTCCTCCCCCAGGTCTGGCAATGTACCTGACTCCTGACTTGCATCCCCAGTAATTCCAATCCTTTCTCAGCTGTAGTGCCTGAGAACTCTGAAACCTTTCCATGTCCATATGTACCTCATAGTTTGGTGAAACTCCTCTCCTGCTCCTGGTGACAACCTTCCTGACATCAATGCAAAGGAAACAAAAGTGCTCGCAGGCAATAGACTTCATGCTTTCATCGTCCTTGAGTCCAGTGGGATTGCCCTCCTCACCATTCAAACCAACAAGCCGGAAGGGGAGGCTGGTCTGTGATTAGGGTATTGGCCTAGAGCTTGGGAGACTTGGGTTCAAGTTACCTGCTGTGTCACAGATTTCTTGTGTTATCTTGGGCAAGTCACTCGGACTTTGTATACCTCAGTTCCCCATCTCGCCAATGTGGATAATAGCACAGCCCGACCCTGTGTTGTGAGGTGCACAGATACTGTGGTAAGGGCTCCATAATCAGGACCTAAGACAGGGTCAATAGGACTGTTGGAAATTCTACACAAGGCTGGTGGAACAATTTCTACAGTGAATTGACTGAAATCCATTGGACAAAACTGTAAACCCTGTCTATGCTGGAAACCAAATCAAGCTGGGGGGTGCAATGCGTTGCAGAACCACCAGTAAATCAAACTGAGGGGACTCAGGAAATTCAGCAGACTTCTCAGAATCAGAGTGGGCAAGGAGAAATGATCCACTCACCAACAATGCTGAACTAATTTAGAGGTACCTGCAGTACGTGTCCAAAAAGACTAGCTCTTGCTTTCTGGCCCTGAATGGCTGCTTAGGGAATGCCTCTTTGTAATGACAAGAAACACCATGCACAACACATCACTATACAAACATCTGAAGTGCTTAATACATGTCTCTGAAAGCTTTGTATAATCATTTGAAGGGTGTAGACATTGAATGGTTTTGGGAGGTCCCTGGGAATATCATTTAAAACAATGACCAGCTGAATAATTCATTGAAAATTTGCTGCAACTTTTGGCATAGACTAATTATTTTCAAATAATTTTTCCATTATTTGAACAACTCTAATTAGAAGGAAGGGGAAGAAATGGAGCATTTAGGCTGAATACCAGGAAAGCTTCATAGCAAAACTGGATATATTAGGCTGCAGATTAATGTACCACGGAAAGTGGTGGAAACCCTGAGCCATTTAAATGCAGGCTGGAAAAAAAGTCTTGTTTATAGCACAGAACATGCACCCACTCTAGCAGTAGGGGCTCAAGACTACAAGGGCCATCCCATTTCTCTCTATGCATCCCAGTGAGGAACTGAAGAGAAAAAATGTCATATTTTCCCTTCCTACACAGCATTGCACACTTTGCCCAGGAAGAATAAAGTCTTGTGCACAATTCTTTTGTGATCAAGCTTTAAATTGACATTTAACAAGATCACTAAAGCAAAGTAATGAGACATCACTTTAGAGCTGCAACTACCAATCTGCAGTTAAAAGGTGTGTGTGTAGATTGATGGCTTTGTTTTCACAGTTGTCTTGTTATATGCCAATCACATGGCTAAGCAAGCCTTTCAAACAGATAGACAGAACAGTGCAGGAGGTAAATGTAAGTGAGCAGGTTATGTATGGTATTTTGAGTTAATTACAGAGGAAGAAACAGCAAAAGCTGAATGCTGGACACCGAAACCTGGAGTGAAGCCTGCTGGAAAGAGAGGAAACCAAACAAAGAGGTGTGTAAGAAGAACGTGTTGGCTTGAATCCTGACCAGGATTTAGGAATAACTGAAGTAGAAGGAGAGATTACATCCCACATTTCAGACAAGATACAGTGCATACTGGTTTGGGATTTGGGGAGTTATTGTGGGTTCTTTGAGGTGTCTGCCTTGGATGAATGAGCTGGTGTCTGATCTTAGCACCAAGACTCACTGAATGAGTCCCATGCCCCCAGCAATCTGGGCCACACAGAGCAAGAGAACAAAAGGAACTTGAAGGACGCCTCACAAGTTAAATAAAATGATGACGGTCTGAGTGTGTTTCATGAAAAAGAAGGTGAGAGCAGATGAATTCTGGGAATGATGGAAGGAAGATCTTAGAGTATCACAGGAGATTTCATAGGGAAACCCAAACAAGCTGGAAAGTTTTCTGGAGCTACATGGTTACCTCTGGTCTGTGTGAAGTCAAGGGCCTGAGGGAGAGATGGAGATTAAATTAAACATTAATAAATAGGTTTATTTTTTCTGTGCTTGTTTCTTTGTAACAGAGCACTGCTGAGTCAGGGAAGAAGGCGGGAGGGAGTCTTATGATGGGCAAGCAGGAATGGAGGAGACAGGACAACCCTGCTGAAGGGTTTCAGATCCTTACTCGTGCTTTTACAGTCCATCTAGTCCTAAAACAGGATGTTCCATGAATCTTTGGTTCTTGACCTGGGCAGAACTGACTAGATGTGCTTGTGTACTGACAAGCTGGATTTTCTCCCATGAAAGTTCATGTGATAAATAAATTTGCTGGTCTTTAAAAGGGCCGTAAGACTCCTTGTTTGTTTTGTGTACTGACAGGTTGCAGTTGTCACTTTTATGAAAAATATCTTGGAAGTGGGCATGGAGTTTACCAGGAGTTCGCAGGACCAGAAAAGGCCAATTGAAAAATGAATCACCCTCTCTTTGACACTCCACAGCCCTTACCTGCTCAGCTCTTCTCACCCACTGGCTGCCCATAGGAGACTCATTGTTAGAGAGATTATGTATGGTGCACAGTTTTTCAGTGTTTCACCCTCACTAAGGTGTCCTTTTTCAGTGCCAGTTGGGGTGCAGATGGGGCTTTTAACAAATTCCCTAGAAAATTCATTGGGATTGATCACAAAAGACAATGATATCCCTCTAATAGTCTCAGTCTGAAATTCTCCTGTCGCACACTGAAGCTTACAATTCTCTCTCTCTTCTCTCCTTGGGTTCTGCGACAGTGGGGTTCAGAAGAACCCAGGGTCTCTGCTTAATCTCCAGAACTGTCTTTCCGGCTGTTTCCAGGGTGTCAAAAGTAGAGACCCTCTGCTGCACACTTCCAGGAAACGCAGAAAAGAAAGACCTCTGCTTTCATTGCAAGTCTCTTTGAAGCAACTGCCTCATCTCTCTTGCAGGATGGAACCACATGGGGGCAGTGGCACCTCAGGAATGGTTTGGATGTTTAATTTCATAGGGACATTGAGATTCCCCTGAACTTGTGGTTTCATTAAGCTTTCTCCCCCCACCCTCCTGACCAAACAGCCACATGCTCATTTCCGCTTGGAAACCCCTATAATCCTTTTATTATAAGGTCAGAACTCTGCTCCTGGTAACAAATATGTTTCACTTTTAGTTTTCCCACCATCAACTGCCCCCAACCCCCTTTGGGAAGGGGGTTGTGACTCCTGTTGGACTAATCTGATTATGGAACTGCTTCTCGCTCTCTGGACTTTCCCTCTTTCTGTCTCCCTCCCCTGCTCTGTCTCAGACTGGCTCCTTCCTCCCTCTTGCACATCCTCATTGCTGAGCACTTGGGCCCTTGCTAATTGTTGTTGAGGGGGCAGAGCTCAGTTTGAAAAGCACACATATAATAGTAGGGTTTATTCCACTGTCATAAGGAACAGGTGCATATAGAAGAAAGAGAGGGATTGGTCCTCATCCTCTACCCATCCCTGAAGGTGCAGTGACAACACCAGCTTTTGTGGGGTGAACCTCATTCTACAAAGGCAGTCAGCAATCCAGTCAGTCACATGGGACAAGGCGTCCCTTTCCCTGGATGCTAAGTTGCAAGCAGAGATGGGCCCACCCACAAGCCCAGATCCACAGACACTTTCTCTGAAACTACAGATGTCTGCAAAACAAACAAGGAGTCCTGCAGCACTTAAAGACTAACAACTTTATTTATTGCTTGAGCTTCTGTGGGAGAAAATCCCACTTTGTCAGAGACTTAGAAGATGGGGGAGCTTACAGAATGGGAGGAAAATAAATGCAGGGAAGTGTAAGTCATGGGCTCAGGTCACATTGTAACAGCAAATCAAAACACTTGTTAAGATTCAAACACTGGGGAACAGCACATAGAGGGAGATGAGGTCAAATATCGGTGTCTGAAATCTGCATCTGGTGTTTTGCTGAGAATTCTCAGCAGAGCGCGTTGCTAACAGGCTGTGGGTGGGGAACAAAGTTGGTACAGGTAGACTTCCTTTTGGGTGCTTTGTGACTCAACCAGAACAATTGGCTCCAGTCTAAAATGCAACCTTAGGACTGACATTTAGAAAGCGTTTAACGTGTTTTCTGCCATTGTCATAAGTGCTACTGAAAAACTCCATGCAGCACATCACCTAGCTAGCAGCAGCACTCTTGTGGCTGCCTTGCTGCAGTCAGTTGAGGAGATAGGGTATCACCTGGAGCTGACTGGTAGACAAAAATCCTTTTCCTGGAAAAAAGATTGACAAGAGCCTTCTAGATGGTGAGCTGGGGAGCTGTTTTTTCAGTTTCCTACCAGAAAACTGATTTTTTTTGCATGGATGAGGTAGGGGACAAAATTGAAATTTTCCTACAGAAAATTTTAAATTGGTGAAAAGGGCATTTTACACTGAAAAATCTTTCAAATGGAAGATCCCTGACCAGCTCGAGTCCTATCATCTCAGTTTCTGTCTCTTTCTGAAGCTCCCTAGTCCTCCTTTCTATTCTTTTCACTATCTTCCATCCCTCACCCCCTGCCCATTCCATCTCCTTCACCAGCTTCCTTTTCGATCCATGTCATTTGCTGCCTTAGAAATGCAAATCAATCTATAATAAATAAATACATAGTGCCCAGGCTGTGGTGGACTGTGCACATATGGGATTTATTTATTTATTGTAAGGGAAGGCAGAAAATGTAAGGTTTGCTGTTAACAATCCACCATGTGATCCCCTCCCTCTGCCCCCCCCCCGTGCTTTCAAAAACACATCAACCCAACTTCCTCTTAAGGAGTCTGAAAGTGCAGTCCAACAGGCATTTCCTGTCTTCAGAAGTACCATAACTAGGGGTTCCACTAGAAGGCACTGAAAGGCCTCACTGCAAGACTATTGAAAATACCTAATGGATTTAGGAGCATAATTTCCATTGCTAGACTGCCCCTTATGTTCTTTGGAAAAGCTCCCTCTAAAAGATTATTTTATAGTGCTACATCCTTTGATACTTGCAGTGGTTTACCAGTTCCCTTTACATCTGTGCACTCTTTGACTTCTGTAAAATTGTGTGAGTATGAAGTGAGAGTAGGACGGTGATCCTGGAATTTGTGAGGACCTGCAAAGTGTTCTGCTTCTCAGCAAAACACTGAGTGTGTAATTTTCTTCAGGAAGCCAACAGGTTGGTCCCTTTCTAGTGGCTGGCCCCCTGTAAATGAAAGTTTAACAGGATACAAATAAACCAGATTCAGTAACAAAGAAAATCTATAACAAAACTAGTTAACAATTAACTATAGAGTTGAATTATGATCCAAGAAGACTCCAGTTCACCAGCTACGGCTGAGACAGGCCTGATGCTGTAGGATGTATTTTGATGCTTTTCAAGTTACTAGATCTCTTTGCCTAAGAGTCACAAGTTATTGCATGCGTGTGATCCATCAGATGTATATTTCCCCATTTATATCTGAGGACACCTAGGTAACACAGTGAAAAAATGTAGGCAGAAGGAGGCACAGTTAAATAACACCCAGTCTCCTGTCTGTAGCCTAGATTGTCAGGGCAGACACAACAAAATGTATTCTTGTGACTGAGCTAAAAGACAATGAGGAATAGAATAGCACTTAAGGCTCATGGCAGTTAAAGGACAGGAAAGCTGCAAATGTTACGGATGCCATACAGCAAAGAACTTTGGTGTGTGCAAGCATTGAAGACTGCATCATTCAGTCATCTGCATACAGATGAACAGCGGTGATGCTAACAACTTTCTCTCCTCCTTTAATATCAGGCCCTTCCCTGTCCTTCCCAAATAAAATACACAAACTTGCTCAATATTGATATTTAATATAAAATATTCTTTGAAATCAATGCACTCAAGTAATTGTTGTGCAGATGGGTCTGTTGGTTTGGCAGTAGTTCAGGGTGCTGCCATTTGGGTGAACTGTGCTCAGAAGAAAAGTATCAGCGCCTGCCTGAGTGACAGAGCTTAGTCATCTCATGAGGAGCTTGATTTTGGAATGGAGGAAGGAGGACATTGCAGAGAGTGTGGACCTCTCAGAAAGTCTTTATTTGCTCTCCAAGTTGCACGATGAGAGCCATTTCCTGGGGTGTGGAGGACTTGGAGGATTAATGATGCTGGGAGTTAAGAATGGAGGATAGCCCTAATCCAAAAGGGCTGAGAGAACCATAACGTGGTCATGTCTCGCATGGAGACTTGGTGGCTATGAGCCATCTGGTGCCTGACTCCTTCAGCAGGTTGAGATGGAAGAATTATAGTGAGCTCTCTCTTCTTCCCAGAGGTGACAGTTAAGTTTGTTTAGACACCAACGCAGCAGGATGCTACAAAAAACAAAGACTTGTTTTATGCTTATGATATGGACCATTCCTCCCTCAACTTCTTCTCCCACTCCTCACTCCCTAAACCACCCAGCGAAGCATAAGAGATATGTGGTGAGAAAGTTCCACAGGTGGACCAAGCATAGCACTTTGAAAGGCAACTGCATGCATTTGGCGCAGAGGGGATTGATTGTATTGGCCAGCTAGTCAGCAGCAGACTGTGTGTGTCTGTGTGTGTGTTTGCGCGTGTGCAACAATTCATATGCCTGCATCTCTCCTCTGTCTGTCAGGTTTACATATGCTCAGCAGGAGATGATGACTGCAAAGCATCCAGCTTGTAGTTTGGATGTCGTCTCATGACTGCCTTGGCTCCCATGCTTTGGAAGTGCTAGTAGCTTGGCATCGCTTAGCTCCCAGTACAATTTCAGGTTGGCACTTTCATTTGTCTGTGCTATAAATGATTTATTAATAATTCCACAAAGATATCATTGCATGATCCCTGGAATGAAAGAGCGTATGGAATTTCAGGAAACCTTGCTTATGGAAACCCCCCAAACACTGATTACACTTTCACCACATTATTGATTTGGTGGACTTCTTTGGAACCAGCAGTAGGGTTGATATCAATAGGACTTTTGCTTTTAGTCTGTTAAGAGAGAGTCACAATGTGGCTCAGACGTAAACTTCAACAGGTCTCAATGCACTTTCTAAATGACAGTTGTTCCCATCACAACAGCAAGCATTGCTATTGGACCACCCAGGCTGGAAGCCTCAACGAAGAAGCCAAGGACCAAAGGGGCCATGGCAACATTGGTGGAGTCAGTGTTAAGGAAGTTGGTATTATCCTTGCCCACGAACTAACTCCTCTGCAAATAAGTCAAGGACTTCATTCTCAAAGGATGCTCATTTATCACCATCAACCTCCACCACATTCACCTTAAAATGTTGCAGGATAAAGGAGGTGGAAACTTGCCTCAACAAACTGCAAAAGCCAGTGACAATCATATTATTATTACAGCTGGCCAGAGGACAACAATGCCATTTTGTTTCACTCTGTTCTGCATGGAATGAAACTGACTGTTCAAATGTTGCAAAACAGAATTGTGTCAAACAATTTGAACTGATACTGAAAAGGTCAGTTTTTCCATTTGTTTCTGTCTCTGTGGTCAGAAGTGACTACAGAGCCCTGGACTTCAGAAACTAACCTATCCACAACTTCATCAGAATTGGTATATCACCACAAAATGTTTCCTGTTTGACGAAACAGCGTATTTCAACACCAATATGTGTTGTCAAAAATCTTCCAACCAGCTTAATTATATAGTATCACTGGAGTACCAGGCAAGTTACTGAAAAGTAATAAAGCCAAGGCCTTGTCCCAAAGTTATTCTTTAATAAATGATTTTTATTTGCGTCACAGTAACTCCTTGAAGCCCAAACCCCATTGTGCTATGTTCACATAACAAAAAGTCACTGCCCCAAAGAGCTTATGATCTGCGTTTAAGATGAGAGACAACAGGTGGATGCAATAATGGATGGGCCATCACAGGGTTGCAACAAGATGACTATGGTCTACATGATAAGTAGTCATTACAGCTTACCAGGTGTCAACCATGGCAGAGTTTTTAGTAGACATCATGGCAGAGGAGAGTTTTAAGGAGGGATCTGAAGCAGGAGAATGTGATGGATGTGTGGTTTTTATAGAAAGGGATAGAAGCACAAAAGTGTTAATTTGAACACAAAGTCATCCTAGGAGTAAAACCTGCAGATTCAATGGAATTGCATGAGTGATTAATTTGTGTTTCTGCAAATTGATGAAAAACCTTCCTCTCTCCAGTTTCTCACTTGGTGGAACATCTGTTGGGGCAGCTGAAAAATCCTCACAAAAAAATCCACACCAAGATATTTTTCTCTCCGTGGACGAATTTTGAACCTTTTGCCTCAAGAAAAAGTTTACACTTGTTGAAATCTAGACTGACAATATTAATTTCAAAGGGGCTACTTTAAATTTATACAAGCATACAACTGATATTTAAATATCAGTCAACCAGACAATCATGTCAAGTGGAGAGAGTCTGAATCAATGTAGCCATACAATTCAGAGAAACTGAGTCTGTGTCCCTAGGCATTTGTGTGTAAATATGGTATGCTGGTGATGTGAATAAGTGAATATTCAGTACTGTAACACAAAGGGTTAATAGTCAAATACCATTCCATAGCTCTGCGTCCTTGCAGCGGCTGACATTGATTATCAGCATGAACAATTAACTTTCCCTCTGGACCTGAGTTCTGTACACCATTGTGTTCCAAGGCAGGGAAGATGTTAGGATGCAGCTTATGTCAGGCAGAAGCAGAAAAGCATGAAACGAAAACTCAGATGAAAAGGGTTCATTCACTGTGTGAACTCCAAAGTGGCCACTTTGTGGTGCACAGGCCAAAATTCAGCGTGGCTGGAAGGAGCATGTATGTGTGTGCAAGTGTTCATACTAGTTTATACTCCAGAGGGGAACAGCTGTGCCAAAGGACAATTATGAGTAAATGTCTCTGTCTTTCCTGTGATCCCAGCAGACCCTATGGTGCTGAGCCATGCTCAGTTATTTGCCTCACATTAGATGAAATGGCACAAGTGAGCCAGTGCCTTTGATTCTGGGAGGGTCAGATGAACGGTGTGAAGACAGTGACACTGATTCAGTTTGATGGGGTCAGATTGGTCACCACTTGCTAAGAAGAGGATGAGAGGGATATTGCTGGTGAGAGATGGTGACTGAGATCATTGAATGAGACCAAAGAGGCCCCACTTTCTCAGGAAGCACATGCAACACATGAGACTATGGCTGGAATAGAATCTGCTAACCTCTGAAATATCAAGAGCACTGAGGGGGTGGGAAGGAGAGGGGACAGGCCAATTTTCTCTTTAGACTTTCCACTGTCCTCATCTCTGTATTTTTGGTATCCAACAATTCCTGAAGGGGAACCCCAAACCCAGACCACTGGGGATAGATGTGGGTAGTGAAAAATAAGGAGGTGATTTTTTTCTGGGAATGATTCTATGGTAGAGCGGATTTGACGAGTGAAAGTTGTGCTCTAAAGATGCCAGATACTGTCCAGCTGAGGCATTCCCATGTTGGCAATTTGCCTGGACCCCCAAGATGAAATTTATTTGTGTAAGGTTGAGCCAAATGCAGCCACCTTCATCATTAGTATGGCACTATAACCTATGGTGAAAACAGATGCCAGGGCATGATGCTCCACGTTGATCCAAGTAGCCAAGCAACTGAAGCATTGTCTGTCGTGTTCTGGCAGCTCCTCTATGAAAGGTGGGGCAGCATTTTAAGACTGCCATTCTACATTTGGGCTGCCCTCTTGCCACACGCATGCATACAAGCATGCGCACCCACACACACACGCACGCACGCACACACACCCTGAGCTCATTACGAGTCAAAAGTTAGCACTAATAAGCTCACATGTTCAACAGTCTTCACATGTTCATTCAGAACCTGGCGGCTGCTGGGGAATCTCTGCTGGGACGTGCATCTGGTACTATTGCAGCAGCATACAGTGACAGACTTCACTCTAGCACACCGGCAGAGCAAGTCGCCGTACACGGAGACCCGGTGAGTGAAGTCTAGATAACCCAGACTGCACACAGTCTGGTGGGGAAGGGGGAATAGGACTGTTTTTAATTTGTAAGGAGTGAAAAGGTAAACAATATAAATCTGGTTGGCTCAGAAGACTGGGATGGCTAATGGAGTCTTTGCCCTCTAGATTAGCAGTAGGAATCCAGCTGAGTTTGTTAATACCCAAAGACATCAGCAGAATTTGGTAGCCTTCTGGTGCCATATGTGAACTGTGATCCTTGGTTAAACTCTTAATAGACATATGCCTGCTTCAGCTGACCTTCATGCAGGGCTCAAGCACAATTTTCTGGGGCCCACTACAAACTTGTAACATGGGCCTTCTGATCATGGGGCTGCAGCCTGGACTAAGCCCTGGTAAAGTGTACCGTCCCCCCTCCCTCCATGTGGGGGCCCTGCTCTCATGATTGGCCATTGTGGTGGCAGGCTCAGCAGAGGACCTAAGAAACGGTGGAATGAGCATGGACATTGATTTTCCTTTTTTGGAAGCTGGCCCATACATCAGTGATTGGGTCCCCATGGCATGAAGTTGGGTTAGGGCTCAGCACAGGGGGAGTTGGCACAGCTGCCCATGCTGTACCAGTCCTAAACAGAAACAGAGGAACGCAGACTCCAAGCTGTCACTTTGGCACCTCTTGCGTTACTAATACCAGCATTTTAAAAGTGTGAACTCTCCTTCCCCACCCCCAGTAAACCTCAAAGAGGAGTGGGAGAAGGGAAATGAATGTTTGGAATTGTTTGGCACAAAGTTGAGTGAGCTGAAAACCATGTCAGGCTCTGTAAATATTTATCAGATGAATTAGAGCAGAGGTTTGAAATGTTGGACAGCTGAGAAATGAGTGTTTTAGTAATTCTCCTGATAAATTAAAATGTGGGGAGATGGGGGAAGTTGTTTGTGAGTCTCAGCACTAGAGAAGCTGGATAGATCTGATATGTGGGGCTGCAGCTGTTTGGATACAGCATGTGTTCTTTGCCCAGAGGATGAGACTGTGAGAGTGACTGGTGACTTGTTCCAAAAGGGAAACCATGTTAGGAGCTGCTGTGTGGGGTTCATCATTTGTGGAGCTGATGGACTCTTCTCCATCACTTGCTGTTATGGCTCTCCCAGTGTTGGGTTTAAAGAGGAAAAGTTCAGAGAAAAAGGACTTGACTCCTATCTCATGTGTGGATCAGGAGTCACTCTATGGAAGCCAGTGGGTTTACACTAGTGTATGTCTGACTTGAGAGCAGAATTATGTCCAAACACAGCTGTTTAAGACTATAAATAAGAGAATCTGGACCAAATTCTCCTCTCAATTGCAGCAAATCTAGAGCAGTTTCATTGCTTACAGCTGAGTTACTCCTCATTTACAGCGGTGTGACTTAGAGCAGAGTTTGGCACACTATATAGACTTAAGAATGACAAAGTGATGAGTCCAAGTTCCAGCATTTGGACCTAAAGTCAAACTTCTCCAGAATATGTATAGGACTTCTACATACAGTTCCTTCTCTTTCCTCTGCACCCAAGTCAGTGTATACTTAACTATGCCTCAGTGCAGGGACTAGACGACCATTAGAGGCTCCTTCTGGTCATACAGTTCTATGAGGCTACACAGAGAGAGTGCAGAAAAGTCCTCTAGGCTTCTCTCCCACATTAAAGCTGCTACGAGTTTTGTCTGAGCTGTGACCACAGGATCTGACCCACTGTTTCTGGTGGAAGCAAAATCAATTCTGACGAGGGGTAACACAACATTGCAAAGCCAGGGCTCGGCAGGTGAGTGAAAGAGAAGTATTTTGTTTTCAAACACATTTGCAAATTTGAAGCCCTTATGTAGGACTGATTAATTGCTAGGGATTTGGAAGGGCTTTTTAATACTCTTATTTTAAACAAATCTTTTCAGTTCCTCTTTAAAGGAGCCATCTGGGCTCAGTGTGGCAGAATGGATGAGGCAGTATGAGCAGAGATGATTGCCCAGAGAAATATATACAGAAAACATAAAGTGACTATGGAGAATTCAATAGACAGTGCTTGACTCCTGCTTCTTGCTCACAGGCCAATATTTACAGCTCTCAATGTCTCCTCAGATGAGCAAGTGTCTCTCTTGACTGACGTGTCATCATCTAATGGCACATTCTATTGCCTGCTCCTTTTAAAGCTAAAACAGTCTGAGGGCGTCTGGCAGGTCTAGTGTGTGAATCATGTACAAGAGCTCCAGGATTTCATTTTACAATTGTCATCTGGCCTTTGATTGCTGGGTGGGTTCTACAACTGTGTAAGGGACTTGGAAGGGGCTACCCAAAAGAAGTGTAAGAGTTTATTATGCTCCTCTTATCTCTATCAGGGTCAATGACTTTGCAGTACTCTGTCCTTTAATATGCAGCAAAGCCACCCTTCTGGACGAGGCTTTTGGGTCTATATTCTGTGGGACATATGGGGGGGCAGCCTAGGAAATTGTGTTTTGATGGGATTCTCTCTGCCACTGGGAAGGTGCAGCCCTTTGCCTTGTCTGTGCTGATTAGCATTTATTTCTCTGCAGCTTCCAGGCTAGAGCACTTTAGAAATAAAAATGATAATGAAGCTTATTAGCGGCACTGTTACAGATCGCATAGTAATAGAAGTAATAATGCTTTAGGCAAGTTGAAAAAGAACATTGGAGAGATAAATTTCCTGTTTCAGGTGTAAATCAGCTCCCAGGGGATAGAAAGAAATGTAGGATGTTCAGGGCAGGGCAAGTTACCCCATAATTGTCCTTTACAAGGTTTCTTGCACCTCCTACAGCAGCATCAGGCAGTGGCCAGTCTCAGGAATAGGCTACTGGCATGGATGGAGACAGAAAGTAATCCCCATGGTCCTGAGGCTTGAGGGCAGGAACATGGCTGAGGCAGAGGGATAGAAGGCAGTTATTTATTTATTTGTCTTTTAATGCTTTGCCATATCCACCTTTCAGGAAATTCCTGTCTGCCTCCAAATGGCCAGATCCAGTCTTAGGCTCTGCAGGCGGGCTCCATGTGGATTCCTTTTCCTCACCAGTAATAATCAATCTGTTAGTGAAAGCAGTTGCTGGAGGTGTCTGCTTCTCAATAGAAAAGCCTCCATTGCCTGCACAGGATGTCCGTGTCAACAGCCTACAAATCCTGCTCCTGCTCTGGCCCAGGAGGGTAACGGGACTCAGCTGCACTCCCGTCTGCTTCACACATGAGCAAACAGGATGAGAGGGGGGATGGCAACCGGGAGGAATAGAGCTTTTTGCCTCCCCGTTGGGATGTTTATTACTACACTGTCAGTAGATCAGGGGAAAGAACTCTCTCACTGACTTCACAAGCTAGTCTGCATAGGCCTTTGGAAATTTCCAGTGCATCACTGTCAACAACCACTGCATTGGTGGCACTGAAGAAACTCTGAGGACAGCCAAATTCATCACACATTACCTGTCCTAGAGAAAGCAAGAGCAAGGAGAAACCTGCACCGAGAGCGACAGCACAGCTTCCAGTCACTTCACTTAAGAATTGCTAACATAACACTGACAAAGTTGGATTTTCTCCCATGAAAGCTCATGTGATAAATAATTCTGTTAGTATTTAAAAGTGCCACAGGACTCCTTGTTTGTTTTACAGCACTTTCAAAAAACATGGGCCAGGCCCCAGAACAAGGAGCTTAAAAAGATCAATTCATGTTGGGTCCTTTTTATTTGCCTCCTGGTATTCAGTGGTCCCATTTCAATCTGTACTGAGAGGGACAGAAACATACATTTTTATTTCAATGTCAGCGGTGATTCTTACATGTTCCTATGCCTCTAGGAGCTGAGACTTTAAGCAAAACACCAAATATCTTGAGTCTCATCATAAAATCCTAAGAGTTGGCAATGCCATTTGCCCTTATTCAAAGTTATGAGATTGGTTTGCTGTAGGGAGCAGGGGACAGTCTGAGAGATTGTGGACTGTTTGGGGGAGTGGTCTGGATGCATGAAAAAACTCTAGGGTTAAGATGGGGTTGTCATGCCTTATTCATTTAGATACCATTGATAAATCACTGACATTTTGTTTCATGTTCATTTGGCCTCTGTATTACTGAGACGGTATGCATGAGAGACCATGATAAAAGCTGTTCTCCTGGTGTCTTCTGAACAAGATATGGAGATAGTTTGGCTGGATTATGGCACATGCTGAGTTCTCTTTGAGGTGTTTCAGCAAAAGGGCTTGTAAATTCCCCTAAATGGGTGGCGTGCATAGTACAGACCCCTCATCTCTGTATATACTTCACTATCTCCCTCCCACCAGCCTCCAAATCCTTGTCCTCCATCCAAGGGAGATTTGCCTGGGACATGAGAGAGCATGACTTGAGTGCTCATGGCCTTTAGAAGTCACTATAACTCAGTAGCCACAAAAATCAGGATGGTGACAGTGGAAGGCTGGAAAACAGCCAGCATTGCTCCTGTGTCCCCAGGTGAGGGTCGAGCCCATTAGTTGGTGCTGTTTCAATGCCGCAATAATCTCTTTTCACTCCCTTCTCTGAGATGCTCTTACATGCAATACCCTCTCCCTCCTGGCTACACAAGCAGCCACATTCCCCAAAACAAAACCTTTCCTGAAGATTAATTTCTTCTGTGATGGCTACAACAAGCTGACAATACAAACCAGCCCCTTTGACATTCCCCCTTCTTCCAGACTTGCTAGTGAGTTCTGTCTCCTTTGAGTCCATCTTGGAACCTGGGAACTCTTTTGGGGCAAGGGCTATGTTCGTTTTGCTTCTCGTACAATGCTGAGCAGCACGCTGCTCTGGGCACTGAACAAATTAGGTAACAAACACAACTAATACAGTGCCAGAGCCCATGTGACAGTGGACAGACACACCAGAACACAAGGTCACTTCTCTGAGGATTTTACAATCTAGTCAGATGCCTGCTTACAAGAAAGTCCGTTTTCAGGAAATTATAAGGCTGTTTTAAGACCCAGGATGTAAGGAAGAAAAGAAAACAAACTAAGGGAGCCTCTTCAAGTTAATCCTTCAACAAACATGGGGCTTCACTCATAATTCTTTGGGACATTGAGACTGGCCATATTCATAAAGACGACATCAGCACATGACTTTATCCTTCTCATACCGATGCCCCCCCTACACTGATAAAGAATTGCAGGGACATAGCCAGTCAATTCCACTTGATACCAGCCCCTAGGTCATTCCAATGTTAACCAAAATGGCAGTTAGGTTCCACAGGGTGCTATTATTTCAGTTTGGGCAGGCCAGAAAAGGGCAAGACTGAGTATAGCTATGGCTCTCTGTGGATTAGGAGAAGATTTCAGTCTCCAGGGCTGTCAATCTAGCACCTTTCAACATGAAGAAAAGAAAAAAAAAGTATTACAGAAAAGACCAGTTCCCCTGCTGCGTCAGCAGTGTGAATCCTGTTGTAGGAGATAGTAAAGTGGCAGAACAGGTGTTCCAGAAGATAATAATATCTTGCTATCTAACCCCCTCACTGGTGAGTCTGAAAAAAGATAAGGAGATAGAGGAAGTCATTTTCTAAGAGCACAAATCAATATTTATTATAACGAATGGCAGAGATTGATATCAAGAAGGAAGTTGATAATAAAAAAACACAGGACTAAAATTATTATTCCTACTTATTCTCCAGGGGGAAAAAACACCAAAAAACCCAGCTTTTGCTGATTTTTTTTTTTTTTTTTTTGGTCTGTAGAAACAGCTTCTTCTGATACCCTCACTTAGATTTTCTCTGACACCCTGCTGAGGTTTTGATGTTAGACTTTCATAAGGAATATTGAGCATGAAATCTAAACATTATTTCTGGTGTCTGGTGACAGCTGATGAAGAAATAGAATGAAGGATAAAAGAGAACTTAAACTGTGCCAATCTGCTACCTTGGGAAGGCAGGAGAACCTAGAATAATTAGGACATGGGAATGGGGGTCAGAAGGTTAAAGGTGTTTATATCAGGAAAGCAGGAATCATATAGGGCAGTATAAAATGGTTCAAAATTCAAATAAATCTTTGCTTTATTATTGATGTTATTTATACTACAAGATCCAAAGGAGTAGCCATATTAGCCTAGTTCAGCAAAGCAAACAAGGAATATTGTGGCACTTTTAAAGACTAACAAATTTATTTATCGCATGAGCTTTCAAGGGAGAAAAACCCACTTTGACAAAGGCTTGAAGATGGAGAAATACAGATGAATGCGAGGAATATAAATGCAGGGAAGTGTAAGTCATAGGATCAAGTCAGACTGATACAGCAAATCAATGCCATTTAGATTCTCAAACAGTGGACAACAGCATATAGGAGGGAGGCGAGGGAAAAAGGAAAGCAAAATTACCTGTTGTAATGGGGAAAAATGGTACCGGTCATCTCTATTTATTCCTAAATTGATGGTATCAAATCTGCATATGAATTCCAGTTCTGCAGTTTCTCTTTGAAGCTTTGATTTTGTTATCCATTTGCTTAGGTACAGCTATTAACAGGTGATTGATGAAGTGATTAGGAACTGTTTCCCTATTGTTTTTTGAATGTTGTTATTTCTGATGTCAGATTTGTGTCCATTTATCCTTTTGCATAGAGAGTGTCCTGTTTGTCCAATGTATCAGGTGTGGGGGCATGTCTGGCACATGATGGCATAAATCACATTGGTGAATGAGCCCTTGATAGAGTAGCGAGCTTGATTAGGTCCCATGATGGTGTCTTTTGTGCAGATATGTGGGCAAAGTTGGCAATGTGGTTTGTTGCTGGAGTGTGTGCCTGCTTTAATGTTTAAGGTTGAGGGGCTGTCTGTAAGCAAGAAGAGATCTGACCTGATCCTATGGTTTACGCTTCCCTGAATTTATTTTCCTCACATTCATCTGTACTTCTCCATCTTGAAGCATCTGACAAAGTGAGATTTTCTTCCACAAAAGCTCATGCAATTTATACTATAGCATCAGGTTGAGAGGCCTTGTGAGAGTAAGGAGACCCAAGTTCTCTTCCTGGCTTTGCTATTGACCTACTGATTAGGACCTTTGTGGCTTAATCACTTTCCTCTTGATCATACTAATCAGGAATGCAAAAGGAAAAGAGGACTGACTGACCAATCACTGTGTGCCTTGGGTTTTCCCATCTTTTCCCTCCAGTTTCTACACTGGACTTGGTAGATTAGGGAGCCAAAGTATATCTGATTGTCACAAGAGATACTTATAAGCAGAGCCTTAAGGAGCAACAGTTGCTTTCTAGTTTCTTCCTTTGGGGAAGATGGAGTAAGTCTGCAGTAGGGCTTGGGTGATGAAGCTCTGTGTGATGCAGCTGAGGTGGTAGATTCAAGGAAGGTATGAGATGCCAGTACTTTGCCAGTTCCCTCAGCTAGTCAGGATTGCACCCAAAATCCCTGTTGTCTGTGTTAATCACACTAAGGAGACGCAGTGACAGAACAAGAGCAAGGTGCCTGCTTAACAAGATGAATGTTACTGAGAGGAGAAAGCCTTCTTATTAATCAATAGATTAAATCACTGTTCATTAAATCTCCATGATTCTTGTCTTTCTGTAAAAACAACAATTAACTGAGTCCTCTATGTACAGTATGCTCCAATTCAACTACAATTTTCAGTAAAACACTTACCATCTCATGTAGCCTGTCTTGCAATTATTTATTTATCCACATTTAACTTCTCTGGCAAATGAACAGCATTTCAGCAACAAGAATATCACAGCTAATCAATGCTGGGATTTCTGGGATTCAGTTACCATTTCTCCAAGTTAGGTGGAGCATCTTGATATATGGTGCTCAAATAATTTAATGAGATTGGCTCACTGTTACACCATTGAGACTCCTTCCATCACTTTGCTTATTTGCTTGGTTCCTCTCTGTTTGGGACTCAATACAGGGTTTCTCCCCTTCATCACAGCTTCTTCCTATTTCACAAAAAAATAGCTGGAACGGGAGTTAGCAGCAATTTCTTCCTTTGCATATTTCATCCTCATTCAACATACTCCTCAGAAATATGCTAAAATGCCAAAGTGTGCTTCTTCAAAGAACTTCAAACTTTTTGCCTTTTCAAAGATTAATTACAGTGTCTTCTAGCATCAGACACTTCCAGTTACTTTCTTCAATTACTGCATCTCTAGATAGTAACTTTTCAAGGATTATAAGTTACTGCGCCTCTTCCCCAGGAATGTCTCAGATCAAATAGGGCCTCACACTGTCAGCTTCAAGAAGTAAAACCTTTTAAAAGTGTGGTTATGTGTAAAAAAACCTGTAATAAGATGCTACTTGTTTTTGCAAAAGGATTTTAGATCATGTGTAGTTTACAATAGATCATTTTTTTAGCAGTCTCAAAATGGGATCTGAAAAATCAAGGCAGGCTTTTTCTTTGTCACATGCCACCACTAGAAACAAAGGTCCTGTTTCTGATCTCGGTCACGTCAGTGTAAAACAGGCATAGCTTTGCTGAAGTCCATGGAATTGCCTTGGTGTAAGTGAAATAAGAATCAGGTCCTCTGGCTCAGCCACAAAGTTAGCTGATGCTTTGATAGGTATGAGTGAGGCAGGATAGGACTGCAGCTCAGTTTCCCAAAGTTATGTTAGTTCTTCTGGGCTAACTGAAGTAGAAGGCAATCAGTGTTTGAGTCAGTCAAGTACTTGCTCCTGACTCTGAGACACACAAAGAGCAGGTCTCTTGAGTCATTTTTCTGACCATAGCTTTACTTTAAATCTCATTTGTTGGCCATCCAGAATTGTCTCTGTGAAATGGCTGAGAATCCTATGAGCCATCTGTAGCCAACCTGAATGCAGCTTAGCTAATGGCAGAAGTCTCCAAATTGTGTGGCATGCCCTTCCCAAGGAGGTATGAATGGTTCAAGAGTGCATGGCAGGACCTGGATCAAGCCCCATAGGGGGCAAGGAGGGAGTGCCCAGAGCCGTAACATGCTCTTTCAGTGCCCAGGGAGTGCTCCAATCAGAACGCACCGCTTGCGCTTAGTGGCACTTGCGCCAGTGCCGCAAAAGGCGTCCTTTAATAGAGCCACTCTATTGAGCTGCTCTGTGCACCTGGGGCAAAGCCTCATTAGCCCCGCTGTAGTTATGGCCATGCTCTGTGCTGAACGCTGCTTTGGACCCTGGCTGCAGCCCCAGTTTTGGTGCCTGACCCTTGCCTTGGCTCCCAGCCTCTGGCCCCAACCCCAGCCTCTCAACTATGGCCCCACTCCCAGTTTTGGCACCACTCTCAGCCCCAGTTGAGTGCACATGGGACATGGAGAGGGTAAGAGGGAGCTTGAGGTAAAAATTTTGGGGACCACTGGCTGAGGAGAAGGGGTTTCAAAAGCCTAACATTCTGTAACTGGCAGTTTCTATTCGTGTCTGGCAAATCTTTCCATTGACTCCTAAACGGTTACACCAATGAGTGGAACTGAGTGTTAAGTAAGGAGTTTGGAAGCAGAAACATAACATTTCTCATGCCCTTCTCTTCCTATTCTTTAATTGGAGGGACAGTAATCGCCAAGGATAGGGCCAGATTCATGGATGTCGCTTATTGGCAAGGGTTAAAGTATAATTTGGTGGGCCCTAGAACCCTCCTAAATTTCTGGGCCCCCCTCTTGAAGGTCTGGGCCCCCTTTCACCTACCCTAGCTACTTCCCCCCACATGCCTACCCCCCACCCCAGCTGCTGCCCCCACACACCTACCCGTCACCCCAGCTACTATCCCCCAAACACCTGCCCCTGACCCCAGCTACTGCCCCCCATATTTCTACTCCATGCTCCAGATATTACCCCTGACCTGAGCTAGTACTCCCCACCCCAGCTATGGCCCCCAGTCCCCATCTCACTACTGGTCCCCCAAACCTTTCCCCAAACCTGCCCTGAACCTCCTGTCTCACCGCCGGTCCCCCAACCTACTGTTGCACTGCACCGTCTTCCCCCCGCTGCCCTGGGCCAACCACCTCCCTTGCGCCCTTTCCCTGCTGAGCTAGGTCGCCTGTCCCCAAACTCCCCCCAGAGCGCCCTTATCTGGATGCCGTGACAGCTGGCTGCCACCACAGGGAACTGCCTTGCCCCAGGCTGAGGCTGCAGCCTGGAGGCTGCTCTCACTGAGCATGCTCAATGAGACTAGGCTCAGGGTGGGAGATTTAAAATCTCCCAGCCCAAGGCAGCTCCCTGCCCTGCTGGAATGTGGTGGAACGGTGTTCTGGGGACTGACATTTTTAGGGGCTCAGCATTTGCCAGGTCCCTAAAAATAGAAAATAGAGCCAAAACCCTGCATTCTGGCTCCATTTTCTATTTTTAGAGAGCCTGGAATGCTAGGCCCCTAAAAATTGTGGGCCCTGGAATGCTGTTCCAGTATGTTCTGGCTTACTTTAACCCCTGCCTGTCGGGGTATTACACAACCTGAAGGGCTGTGTGTGGTGGTGGGCAGGGGTACTATGTGCAATATCTTCAAAGCAGGCAGGAGGAGGGAGAAGGAGATGGAAAATCATCTGGGCTTTGGAAGTGAGATCTGTAGACTGAGGGCCAAGTCAGGTAGGCCTGAAATAGACTCAAACGTAAGGCAAAAATGCTGTCTGTCCCCTCCTCTGCACGAAGTTCTCAAGAAGAAAGGATGGTAGAGAAGACTGGAGAGGCACAGACTACAAAGCAAACATGTTAATTTTCTCATTTTAACTGACAAGGTCAGGAGAGGCCCTGTCAATAACTGTGCTCAGATGAGAAATAGTGTTCCAAAGAAAGTGGGGGACACTTCATCATTTGAAACGACGGAAGTCTTGTAGCACCTTAACAATTTACAAATTTCTTTGGGCATAAGCTTTCATGGACTGCAACCCACTTCGTCAGATGCTTCATCACTTGAGTTAATTAAAACTATGCTAGACAAAGCACTGGAGAGACTTTTCTGGGGAACTATCCTGTAGTGATCTGCCATAGGAGGGAAAAAATGGCTTAGATATCCTAGCTTATTCTTTTCATTGTTAATGTCTATGGGAGAAATACCCTGCAAAACACCTTTGTGTCTATTTACATAATCAGAGAATGTGGCCCGATGGGTCTTGATGTGCACAGAGCTCTTATGAGGCTGAGATGTGGAATGTTCTACACAAAGAGATATCTTTCACATCCCAGTGCTGCTTTCTGGAAATTAACAACAAGGAGCTGTGTGGCACTTTAAGACTAACAGATTTATTTTTTGCATGAGCTTTCGTGAGAGAAGATCCCACTTCCTCAGATGCCTCGAAGATGTGTGAACTTACAGAAAGGAATGAAACTAAATGCAAGGGGGTGTAAAACATAGGATCTAATGATTATCCAACGTGCATTCTCATTTGGAGGTCACCGCCTCATTTGATGACCTTTTCCTTTCGGGAGGGTGAATCCAGAATGCATTGCATTTCATATCACCATTCCAGCCACTGAAAACAACCTGGAATGAAATACAATTGATTGATATTTGCAGAGACAACCGGAAAGCATCACTGTCTTATGATCTCTTCTTTTTTTTACATTTTTTAATGATGTTAACACCCTTTTAAATGAACTTTTTTCCATAAGATGAACTGTTGAGTCGATTAGGTTTGTTTGCTTTGGTTATTTGCTCAGCATATAATTTGTGCTACCATGAGAGACTCTCCCC
This sequence comes from Podocnemis expansa, assembly GCA_007922195.1. Classification (NCBI taxonomy): domain Eukaryota; kingdom Metazoa; phylum Chordata; order Testudines; family Podocnemididae; genus Podocnemis; species Podocnemis expansa. The sequence goes on from ML681991.1 coordinate 24,909,567, forward strand.
TGTTTCCGGTGAAGTGATGATGTAATTTATATCATCCCGATGAACTGATTCTCTTATCTACATTGTCAGTACAGCATCTAATGAAATAATGAAATATGCAACAATTCAGCTATAGAAACGACCTCACTTTTAAATTAGCACTAATTAGAGATAATTATCTTGGCTGGTTTGATATTTCTATGTAATGAGCCTGAGTTCTCTTTCATTAAGGGGTTGGGGTGGTCAAATAAATGAAATGATGCATTGAAGATGCACAAATACCTTTTATTTCTGATTTATTTTTACATTTCCAAGAGCTCCACTCTTCTCTTTGATGCCATTTTGGTTGATTGCAGGCTCTGGCATTTCTGAGAATAGCCATTTTTTTTTTAATGCATCCCATGGCTTTCCCACAACCCTCTCAAATGGACAGCCAGGAATTTGCTTGGGGCCTGCACTTGGATGGTGTGCTGCAGGGTTAACACGGTGCTCCTATGCACCTGCAGGTCACTGAGAGCTGGACACAGAGCCCCAGCACCTGCTCTGTGCTGTCCTAACACTAGCAGTCCTGCAATTCTCCTGTGCATCTGCCTGACAGCCTGAATAGGGATCTGACTGTTTTTCTTCCCTTTCTCTTTCTTGGCAGTTTTGTCACTCCAGACCTAAGTGCAACCCAGGATGCCCCAACACAGCACTACCCCTGAGGTTTGTTGCATAAATCATATACTCAGCACAGAAATGATTAGGAGTCTTGGACTCACTGAAAAAGCTTATCTCTCTGCATCTATGGTATTTCTAATGCACTCTCTGTGAATCTAGCTGTCTGTCCATCATCTTTCTAAGGCACTGTGCACTATCTGATGTCTGTCTTTGTGGGGTATTTCAAAAAGCCCTCATAACCATGCGTCTCGCTGTCCCTGTACTGTATTTCTATTACACTGTAGTTCAGTCTGTCTATTTTTGGTGTTTCTAAAGCACTTATCACTACAATTTCTAGATGATCTATCATATGTCACAAGATTACCGTTTACATCCAGTAATCAATAATTTGCAATAGACTCCCCATTTCTCCAGGGAACTTTAACAGCCCAACCCATGACAATTTGCCAGGGTGAAGCACACTGAAATGCAATAAAACTAGAGAACACTCTGTCCCATAGCCCGGCACGCTTGATTCGCTCCCACTCTCTTCACACTTCCATAACCTTCAAGGTGCAAAGACACCAATAAAGTGGGAATACAGAGTGTGTGTTTGTATGAAAGCAGCAGCACTGTACTGAGAGATGCTAACCTGTGCCCTCATTCCAGTTGGGGGAGAGCGCCATGGCAAAGTGGGTTTTGCTTAGAAAGAGGCCACCTAGTAAGTAAAGGGCTACTGACTACAAACTGCCATATAATTCTGTCAGCACCTGCTTTATGGGCCCAAAATGGGTCAGAGTGAAAGGTTTCCTTTTTTTTATGACTCATGCTTAGTCCCCGTTAATGAAACAGCAAGTTCTCCCTCCTTCCCTCCTCCCGGCTTCTGCCTAGTTATGATCAAGGCCTTATTTCCCTCCCCTTCTCAGTGCAGGAAACCATTGGCTGGTTTGCTGAGAAAAATGTATTCTGTGTACTTCCCTGGTTTTCGTCGCTTAATTGGAGGAATGCCTTGAGGTCCCCTGGCATGAAGCGGAAGGCCGGTGGTGGCAAGCAGCCAAGGTAATTATGGTTAAATGGTCCTCTCAGAGTCCCTGAAGAGTCTTTACAAATCATTGGGTAACGGCTGTAGTTCAAGAGAGTGTAGTCTTTGGGGAGCTTGTATAATTACTGAGTTGTGAGTCTTTCTGGTAGCACTTGCTCATCTTTCCCTCATGCCCCTTACCCTCTCTCCTGCCACCCTCTTTCGTCCACCTTCTCCGTGATGCTCTTTACCCAGCATGCAATTTATAACAACAACCCTACATTTGAACTCTCACTTGCAAGGACCAAAAGGAATAACTGACCCATCAGATGCTACCTATTTTCTTAGACTGGTTCTGTTGTCCATTTCAAGCCTGGGGAGGGGTGGCTTTGCAGATGGCACCATGTTTCTGGAAGTTCAAGATGGGGCAGAAAGCAGGGTGGGTGGCTCAGAACAGTCACTTGTGCCTGTGTAGTTTGTTGGGCAGCTCCAGCAGTGGAAAATGCTGCAAGACATGGGGCCATGAAACTAACAACACTGCAGATGCAGGGGAGCAGCTTCAATAACCCACAAGCAATTCCCAAGAACAGCTTTGGAGAGGGGTTCTGGCGGGTGAAGAGACTGTAAACATAGACTCACTCACCAGTTCTGATCCATCCTCCCTGTGCATCAAGGCACATCTGCTCCCTTTAGTGACAACAGCTCTTTCTAGTTTTTCTTTTACTGTTGTTAACGCTAACAGTTTGCACTGAACCAAGTACTGGTTTTCCCAAGTATTTATATTTATGTTTCTTAGAATCTTCTTTAATGCTATCACGAACCCTTTATGGGTCCAAAGTAACTTATGAACTGCCATCCTTGTGATATTTCAAAGACTAAAGGCCAGCTTCATAGCTGCTGTAAATCAGCATGATACCATTAAAATCAATTTATGTCAGCTAATGATACAGGCCTAGGTCTTGAGTTAGTTTGCCCTTAACACCCTGAGGCATTAAAATATCCCATAAACACCAGACACAAATATTAAGCTCTTGGGCTTCCTGGGATTCCAGTGGAACCCAAATGTTCTCATACTGCATAGTCAGGACTCAGGGCAGCAATGTTAAAATTAGATAATTTCTATTTCTGTTAAACCTTGTGCATCATCAAAAAATAGTCGGCTAAGCACTGATTCAGGAATCTTTATAAATACTGATGATGTAAGAAGTAGAAAAACTGTCAGATTGGGTTTTCAGAACAAGGTGGCGTTTAGGGAGCCCATAGTCAGGAAAACAAACTTTTGGTTTACAAACAGACCAAAGTGAAACTGAGATCCTTGAGAAGGGTAAATACAATACATGTGACTTTTGAAGTTGCTTTTCTGGCTCTAGCTATCTTTTCCAGTGATGGGGTTAGAAGTGGCTCTTAGATACAAAGATGGTAGGTAGTTATAAATATAACTGATAGAAAGAAATGTTGCAATATCCTATTATATTTAATATGTCATATGACGATATTGAAAGTTCCCAGGTGACACTGTTACACATAGTTTCATAAATTTGACTTAACTGACTGTAGAGGTAAATTCTTGGAGGAATATTTACTGTTGGCTGTGGTTCAATTCTTTTTAGAACTGGTGTATATTGTTAATAAATTTTTTTCCTTGATTGAACGTCTCAGAGTGTTTCTTAGGTTCTGCCTACAGATACAGCCATATAACCAACCATCTACCTATGGTACTCACCTGTCTGCTATTTCCATTGTATTTGAACTTCTCATAGTCTTTAATATATTTATCCTTTCTATCACCCTGGGAGGTAAAAGAATCCTATTTAATAGGCACAGAACTGAGGCATGCAGAGGCTAAGTGATTTGCCCAAAGTAAAATCCAGGAAAGCTGTGGAATAACTTCTGGACTCTGGAGTTGTAGGCTGGTGCCCTGCCCACTGAACTGTCCTTCCTTATGGTGTCAAAACAATAACTGACAAATCAAAATCATAAATTAGTACTATGTTCGGAAGATCCCCTCAAGATTCCTAACCAGGATTTTTGAACATCCAGAGAAGATCATGCCCCCCTGAGGATCCATACTAGTTCTTACACTGAACCCGGTGTACCCTGGGTCAGAACTTCAGGAGGTATGTAAATGATATGAAGATATCCATCCACTGTAAATACATGCAATAAAGGTTGCAGTCATGTACCTCAATACTGAGCTTCACTGTCTTGGTTTAAGAAGCATAGGACACAAAGTGCAAAGGCCTCTGGGCACATTAATAGAAATAAATGCATACAATGTGACAATAAAGGCAGGTAAAGTCTCAGGCTCCCAAGAACTGGCAATCTAAATATCAGTATAACCTTCTCCCCCTGAAAACAGCAGGGATGCCAGATTCACATTAGACTGAGTCCTCTGTGCCTGGAGCACAGGTGGGAAGAAAAAAGGCAAAAAAGACAACAGGACTTAAGGCCCCTGAAAAACTGGGACAGCCAAAGCATAAACTAAAATAACAGAAAGCTCAGACTGCAATGCAGCCTCTTCCTTCTGCTTACCTGCACAAACTGATGCCATTTGCCTTTGCAACCTTAGGAATTGAGCAGGTCTCCCCCCTTCTGCTTCTTCATCATGAGGCCTGAACCCTGGGACACGTGGGGCCAAATGTTCAGAAGTGCTCAGCACCCAGCAGTCTCATAAACCAGCTCTTTTGAAGATCTGGCTTCAGCTGTGAGTGCTGAGCCCTATTGAATGTTCTGGCTGGAATGGACATGAAACACCTCACTGGAGACTGCTGGAAGCCTGGAACCAGCTCTGTAAAGCCCCAGGGGGAGACTCCTTTGTGCTTCCAGATTATGCACTGTTAATACTACACTTGATGGGTGATCAGGAAGATCAGGAACACCCTCCTCTTGGTTATCAGAGGAGGTTTGCTGGGGCCACCTTGACACGGCATCCTGCATTTCAGTCGCTTTCTCTGTCACAGGTCAGTGGAAACAGTGAGCCCAGTGTTCTGTCCCCACTGTGGTCCTAGCACTGAGAGAAGCTCTTACACCAGCAAGATGAGTTGATGCTATTGCAAGGACAGCAGATAGGCCTGTCATGTGGATTGCAGGAATGGAGACTAATCTGGAATCCCTGGATGGCGCTCTGAGGCATACTGTCTGCGACAACTGAACTTTGCTGGACTGTGCCCACAGAGTCTCATCCAGTGGAAATCCTACCGCAACCAAGATGTCCCAGGGAATTGTCAGATCCAAAGCTTCAGTCCCCACAGCTAAAACAAGACTATTTTATCTGAGAGGGAAAGAGGGTGACAACCCCACTATTCTGTGGTTCAGTTCGTGCCTGGTGCCTGAGAACATCTGCAGCAAAGTCTGGGGAGCTGTACTTCTTATTCCAGTTTGGAATTTGCCCCACGTGTGTCCAAGAAAGTATGAAAAAGGGAATAAGATTCCTTACAGGTTTCCTTGTCCCAGGAAGTTAGGCATTCAGACCGCAGCCTCTACTAACAAACAGCAACAGTCATTCAGGGCCAAGATCCCTCTCAAATCTTCCTGAGGATGGGCAGAAAATAAAGCCACACAACTCCCCTTGTTAGAGTACATCAAACACCTATGTTCTTGTCGTAGCTCTGCCTCTGCTGCTCTATGACTGGGGTAAGTCGATTAACTAATCCACTTCTCAGTTTCTCCATGTGTATCCTAAAACTATAGCTGTCTCCTACCTGCCTCTTTGATAGTTGTGAGGTGCCATTTATTTTTCATGCAACACTTCAGGTGTTTCAGGGTGAAGCATTCAAGTATTAATATTGAACAGAAAAGTCTGATTTAAAGGAGGCTTCTTCACTGGGTTTTCAGACAGGAATCACCTGTTGCAGCTCATTATAAGGATTAAAATAAAAAAACCCTTTTCTTTTCTTGAGGAATGTAATTATCAACGGACTGATCAGTGCAGTGGTGATCCAAGCAGTGACTGGCTACAGTACCAGATATGAATTCTCTGGAAAAGCCCTGCCTCATCTATTAACAAACCCATGTGCTTGTTCCTCTCCCAGCCATGTGCTTGAGTGTCTTTTTTTTTTCTTTCATTTCCCATTACGATGGGAATAATAGGCTCAGCACTGGGCAACTGTCCCTCTGTCACACCCTCAGGTCCAGTCCGCTTGGTCGTTGAAATGCCCTGCCATACAATTACTATTATTTAATTAAAATCCCCCAGATATCACTGACAATCCCTCACCTCCTCTGCCCAGAGCCTCTTGCTTCCCAGCACGTCACCAGGCATAGCATGAAAAACATCCTCCACATCCCCAGCTTTTCCAGCATCAGGGCTCAGTTACAAGGATGTGACTGCCCCTTCCTGTGGTAGGGATGGAGCTCCTCCAGGAGGTTTGTACAATGTTGGGCCTCCCTTACTGCTATAGTTTGCTGGCAGATCCCTATGGTTTTATGGGAGACCAAGCTCAGATTCAGAGGTGGCCTGTACAGCCACATTAACTGTGAGTCCCTGCGTTCCCAACATCCCTATTGGGGATCATTGTTGCCAAGTGGCTGCCCCAGCACCCTGGGTGGAATGAGTGTTGTGGAAATGATAATATGGCCTCACACTAGCCTGCCATGTGCTAGGACCAAGATACAGGGCTGGCTGTAGCAATGAGCCAGCATGGCACTGGCTTGGGGCACCAAAGTGGAGAATGTCCAGTACAAGGACCCCAAAGGTGATGCTGAAGGGATGGCTGATCCCCTCATCATATGGATAAGGGAGATGACCTCCAAATTTGTTGATATGGGGGCAGTGAGGGAGGTGAGCCCACCAGCCTTGGAGCATCTCTGGACAGGGTGACTTTAGGGACCCTGGTACTGCATTGACTTCAGAAGTGAATCTGACCCTGTGGTTCTTAGAAACAAAGCAATTTCTATTGCAGTGCTGAACACAAGTTGTATCATTATGATACTTGATTTCCTTTTTAATTTGCATATATAAATTAATTCACATCTCATTACAGTCTAACTTGTCTTCCCTCTCTCTGCACAGGTGGCACTCCCTTTAACTCTTTTGCTGCCATGCAATAATCCATGCAGCATACAGTGACTAGGGGCCTTGATGTTAATAATTAATACAGCAGGTTGGAAAAAAAAGATTTTTACTAGGGCCTAAATAGTTTCTATACATTTTTGTCTCCTCAGATTTGATCAAAGCTATAAACGTCACCTGCAGTTTTAACCAGTAGCAAATCTGTGCTGGATTGTGTACAGAACGGCTGTCTTGTAGTAGGCAATGTTTGCTGCCACTGTGTGAGTGCTACACAGGCTCTTGTTTAGATTTACATTTCAGAAGGAACAGGCCTGCCAAGTTTAATGTTGCACATCTCATCTGCTTAGTGAATTTGCATACAGTTCACAGCAAGACAACATTCCAGCTCTGGGTTTTTCTTTCCTCTTTCTTTCTTTTTTTTCCAAATGGTCTATGTTTATGTCTTCCCATTCCTTAAAATTCCTTTTGTCTGCCAGATGACACAGGCTCTCATTCAATGGAACCATTCAGAGCTGTCTTAAAGTGCATTCGTTTCAGGTGGATGTTGGCTTTTTGGGACAGCATGGAGACCAAATGCAGAGAGAAAACAGCCCACGCTACTGGACACTATCACCGTGGGAGGGGTAGAATACCTGCAAGGATTTTCAGCTCTCTGGAATTGGTTTTCAACAGCAGGTGATAGACGCTACAGTGAAACCAGACACACTTTCGACCCATTTATCAAAGTGCCTGCAGGTCACATTTCAAGCCTGGCAAAACAATAACAAATGCTGAGCAATGAAAATCCATCTGTGCCACTTGAGTGTTTGTTTTAGTAAAGAAAAACAATCAATGTGCAAGCCTAGTGACGGCCTTCCCTTGTCCTGCTGCTTCCCCTTTGAGCAAAGATTTGGAATAGAAACTAGCCCTTCTAAGACCCAAAGAGGAGATCCTCCCTTCTCTTCCATCAGGATTTTGGAACAATCAGAGTAGAAACAAAAGCTGGATGATCCATTCCAAGATTTAGAGTTACATTTTGGACATTTAACCAAGCACAGGGCGGATTTGATTTTTTTTCAAGGTGTGAGGGAAAGTCTTGTTTGGATGATTTTGCCAATTGAGCTGGCCCAGAGAACAGAATAATCCCACCCATTTAACCCTGTCTAGCACCTTCCCCAAATGTTGCAAAAATGTTATGCAGTGATTTCCTTTGGCACCAAAGCTAAATGCAGAAGCATCACCCAGAATTAACTGTACTGCAGCGGCATGGATATTAGCCTCTTACAGAGTGATAGGAAAGGGAATTGAGTGCAAAAGATCAGACACTGAGATTCTCATTAACTTTTGCTAACACCTGAATGACTGACAGACACTTGCCTTTTCAGATTATTTTCTGCACATTTCCAGTCCATGACCTTGGGTGCTCTTCAGCCCCTTTTTACTTAATATGCAATGTCACCAGAGCTAGGGCGATTCAGTGATGCGGAGTTATCTAAACTATGCTTAAATAGACGCATCCAAACCCGGGAACATATGTGAGTATTTGTATGCAATTTCATATGTGGTCTCTGTGTCCTTGATTCTCTCTCTCTGTGCCCTGCTATCTTTAAACTGAGTGAAGAGTGCAGCATTCAGGAGTGCTAAAGGATTTCCTACTTCTCATGACACGCTCTCCCCTCCGCCTTTTAGCCTTAGTTTACACATGCCGTAGTTTAGAGCAGCAGTCGACAGGTGACACACAAGGTATATAAAATATCTTGCATATCTACCATCAATTTATTAACTCCCACTTACCTCCCCCTACTCACTGAGCTAAGGTGAACAGAAAAGCTGTCCTGTCACCTTAACACTGCACTGCTTTTGGGACTGGAGTTATTGATGTGAACTCTGGAGCGATTGAAGGCGCCTTGACAGACCACTCAATTGAACGCAGAATAGCGCACTAACGGTGGCGATTTGCCGTCAGTATAGATGTAGCCTTAGAAAAGCCAAGCCACAGATTATGGGCAAAGGCAGCCTTTGGCTATCGGGGGCCCTAGTTCAAGGCCCATTGTGGGGTCTCCCTATAGGCCCACAGGCCCCCCTCCCATGGTCCCATCTCCCCCACCATGTTCCTGGCTCCTCTGCCACCAGCTCCGCCCTGGCCCTCCCATCACTGCTCCAGCTCCCTGCTGCTGGCCCTAGTTGCCCATTTGCCAGCCCCAGCAGCCAGCTCCTCCTGCTACCAAGGCAACTTTTGGGGTAGGGAAAGCAGGTGACAGGGCCCCCTTCTGCATGCGGCCCTAGGTGTGCACCTGCTTTGCCTACCCCAAAAGCTGCCTCTGACTACAGGAGAATCTATCTGTATTGCTAATGAAGCCAGGCCAAATTTGCATACAGCTGGTGGAGAACCTTTAAGGCATGACCTTTCTGGACGCCCTATGGCATTTTATATTATGAGATAACTGGTAAAATACCTTCAGACACTGGCACATCTGGCCCATTGTTTGAAGTTTGTGTATAAAGAGCAGCAAACAAAACCTGGCGAACTGCATAAGTTCCAAAGATGTAGCCTTGTTTTGCTGAACTAGACTATCATATTTACAGATTCTGTAAATTCCCCATCTTCAAGTGTCTGATGAAGAGGGATTCTTGCTCACAAAAGTTCATGCGATAAATAAATTTGTTAGCTTTTAAAAGTGCCACAGGACTCCCTTTTGATTTAAAAAGAAAATAAAAAAGCATAAGAGGATCTCAGCTAGTGCTCTAGCTCAGTGTTTTTCAAACTTCGGGTCAGGACCCAGTACTGGGTCGCAGACCCTCAGGCACTGGGTCACACCACCTCCTGCTACCACTATCAAAAAACTAGAGTGCATTGCTCAAAGATGTAATTGTTGGTTTGCGGGCATAAATTATTTTTTTCAGCTGGGTCCTGAGAAAAAAAGTTTGAAAACCACTGCTCTAGCTTTTCTCCTCTGGAGGACCAGATTCCAATGTGTTTTTATATCATGCATAAAATGAATGGGATAGATTTTCATACCAGACTCTTTGGAACATTAGTACATTCAACACATGCCATTATGTCCACCTAACACAATTCACAGGCTCTGCTGCAGTCAGCACCAGCCCAGCAGACACTGTGGCAGATTGGGATTTCGGGGCATTAACAGAGCTATGTGAGGGGTCCAGGCCTAGAATCAAAGGGGATTCTACAGGTTGGGACTGAATTGCATCAGCAGGGGGAATTCAGGGCTCAATTAGCAGTGACAAGCTGTATTGGCACAGAGAGAAGAAGAGAGAGAGCGTGTTCATGCGTTGAACCTATGACCTGATCACGGAAAGTCAATAAGTTTTGGGTAAAATACAATTATAGAAATAATAATGGAAGTTATTGAAGCTGTAATGAGCAGTAGGAGAATATAAATAATTGGTTTAGCAAGCCCATTTTATTGGTGTGGGGCCTAGGGCAAGATGTTTTGTGGTGGTCATGCTAAGCCTGGGGTTTTTTTAGTTAAAAATTATTTAGGCCTGAAGGACATAACCAAAGCCACAATTTCTTCCTTCTCATCTGTGCATGTAAAAAAGTGACATCAAGTTGCATAAGTTAAAGGCAGTTTGGAGGCTTTTTGCAATATGGCAACTAGGTAGGCAAGGCCAAAATTATGTACAAGAATTATTAATAAGTGATTGATACAAATTATTAATATTAATGATGAGAAACTTAGTTAGGTATACCCAGCATGCCACATATAGATTATGGGTAGAACGTGATCAAAAAGGCTGTGTAGTCAAATAGTTACATAAAGAAAAAGTTGTTTGAAAGATCAATCTAGTTACCTAATTTTGGGGTACACAGGGCTCCTAAAACAGTGCAAACTGAATCAGGATCAACTCTCTAATCTGCTCTACTTACTTTTCCTTCCATCTTTGTTTCTAATGCTCTCCACAGCATAAAAGTATGAACCAGACAGGAAATCTCTTTAATGCACTTATTTAATTCTTAGGTATATTGATTTTTCTGTTTATTGGTAATAACTGAAGCCCCTAACTTTCCAAGTTTGTTCCACCAGTTTTATCTTAATGGACTGCAAGTAGCCACCTGAAGAAGAACCTGTTATCTGTGACAAGTGCATGTTTCACCCCAATGAATAACTTTATAATTAGCTGTGTGTGTGCGCACATACGCGCACACATTTTGAGACTGAAAACAGGACTAGCAAGTGTCTGGATTTCCCCCTCAGCCATCTGCCTTCATTAGCTCTTTTTACTAATAGTAGCTCCTCCCAAATTTTTAATACAACCTTTTGGGGATGTGACAGGTGCTCTTTAATCTTACCCACTGACAGACTTGCTGATGTGAAGCCTTTCCCCAAGTTCTTTTCTCTAGTCTGTGTTCACGGTGTGGTTTGATATTTCTTTCGCTGCAGTCACAGCCGCTGTGGGCTTCTCTCCATCTGTCCTGTCACAGTCTCCTCAACAGAATAGCAACAGAGTGTTAACTTTGTTAGGCTTCCTATTTGCCTTTTGGTTTTCCCTAAAAATCATCCTCTCAATCCCTCCCTTTGGCTTTTGCTCTTCTGAAGCCAGGTGATGATGGTTGGGCACTGTCAGAAAACAATCTAATACAGCTTAAAAAGGGAAAACATTCTCTGTGTAGACAGGCCGACCCTTAGCGCAGGGGCCTCAAACTCAAATCACCATGAGGGCCACATGAGGACTAATACATTAGTTGAAGGGCCACACAACTGAAACTTTTTCATACAATGGTATTGCAAATATCTACAACAATAGTGTCATTGTGGGGGACATGAAATAACTTTAGGGGCCTCCTGTGGCCTACAGGTTGCAAGTTTGAGACTCCTGCCTTAGGGTGTGATTGTCCCAAACCTGCAGCTGCAGTAGGCAGTCTCTGGTCCTGCTGGTTTAGAGACAAAGAACATTTACAGCTGTGATCCAGTTACTTGCTCTAACTGCCTGAACCCTCCCCTCTCTGCATGGAGAATAAATATATGCCAACTCTGAAGCCGTTCTCTTCCTCCATTTGTCTCCACCACACACACCAACCCACAGAAATTTGTCAGAGCCCTACATTAACAAGAATGCACATATTCTCCAAACTATATGTCTGAAACAGGCTTAGCCCTAATAAGCAGTCTTAGCTGATATCTGCATAAAAGACACCATCCTAGCACCTAATTAAGCCAGCTACTCCATCAAGGTCTCATTCACCTGGTGATCCACCAATGTGCTTTATACCATTGTGTGCCAGACATGCCCCCACACCTCATGCATTGGACAAACAGGACAATCTCTGCACAAAAGAATAAATGAGCACAAAACTGACTTCAGAAATCACAATGTTCAAAAACCAGTAGCTGAACACTTCAATCTTCCTAATCACTCTGTTGATTGTTAACAGCTGGGCTCAAGCAAAACCGAAGCCATCAAGACTTTAAAGAGAAAGAGCAGAATTGGAACTGATATGCAGATTTGATTGTGTGAAAGCAGGATTAAATCATGACTATGGATTCTTTTCCCATTACAACAGGTGATTTGACCTCACCTTCCTCTATGCGCTGTTTCCCTTTGTTTGAATCTTAACAACTGCTTTAATCTGCTGTTACAGTATGGCCTGATCCCTTGTCTTACACTTCCCTGTGTTTATTTTCCTTGTATTCTGTACATCCCCCCCATCTTTAAAGCATTTGATGAAGTGGGATTTTCTCCCATGAAGTTCATGCGACAAATAAATTTGTTAATCTTTAAGTGCCACAGGACTCCTTGCTTGTTCAGACTAATACAGCTACCCTTTTGGAAGCCGTAGCTACAAGACAGGTAAGTAAGCACTTTACTAACAAAGTGTTGCAGAGGTAGTGTCACAGCCAGGTGCCACAGATCTTTAACTCTTTCACTGCATACTGTGTAGTGGGGTGTGGTAGATCAGGAATGAGGTACATTAAAGAGCTAATAGGGTGTGCTCCAGATTCAAAGAACTGGCCTAATCAGGTGGAGGAAACAGCTCACACTGTGCCTAACTCATAAATAACTTGCTTTCATGAAAATGTATTAAATTAACATCTTCCAAACAACAGCAATAAAAAGGCCTCGCTAGCAAAACCCTGCTTCCCTTGTTGACATGGCAAGCTACAAGATCCAGCTCAGCTTATCCTATTAATTAAGTTACTGGAAACTCTCTTAAGACCTTATTGCTTTTAAGCATTCCTGTCATTGGTTCATCAACTCCACAGCCTTGGACTAGACATTTATGTGGCTAATGAGAACAACCGCATTTACATGAGCTAGAACAAAAAGAAATAAAAGGGATTTAAAGCTTCATGCTTCAGGGCATAAGCCAAGCACTAACTGAGAGGGGCCAGGAAGGAATGTCCCCAAAGGACTGTTTACTCGATAATTGTCTAGTAGGAAGTTTCTTGCATCTTCCTCAGAAGCAGCTGCTAGTGCTGATGATAGAAGACTGCATAAGATGGATCTCTGGGCTGATCCAGGGCAGCCGTTCTCTGCTCCAAATAGGGCAGGAGAATTGGTTAGTCAAAGAGGGCAGAGGTTTAAACAGCCCTTTTGACTGTAGGCCTCAAAAAAGGAGGTTTCCGCATCACATGTATCAGGACAAAAAGCAAACTGTCCTTCTGGGGCTCTGTACTTGTTAGGCCTCTGCTGCAGGTTACAGAACCAAAGTGGTTGTATTAAGTTTTGGATGCCGAGAGTAGCAGAGAATGAAACCTCAAATTGTTTGGAGCCTCCTGTCAGAAATGGGACCATCCTCACTCTGGAGGCTTTTCAGTCAGTTGAGCTCATAATCTGGTGTGTGTTGGCTCTCATTTTACCCTGACTTGCAGTGCTCCCAGGGAATTATCTAAATGTCAATACACAGTTTCTGACCATTTCTGCTGGCTGGATTTATCCACTCTCTGGCTTCCTCCAGTCTCAGGCCCACTTCACTGCCCCAGCCGTAACTGGTCTCAACTGGCTCCAGCTATGCTCCTTCCTCACAAGCTGTGCAGCCAGTACAGAGCAACTTTTAACTGTGCCTGTGACAGCCCTTGGTGCCCTCTGATCCCCTCTAAAAACCTTTAAAAATAAATTACCACATAGTGCTCATGCTCACCAAGTACAAAGATGAACCCATTCACCACACCATTGCATCTATTCATTCCCAAACAGTACAGAGCCCATGAACACAGAGTTTTCTGTGGCATACACTGACAACCAGAGCCCAAGGTCTCTGGTCAGCAAAGCAATTCCCCGTGATGTGTGTGAGTGGCTTTGTCCTTTGTGCTTAGGGGACTAGTACAGATGAGCAGGAAAGTTTGGCCCAGCACAGCTTTGGAGCTCTCCAGGAACCCTGCCCTATGAAGCCCGAAGAGAAAGGAATAGAAAAACTGGTTGGACAGAAAAGAACTGAGCCTATTCTGTTTCCCAATTCATCCTATAAAGCTAACTAAGTATTTTAGGACTATCCTCAAAACCACCCAGCAATTTCATCTGTTGGAAAAGGCAGCTACCTGTCCAGGAAGAATGTTATACCTGCACATTAGAGAAAAAAACTGTCTCCTGACTTATTCTCAGGTACAATTCAGCTTTGTAGAGACCTTTAGATTTGGGAGTTATTCAAGAAACTCATAAAAATCTTCACAGAAGAAGCCATTTGCACCCTTTCTTCATCTGGGTCCTCCATCATCTAACATGACCTGCCAGTTACAGCTCCTTAATTGACAGGCGGAGGGTGTGTTCTCAGTGGACAGCCCTCAGCCTTTCCTGCTTAGTCAAAATGAGCTTTTTAACTTTCAGGACGGACATAATGCAAGATGCACCTGCTTGCTCAGGAATGTTTTTAGGGGGCATTGGTCTAAGAGGGGAGAGTTTCATTTAACGATTCCAGTGGGAAGGGCTTTCAAGCACTTTTTGGACATTATGGAACAGATTCTGATTTGAGCCACAGCAGAATAAAACCCAGGGAAACTCCAATGAACAGGCATAATTGAGTTCAGATTCCTCCCAAAGCAAATTTGGTTTTATATGTTGTCAGGGTGTCAGGCAGTAGCTGGTAAACACAGCACAGGTGAAGGACCAGTCAAAACAAAACAAAACAAAACAAAACAAAAAACCCTGCCCTGTGCTTCAGCTTTCTCAGTTCCCCAGTTAGCAGAAGCAAAGGCTGAGAAAAACTCAGACCCTCCTCAGCTGGTGTAAGTCAGCATAATTAACCTGAATGACTCTGCACTGATGTACACTTGTGGAGCATCTGGCCAACTAACAGGAAAGTCTGTTCTTAGTCTCTTTACAACAAAGATGAGTTAGGTGCAAAAAGGAAAATCCTGCTGAAGAACAGCCAAATCTAAAATTTTTACCCCATATGCTGCCTTGGACAAGCAGCCTCTCTGAACTGGTGCCCTTTCTTCTTGCATCCCTGCACTAGGCTGTGAGTTCTGCAGACTCTGTAGTTCCTCCTTTCTGAAAAATCACTCTGTCCTGGGCTGAGTGCTGGGTCTTAAATGATTGTGCAACTGTAAATAAATAAACCTAGTGTAAGCTGAGAAGCAAGGTAATGACTGGGGAAGCTGGGTCTGACCTCCAGTGACATTTCAGATTAGTTCTGCTGCACTAGGTGGGGATTTGTAGGTATTTGTGCTGTGAGAAGAAACCTTAAAATGTATCATGTGCAGTGTCTTTTGAGAGCTTCCTTGTCCTTTCAGGGAGAGGTATCTGCTGCCCCTTTCAGATCTCAGGATAAAGTGCATGCTCAGCCCAGGTTGGGAAAGGTCAAGAGTTCAGCAAATG
This sequence comes from Podocnemis expansa, assembly GCA_007922195.1. NCBI lineage: Eukaryota > Metazoa > Chordata > Testudines > Podocnemididae > Podocnemis > Podocnemis expansa. The sequence goes on from ML681991.1 coordinate 24,924,974, forward strand.
ATGCCCACAAGAGGAAATTTTTGGAACAGTTTTGCACTGAGTTGTGACACAGATGCACGAAGAATGACTGGCAGCCAGTTGAAGTGACTGGAACTCACTGGGGACTGTGGTACAACTCCATGAAGGCATCAAAAAGCTCCCAGAAAGGAGCCCCCCTCTGTCTAGGTGAGCGAGGTCCCTAGATACATTACAGGCTGTGTGTACAGAGATTACATCAGCTATGAGCAAATCTGCATGTACTGACCCATTCACCGTCAACCAGAATACCATCCTCGTGTCCCCAGGGGAATGAGTGGCCCTTTGCCTTTTGTCTCAGACCTTCAGGAGTGCAGCCAAGCTTCCTGGTAACTGGATGTGTGATTGTTTCCTCCCAGGAAGCAGAGTCAGTTGTGCCTGCAGGCCTTCATGGACCATATCAGCTCTGCAGGAAGCTGTCAGAGGAGTATAGTCTGAACCATTGTGCCTGTGTGGTGCCAGGACAGGAGGACCTGTTGTGCCCAAAGGAGGGCAGAAGAATCCAAACTCCTGCTCACCTGTGATCAATACAGAGCCCATTTCACTTTTTGCAAGTGAAAGTAGTGTGGCCCTAGTGATCTTGCCAGTTTCCTGCATGATACACTCTACCTCCCAAATTCCCACTGCATATTCAGCAGGACATCTATTCTTCTCCTTCCTGTATTAAACTGTTGTAGAGTGCTGTTGCATTTTGCATTCTGCTAAATAAATTATCACTTTCCACTCCAGAAGTGGCTGCATTTCAGCAACGGGCGAAGTAAACCCTGCAATATGCGGGTGCTGTTGTATATGTATCTTGCATACAAAAATACACTAAAGATAAGGTTGTGAAGACCAGCATTACAACATTAGGAAATGCCTGAATTAAGGTCACCTGTGCCACTTTCGTTCACCTTCTTGACACTTGCATTATGATATAGACTTTACTTAGGTGATCACATACTGGTCTTTCCACAGGCTCATAGCTCTTTACCAAGGCAATGCCCTGCTCAGCTGTCAAGTCTCTGCTCCAAAGCTAGGAGGCACCAGAGCTTCTCAGTGAAATAGATGGAGGAATTTTCCTAACCCAACCAGAACAATGTTTCCCTCGATCTCTCGCTGAAAAACAATCGAACCATTTTTTGCTGAAATTTAAAATAAATAAATAAATTCAGCCTGAGGCAGATGCCCCATACGGCAAATTCACTTTTGAACAGTTAAAATTGGGCAAAAGTACATGCAACTGAAAATGAGGCTCTACAATGGAAGCTGCCGGGCATGCTTAACTAGATACATTTCGATCTGTGCCACCTGTAATACATATACATCTATACACACACAGTACAGTGTGAAAAGTGCCTTGGGATCCTTTACAATACGACATTCTATACATTTAAGTAACAGGTTACAATGCTGAATGACAAGGAGACACGCTCACTCACAGTCTAGTCTGCCAGTGACAGATATTGACAAGGACGTCATTATACACATCAAACCAGATGACATTAGTAGGATTACACAAGGGAGGGCCATGCTCAAGGCAAACCTACATATTTTTACCAGGGCCACAGACCATCCATTCTTGGCTTATCCTGCTTTCCTTTGAATCCTTCCCATTTTTCTGTCTTGACATATTTGTTTTCTTAACTTATTAAAAGACTATTAACAGTCTGATTAATGGAGAAACACTGGCGGGACTTGTTTCTCAACCACCAAGTCTGATGCAGAACAGCCCCTGTTTGAAATAATTAGTTGGCTAGAATTGTTTGACAGAGGGAAGGGGCTACCCTCCCCATTTAACCCCCTACCCTGCCCCAGGGATAGGGTCCGCTACAGACAAGTACATATGGCAGTAATTTTATGGCACAGTCAGTCTGTCTGTCAGTACTTTGTCACTGGACAGATCTTTAACGCGTGCAAGAAGACCTAAGTTCTGAGGTGAAACGAAAGAAAGGGCTGCAAGTTACACATTGCTAAGTGGATTTTGAGAGCCTATGTTAGCATTGCCCTCACTCTCACCAGTACAGGGCCACTCATGTCACTGTGGTTTCAGCAATAGAAGAACAAAACAGATTTTTTGTCTGAGAGTTTGAAAGAAGGTGTGTAGCTGACGGTCCTCATACCCAACTGCGTTGGGGTCCAAACCATCCCTAAAGGCTGCCTTGCCTGATAGGAGGCCGGTGGATGTCACTTCCCTAGCTCCCTCCCAAAGACTCAGCAACCTGAAGTGGATCATTCCAAGGTATCAGGCAATTTCCCTTGGGAGGCTAGAATCAGCTCTGGGTGCCAGATATACAATTTGTTTCTTTCTACTGGTCTGGATCTGTGAGCAGGTTGGACCTAGCATATAGTCAGCCTTTTCTGGCAGGTTGCTGTGACCCAGGGAAGATAGAGCTGCTACAGAAATGAAAATGCTGTGAAAAACAAGCCCTATTATCTAACTGTTCCTTCACTCGGGGCCAGGGTGTGATCTTGATCTGAACTGAAGGTGCTGGTAGGACAGTAATAGTACTCATCCCAACTGGGACACTGCCCTGAAATGTCAGAGGACTCTTGCTGGGCCCGTGAACTAGGGCAAGAGAGTGACTGAGGGGAGCCAAGTTGCCTGCGTATCTCTGTTTTAGAGAAAGTACCCATTACTACCGCAGGGCAGTGCTGTTAGCTCCTCACATGCATAATCACTCTATTCAAAGGCTGCTGAGGAGCAATGTTGTTTTGGAGTTGAGCTGAGAGGATTCTGTCATATGTACCTGAACTTCCCTGCTTTCCCATAATCCCCTTGCCGACTGATGTCACTGGTTGCTCCAAAGCTACCTCAGTAATGGCCAGGGACCCACGCACCATCCGTACAAAATGTCCTGGTGCCATACATGCTGCTAGGAACATGACTGCACTAGCTGAATTTGCTGCTGGTGGTGATATCATTGGAGCTGCCACGGGATAAAGTAAGCCAGATGCCCTGGAACGCTGTTCCCGGGCGCTCAGCGTTCCGGGACTCCTAAAAATAGAACGTGGAGCTGGAACGCTGAGTTCCGGGGCCCACCATTGATAAACAGCGGGCCCTGGAACACTGCCTTCTGGCTCCTCCTTCTATTTATAGGGGCCCGAATGATGGGCTCCTAAAAATAGAAGGCCCCGGAGCGGCGTTCTGCTGTGTTCCAGCAGGCAGGGGACGGGGCAGGGGCTAGAGGAGTTAAGAGAGGCAGAAGCCCCGCCCCAAACCCCTCCCCTTCCAGGCCCCACCCCTAACCAGGGGCCTGCTGCCCGAGCGCCAGCTGAGGTGCTGCCTCGGGGCCTACCTCACCCCCCTCCCCAGCTGCACCACTGCCGGTGAGTGCGAGAGCGGCTGCCTTGCGCTGGGTGGGGGGTATTGGGGAGAGGGGGTGGGAGGAGCTGGGGTCCAGGGGGACTCCCAAATTATACTTTAACCCCTGAGAGCTACTGTTTGGGGTTGGTGTATGATTAATTTAACTTAAGATTCATATTAAAGCCTCTTAAAATCCATCCCAGAAAATGCGGTTTGGGAGAACAGTGATAACTGACTCAGCGCACATTTTTGAGAACGGGGCCAGGCCCAGCTTTGTCCTGGATGGAAAACAAACCCTCCCTCCATTCCCTGGTATTGGATCCTCTTACACTGTGAAACAAACAAGGAGTCCTGTGGCATTTAAAGACTAACAAATTTATATATTGCATGAGCTTCCACGGGGGAAAATCCCACGTCGTCAGACACTTTGAAAATGGGGTAACTTACAGAATGGGAGAGAATAAATGCAGGGAAGTGTAAGTCATGGGAACAGGTCACACCGTACCAGCAAATCAAAACAGTTGTTAAGATTCAAACACTGGGGAACAGAATACAGAGGAAGATGAGATCAAATCACCTGTTGTAATGGGAGAACAATCCAATGTCCCTGTTAAGTTCTGAAGCAATGTAATCGAATTTGAACATAAATTCGATCTCAACAGCTTCTCTTTGAAGCTTTGATCTGGTATTCATCTGTCTGAGCATGGCAGTTAGCAAATCATTAATGGAGTGATCAGGAAGGTTGAAATGCTGACCCACTGGTTTTTGAATGTTGTGATTTCTGAAGTCAGATTTGTGCCCATTTATTCTTTTGCGCAGAGACTGTCCTGTTTGTCTAATACATCAGGCAGAGGGGCATCTCTTGCACATGATGGCATAAATCACATCGGTAGATGAGCAGGTGAATGAGCCTTTGATGGAGTCGCTGATTTTATTAGGTCCTGTAATAGTGTCTTTTGTGCAGATGTGTGGGCAAAGTTGTCAGCGTGGTTTGCTGCAGGGATATGTGCTTGCTTTAATGTGTCTGTTGTTAGGTCTGTAGTTGGTGGTAAGTATCTGTTTCAGGTTGGGGGGCTGTCTGTGAGCGAGGAGAGGTCTGGCTTGCAAGGCTTGAGAGACTGACGGATTGTCTTGTAGAATAGGCTGTAGATCCTTGATGATGTGCTGAAGAGGTCTGACTGGGGGTTGTCGGTGATGATGAGTGAAGTTCTGTTGTTTTCTTTATTGAGCTTCTCCTGTAGTAGTTGACTTCTGGGTACCTGTCTGGCTCTGTCAATCTGTTTCTTCACTTCTGCAGTTGGAGCTGCGTACTGTAGTTTATACTGTGACCCTGCTTCTCTGTTAATGGCTCTGTGTGAAGAGGGGGTAAGATACAATCAAACTGTGATACTCCATTTACTTACACTCATGGCAGCATTTTACACTCACTTTGAATGGCTGAACAACAGGATGCAAGCCAGTGGTGAATCATGCCTCGTAGATTTGCAGCACTTTTACAGTGGAGGTGCTGATGATGGAAACCATGGAAACCATGGATTTAGCATTTGTTGTTGCTACTTCCAGCCAGGGGATGCAACAGCATCCCTGGCTCCAGCACCACTGAGCAAAAATGTGTATTTCAGTAGCTTTGGCTTATGGAGCAGTTTGCAAATGGGGAAGATAAATCGCTTATCGACTGTGAAGAAGAATGGGCCTAGGCCTGTAACTTCCTGAAAGTCCTCCAAGACCTTTTGCCACTCCACCTAAATGGAGATTATTTTGTCATATGAGAATGGCTTAAGCTCTCATAAAAGCCATTAAAAATTAATTTTCCACGCTGTCTGTTGGAGTTTCTACCATCCCTGGAATGTGTTCAACAAGCAGAACTGATAAGCAAAACCCAAACAACATTTTCTATGCTAATGATTCTTTCCCCTCTGCCTCCCCCATCACACAGATTCACTTGCACCAGCCAGGATTTCATTATTAGGGGCTCCTGTGGAATTATTAAAATTCCATCTTTCTTCCTCTCTTACAAAAAGGAGATTTTGTTGGCAGCTCATGCTTCTGAAAAACTGCATGTGATAAAGAAATTACAGAGACAGAGACAGAGACAGAGAGAGAGAGAGAGAGCACCTCTGCCACTTTGATAGGTCTTTCTGCATCTCTGAACTTCCAGGAGAGAGTTTTGCAGAGGGTAAAGTCTGCAGAAAAGGGAAAACAGAAATGAGCAAAGCAAACAGATGAGTCCCAGCGTCAGCCATAGAGCTGTGCTAAACTGCACAAAGTTCTGCACAGAGAGTAAAATTGGCTCAGCTGGACTTTTCATTATCTGTGTGAGCAATCCCTGCCCTGGGCCAGAAATGCTACATGAGGCAGAAAGGGAATCTCCAACATCCTCATTTGGCCAGCTTTAGGATGAGTGTTAATATCCTCTTTAGCAATCTGCAGCCCACTTGCTTCATGTGAAGGGAAAGTCTGCTGCAGTGATGCGCAGTGTTTGAATTTCAGATAAAGCAGAAATAGGAATACTGCCCCTTAAAAACACCTTTTGCCTGCCCACTTTAGTAGCAGAAGTGAGGAAGCAGCAAGAGAGATGTGTGTACAAAAATGTCTTTTTTGCTTTGCAGAAAAATGGAAAAAGCTATGATATTTTTTGTGCATGACTTTGCTCAGGAAATAGAAAATCCTTGAATCCGCTCTGGTAGATGGAACAGGCACTCACACTGTTGTGCCTCAGTCCCTGAGATCTTTGAGTATATAAAACATGACTCTAAAATAAAGTAAAGAACTGGGATGGGTCAGGATCACTGTCCCCATTCTACTGATAATAAAAAAAAGAGGCAGAGGATAGGCAGTGGCTTTCCCACAGCCACGCAGCTGCATCATGACAAAGCTGGGGAACTGGGCTTCTCATGGGCCTGGTCTGTGTTCACTGATTACAGCATAGATTTCGAGAGTTAGGAGTTTCTTGAACAAACAAAGGGAGATGGAAGTAGAAATGTATTAGGACTTTCTTTATTTGCACTGCATCTGCACCTACAGGCGCCAATCAGGGCTCCACTGTGCGGGGAGCTGCACAAGCACAGAATAAAAAAGATGGCCATGGTTCCACAGAGCTTGCAACCTCAGCATAAGACAAGAGACAACAAGCAGACAAAGAGGAACACAAGCTGACAATAAGGCACTGAAGAACTCCCACAAGCCAGTGACTGTCTGATTGACGAGTGCTGTGAGAGAATCTCCCTGACATAAAATCCCATTATTGCAGATTTGGAAAAATATAGATGGACTTTTGTCTTCACCAGGGGGTTGGATATAGTGAAAGATGGTTGAACAGACATGGCAAACTATCTTTTCTCAGACACCCTCACAGGAAGGGAAAGCAGCTGGGTAGATTCAGCTTTCTCGCCTTCCCAGCAAACCCATAGGGAAGGCCTACAGAGGGTACAGCCAGGGAAAGGCACAGACACCCTATTCCCAGCCATCACCATTTTTGAAGCTGCCTCATTCACCTTAGAGGCACCCAATTAAAACTAATTAGCTTCTCTGCCATAAAACCCCAAAGAGGGAATGGAGAAAAGCCTCCTGCCTTGGACAGTAATGAAGTTAAATAGATATTTATTTATCCTTTTATTAGACAAACCAATTATAATTTTACGCTTGAAAAAGCTAATTTTTAAATGTGATGTCTGAGTGTATGTATATACAAATGTAATATATAGCCAGACATGGCCTATAACAATCGTGCCTCATTAACGGTGTGGTTACGTTTATATTTAAATATACTCTAATGCACCCATTCATAAAATGATAATTTAAAATAAGCTGAAATGCAGCCATTAAGACCAAAATCTCCTTTATTTGTAGCTTCTGTTTTTATTCTAGAATGATAAAACCAGGAATAATTGCCAGTGTTGGGTGAAGTTTTGCTTTCCCCAATTCTTTGGCCTTTTGTACATGGGAGATTAAATGTTGCTCTTTCCCACAGATTTTGTTATTGGTCTGATAAAAGATATTCTGCACCTAGGTAAAATCTATATATGAATGGATGCATGGGTGTGTTTAATGTATATTTAGAGCTGGGAAAAAAGTGCCTTGGAGACTGTATGTCAATTGTTTCATTTCTGCATTTGGGTAAGAACAGAGAAGTGTAGCATTCCCCAGATAATACCTGCCTGGCCCCTAGTGAAAATTAAAGCAGCTGCAGGACTGCTCTAACTTACTGTCTACATCTTGAGGCCACTGTAAGCAGAGAATCCCCATAAGGACCCAGGCTGCCATATCCCTGCAGCACGGCTGGGAGGAGGGCCTGGTTGAAGTTTGCAAGCTAATTCTATACCTGCTGCAGAGGCTTCTTAGTCAATAAATAGTTTCAGGGGGCTGTTTTTGTCTGCTTTGAGGCAGAAGAGGATGCTTAGGCAACTGAGGGTCAGGCCAATGGCCAAAGGTCTCTAGATGAGTGGTTCTCAACCTTTTGCAGGCACTGGGTGGCATATTGTGAATCTACAGGAAACACCAGCTCCTGACCTCCAGACCAAATCCAGCCATCTCCCCAGGTCTCCATGACACATTTACCACTGTGCGGCGACACGGTCATGTGTCTTGACACAGTGGCTGAGAACCACTGCCCTAGATAGCCACAGTACATCAAATGATGGTGAAAGCTTCTCTCATTACAGGCCTTCTTACCTGCCCAGGGGACAACTCCTAGATCTGAGAGAGAAGGTTATTCTCCACAGACCACTTAGTACTTGATCTCCTTGCTGGGAGTTCCAGTGAGAGGAACAATTAGTGTCATCTGTGATGTGGACACTTCTCCTGCTAGGAACTGAATGTCATCATCAGTTTATCTGGCATAGGGCAACCGACTGCTCATTACAAACCTTGGATGGATTTAAACCATCAACCTTCATCATATGTCAGCACCAGGCACCTGCATCGGGCTCAGCTCTAGAAAACAAACCAGCAACTCATCAACCACTTCACAATAACAACCAAGGTGTGCAACCCAGTATTTACAGGTGACGCTACAATAACACAGCTCAGTGCGTATGAGTAATGCTACAATAACAAACCAATCAGCCTCAGCGGCAGTCCTACAAATCAGCCCTATATTAGCAAATCAATAACTGCAGCCCAATGCTTCATGAGTGACCCCCTCCAATAACAAACCGACATGTACATAACAGAGAAAATAACATTCCTGAGGAACAAGAAACTTTGGGTCTAAATTTCCAAAGGTCAGTTATATTCTGTAGCAGGTGAAGACACGATGCTTAAAACTGCTAACAAAATACCTGGATAGTGAGTCTTGTAAAGGGAAAAAAAAGCCTATAGGTACACAACGTGTTGTTTTGAAGCCTGCAACAGTGGCATAAGAGAAATGATAATTAAGCCATGCTGGCCCACAGTGTTTGCAGATGCCTAATTGGAAGCTGGAGGCAACTGATAATGAGGGGGTTGCTTTTGGTTTTCTTTCAATAATCAAAAGTTTAGTGAGTCTGTTCCAGGGAAGCCACACTTTCACCTTTCTTTCCAGGTCAGCGACCAAGCCGGTGCACAGCAAGAAGCACATAGCATCTTGGGAGCACAGAGCCACTGCATGCTTAGATGGTCTGTTCCTGGCACAGGTCAGTGAACAGAAAACAGAGCCCACAGGACTGTAGAGTGTTGCAGGGTGGCAGCTACACAGTCCTCATTCGCAGCGTTTGATTCCTCATAAAGCATCATGTTTGGGTCAACAGGCAGCATCCTGGTCTTGCGGAGCAAAAAGGCCATGAATTCAAGTCCCGGAGCTAGGGTTATTTTCCAGTCCTGACAATGCAGTATAGTACTCTGCAGAGACACCTAACTGAGATCGATTTGGAACACCTGTAGGGCTGTTCATGTATCAGGTTTACATGGCACTTGTTGTAGAGAGTGAGAGCTCATCCTGTTGTCTTCCAGGTATTTCAGTCGAAATGTATCTGATGTCCAAGTCCATGTGTAAGCTATGGCTTGGCACCAAGTGGTTGCCCCCCTACCCCTTACCCCAGCTCTTTGTCCCCACACTGCCCTGTCAAGATCTGACTTGGAGCTGCAAAGATACCTCAAGCATGAAGAGCTCTTAATCTTTAAAAGTGCCACGAGACTCCTTGTTTGTTTTGCTGAACCAGACTAACATGACTACCCCTCTGGAACTGTATTCATTAAATTTTATTCTGAACAATAACCTGTTGATCCGGGCTCAAGTCCAGTTTGAAGTTTTATGTGAGATGAGTTTGATGGTCTCAGCATAGCTCAGAATGGACTTGGCAGACTGGCATCTCCTTGCATTAGAAACTGCAATAGTGGGAGGAGAAGAGCCGCTAACCCTTATAGGGTGGGGAGTTCAGTCACAGCACTGTGGCCCAGGATAAAGAAGCTCTCACTTCATTGGTCTGACTGTATGTGTCCTATGGGAAATTCAGGAATCCCAACTTTTACCAATTCCTTGGGCTTTGCATTTCATCACAGACTTCCATGGAACTTCTCTGTCTGGTTCCATTTTCCCTCCGTGCCCTCACCTCCTCAAACCACCTAGTACTCCCCTTCACCTGGTCACTCTTGATTAGACACTTCTCCACCACAGCTTCTGGAATGGCTTCTCTGCACCTCTCTGGCTCAGCAGCTCCCTATCCCATTTTCAAATCTTCTTTGCCTCTTCCTCTCGACTTCACCCGTCCTCAGTTCTCATTTATCATCAATGCTGTCACTCGCATTATTCAGCTCCGTAGATTCTTTTGGAATAGAGTTTGCAAGAATGAAGACAGACTAAATTAATTGTGTTTGCACGGAGTCTGGTGAAAAAGCAGAGAGACCATGCCAGGTCTTTCAGCTGCATGTTATTGTGACTGGGCTGCAGCTGGGCTATCATGATGCTGCATCACAAACCAGCTTTGCTTTTCTTCCACAGTGTTGTTATTTCTAAATTTTTACCAGGTAGTTTAACGACATAATTATTAGGTTATGAGCACAGACAACTGCTCCTTGGGACTATTTGCTATTTATGTCCTGTGGCTGATCCCCCTCATTCCCAGAACATTGCCTTTTGCTTCTTTACTGGGTGAATGAAGTATTAAAAGCAGACATTTCATGAACTGTGGACAGCATAACAAACAAACTCTTTCCCCCAGCCCTCAGAAAAGTACTTTCTCTTATAGGAAAACCTGACTGAAACTTCTGGGATGTGCTTCTACATATTCTCACAAATACCCATGACGAGCCCATGAGCAGTCGGAAACAACTCAGAACTTGTACTTGTCAAAATATTACTGATCGGGTTTTCACTACAAGACCAACTCTGTTGCCTTTGCTGAATTATTACCCTACAGTGCAAAGGTTCCTGCCCGTCCCAGAGCTGTTCTGAGTCCAGAGAAGAGAGAGGACTTCACATCTGCACAGCCCATGGCCATGAACCTCCCGGGCTAGCTGACAGACTTGGGCTCAGAGGGCTCACACTTCCATGTTAAAAAGAGCTGTGTAGACATTGCGGCCTTCAGAGCTTAAGCTGCAAGTTGAAAGCATTGTTTTCACAACTATTTTTAATGTGTTAGTGCAGACTCCGGGTGCCTGTCTCTGCTAACTGGGACTGGAGGACTCACTGCCACAGGTGCAGTTGACATGCCCTGCATTACAGGATTGATGAACAGAAAAATGAACAAGGAGTCCTGTGGCATTTTTAAAGACTTACAAATATATTTATTGCGTGAGTTGGTAGGTCATCTCCTGAGCTGCCCGAGCAAGTCAGGGTCCTTATCCTGCTAGGCCATTGATGCAACTTGCTCCCATCAAAGTCAGGATGAATGTGTACTTTAGTCATTTTCCCCTCACCTCCACCCCCATCACAGGCTGCATTCTCTGCTCCATTTGCTTTCTGTCTCGTACTAAGTTAACACCTGGAATTTCTCCAGTCCATGACCCCTCACAATCCTGTTTGGCTGGAGAGAATTCTAATTTCCTAGTGTTTTTCTAACTATATATACCCAGCCATCTGGCTGTGGGGTGGGGTGGCTGGAGACTGTAACACCTCAACCACATACTAGACATCACAGACTGCAGAAGAAGGTTTTCTTTTGTTTTGTTTTGTTTTTTAATTAAATGTGCTGCTTATAAAGCTCCATAGAGTGCAATTCAGTACACAACTCAGCTGGCAATCTTTGGTTAGGGCAGATCCAAACGCAATGATACAAGAACATAAAACATTTTAGGGACACTGGGAATAGGAGACTCAAATTTGAAAGCACAAATCCCATCTAGCTCAGCATTTGGGTCATGGTTCTTCGTGGCATAATCTCATCCTCCAGCCCTTCACAGGATTAGCTCCTACCCAGAAGCAAACATGGTGATCTCTTACGCTCATTTTTATCCTTTGTTTTACTTGCCTTCACTAATGACTCAGTCCCTGTCTTCACCCTCCTGTGCAGTTAGTAGTTCTGCTTGAATTCCCTGTTCTCCTCATTCTGAGATGATGGGAACTAGTTTCTGACCCCTCTTCTTCCACCCACATTCATACTGCTGTGTGAAAAGTGCACTCCCAGCAACTTTCCACATACCTTTATCTGTGTGAACCAGCTAGCTCTGTCATCTGGATCCATCCTCTTTTCCAATGAGAGTGACTTTAATTACTTTTATATTTCCTCAGAAATTAGATTCCTTCATTCCTCCTCTCCAGGCCACTGATTACCTCTTTATGGGACAATGCATCGCATACAGGCTCCCAAGTCGGGTCTAATAAGTGCCTCATTATAAGGTCTAATATTATAAGCTCTAATATTAATAATATTATAGGGTCTAGTAAATGCCTTATTATAAGGTCTAATATTATAATGTCTAATATTAATATTATTATGGGGCCTAATAAGTGCCTATCCACCATCCTTCTGCACATGAAGCCAAGTATCTTGTTTGTATTTCTAGTGTATTTGCCCTTGGCTGCTGTTTTAATAATTTCCCTTCTAAAAGATTGTAGTTTTTTCCCTTTTTCTGTTTGCTCATAGCCTGTCCGTTGGCTTACTGAACAAGACACTACCTCTGTTATGTGAAAGAATGCCATGAAACAGGCAGATGGCGAGATGTCTATGTACTGTAGCTTCCTCCAGCATAGCCTTGTGCCTGCTCAGCACCATGCAACAGGTGCTATAGCCAGTGCCGGTGGATTCATGGATCTAAAGGGCATCTTTTACTCTCAAAATAGAAAGACTTACCAGGCAACAATGCACCAGTATTCTTTAAATTGGGGGGGGGGGTTGAGGTGCTCACTAAATTGGTGTAACACTGGAGGGGGTGTTGGGAAATCCAGAGGGGGTGTAAGGCGGGTGTTAGGGAAATCCCTGCAATGCACTGTAAGATACTGCTGTCCAGAGCTGCAGTAAATCCCCCTCCCATCCAATCCCCATGTAGAGGGAGCAGGCAGCCAGCTAGCCATGAGTGGCACAGAACAATAGACAGCTGTGCTGCTCTTGGAGAAGCATGGGTGACCAGGAGTCGCGAGGTGGAAGAGCCACAGAATTTGTACTGGGCCCTCTGGCTTATTTTAGGAATGGTGGCAATGCCCTATCCTGCTCTGTCACTGGCCCACTTATGCCAACAGGCTGTGACAGCAGCCTGGGGCCTCTCTCAAGATGATAATACTGCCCTTCTGTGCAGTTTGGTCTGGCAAGAGGTGCAGAGAGTGCATAGCTCCAAGCCTCACAATAATTTCAACTTTTGTCAACTGCTGGCCAGCCACCCAAACCATCGGACTTCTTTGGAGCCTGGATGTGTTCTTAACAATTTACTTCTCCTAAACTGATCCTCTTCAGTGAAGCCAGAGGTATTGTTTTAGAAACTTCTGCAGATCATTAATGTATATAATGTATTACAGACATTAATGCAAAGGTCTTGACACAGGAACCCTCTCGTCACAGGCCCTTCCAAATGGAAAAATTTGCACTTCTCTGTCTCCTGCTCAAGAGTCAGTTTTTTGGCTAGTGTTCTATTTGTCTTCCAGGCTTGTGATGCCCTCTTTACCTTAGCCATCAGGCCCTGATAATAACCACCTTATTCTCCATACTGGAATGTCCATAGGGAACTCCAGGAAGTTCAGTGAGCCTCATTTTATCTACCTCATCCTCACTAAATTGTGTTTATTCCTAGTAATTCCCTTGCCACAAAACTGGGCAACAATGGCTGAAAATGAAGCATATGATGTCAAATAGCAGAAGGCATCTGGAGAGTGTGTCCAGATGCATTGCGCCACAGGCTCCGTCCTGCTTTTCTCATAGGCCTAATCAGCTACTGGGCCAGAATAGGTTTGTGAGCAGTAGAGATAAATTTGGTTCTACAATGAAGGGCCTGCCTTGCAGTGAGGGCACAGCTGAGGGGAATTCTGAGTTACAAGGCATTCAGGCCAACCAGAACAAGTGCCATGTCAGCTCTTTGTCACCTCCATGTCAATCCATCTTTTCAACAGTCATCCCTAAACTTAACAGCTTCATGTAGACATTCACAGTCCAGCTAGGTTACATTCAAGTGTCCACTGCCAGTCTCCAGCTATTCTCCTCCTCACAGTCATGAGAACAAACATTTGCAAAAGGTTCACAAAGAGCTGGAAAATCCTACAGTTGTCTCTGACCAGCCACACTCTACATAATTCTCCCTCCATTACCCATCTCTATAATATTTACATAGCCAATGAAGGAAACACCATTCTGCTCCTAATCTCTGCACTGCATCACATCTAATCAGAGGGCAATGCCTTTGTTTCAGAAACCAAGGAGACTGTCTTTTCATCTTGAGCAGAGAGGGACATATTAGTGACTTTGCATGGGAACAGGAGAGGGGATTTGTTCACTGAAGGTAAAGCCTGAGAACAAGAGAATTCAGCATGACATATGAGAACACCCACTTAGATTTGTTTTTCTCTGAGCTGCTTCTTCCTCTTTCCTCCTCTTCTTATGCCCACTCCATCATCTTCAATCTAACAAAGGCCCAAAAAGCCTATTTAAAAGTGTGTTTGCGTGTGTGGAAAAAATCGATCAAATCAATGAAAAAAGGAAGTCATAGAAATTGTATGGAGGCAGGATGTCTGAGAGTTAGTTGTACTTTATGTTACAGGACACAAGGTCCCATAGAGGGTCTCCAGTAGGAAATCTCTAGCATTTACTGCCTGAGGACCAGCTAATGTCAGCTTATCTTCAAGTTGCCCATAGCAATGCTAGCCTTGGAGCTCCTGACACACAGCTCCTCCTGTGCATTTCATCCTGACCAGTAGAGCCCCCAGTCTAGCTCACTCATGGGCTCCCCACACAGTTGTATCAGTGACCCTCAGTGCTGGCTCCCCACAACTCTGCCCATGCCCTTCACCTTTGCTCTAGAGCGTCCCACCCCAGTTCAGTGCCGCAATTCTTGAACAACTAAATAGGAATGAGAACTCATCTTCTCTCACTTTGTCACTCAGCATCCAGAGTGGGCTCGTTCTGTCTCAGAGTTGTAACTATTGAATCTATGCATAAATTGCTAAGCAGCTTCCCAGTCAGTTTGCATTTTGCTGGGCGACGTCAGGAGACAGGTGTCTCCCTTCCTGGGGCTGCCTTTCATCACTGGATGTGTTCACTTGAGTTTGGTCTCATGATCCATGTTATCGCTCAGCTTCTGTCAGCCCACGATGGAAATCTGCTTTTGATTATGACAAGAAGCGCCTTCAGCGTGTGTTGCAATCAGACACACACCCGAGGGGCTGCAGGAGGGGAGAAGGGATGTTGTAATCAGAATAATTCTTCAGGAGATGTTCCCAATCTGCTCATATGAGACCACCCAGAAGATACCGAAGCTATAGTGATTTTAATTGTCTTTGTCGCTGGTGACTGGTCCCTTCATCTCTACTATTTACATTCTTGTGAAGACGAGGGATCCAGAGCGCTGGCTGGAGGCAGGCACCAGGAAAACAGGTCCTCAGTATAGTCCATGCCAGTGCATCTCAGTCCTGACTTTCTATAGCCGTGCTTTTCAGTGCCCTCTGTCATGGCCTATGGCCTACCACTTAGTCCATTCATAAGCCTTCAGTGCAGGTCTGGTAATCCGTCTTGCTTTTGACTAGCAGTATCCCTGTGATGTAGCCTCACAGAGCTTTCCTAATGCCCCAGTCCTGACCCAAGCCTGTTCTGCGATTCCAGCCTTCTACTTTCCCGGAGCACAGGCTGTCATCTGCTTTAACCCGCTGAAAAGGTCACACAGTCCAATGTACATTAGAGAGAAGCTTTTTTCTCTCTGGATCTATTTAGGTTTTGAGCCTAGGTCTCTATGGAGACAAAAGGATGAGCATTAACCCCGTGAGATACCTACCCTCATTTGCCTATTCAGCCCCTGCCTCCACATGGAGTGAAGACTGGAGAGAGCTTGATGTCAAAGCCTGCACTTCATTCAGGGGAAGCACTAGTTGTTGGTGCACCTTTTACACAGATGTGGGCAATAGCAGTTAGTGGGGCTGGAAAGATGGTGGACACAGGTCTCTTGCACTGACACTGGTTGATCAGAAAACTAGGCTGCTTCCAGGTTCGCAGGAATGTGTGTGTGTGTCGGTGTGTCTGTGTCTGTGTCTGATCGGGGCTGCGTTTACATGGGACTAATCAGATGCTTTAGGGTACTGTCTCTCCTCCACGTGCAGCCCCAAATGAAGTTTTAAAATGACAAGGGGGAGGGGAGTAAAACTCTTCCTGAAAGGAAGGTTTTTAGTCAGGCTGTAACGGACTCATCAGCAATGCAAACCTTGAATCTGGCAGAAGGCAGGTGCAGGTTAGTGGGGCATGAACTAATCTACAGTGCCAGAGCAAAGACAAATCAAAAGGCGGTGGATTCACTCTAATTCTGTACTACGGCAGCGCAGTCATTATCAACTCCTCTGCCACTTGTTTGTACATCTGAAGCATTAGCAATGGCTTCACAGATAGGTGTTTAATTAAGGCTCTTAGCCACCCCCATGAAGTACTGCATGTATTATAACCCCTTTGACAGCTGGGGAGATTAAGGCAGCGTATTTAAGTGAGTTTTCTTGAGTGATACTGTGAGTCGGGGGTAGAGTCAGCAATAGAGCCCAGGAGGTCTGGCTCCCAGTCTCAATCAAACCACCAGTCATCTCGACACGTTTCCTACTGTATTCACTCCAGGTAGAAATCCACCAGCTCTACATCCTCCAAGAGAGCATGGATACACACCACGTAGTGGGCTAAACAGGAACTACAAGACATCATTTATTAAACAGCAACTGTCAAGGTTGACAAGCCCTCAAATTAAGTACCTTAAAAATTCCATTAGCTCAGGTCCTCCTGGTGTCATGTCCTATCTTGCTTTTGTTTATCACCCTTCCTGGCTTTGAATATCTTGCAGCAACTCAGCTGTATCGGAACACTAGAGAGCAACAGGAAAAGAAAATTCACACACGGCAATGAACAAACACAAGGATTTCACTGTCATGGTGTACTGAAAACTAGTAACATCATCCTGTAAAAAAATACTCCCAACTTCACAAGTACAAGCAGTAAAACACTTGTCTAGATTAAGAAAAAAATCACCAATTTATTGAGGGGAACTGATTTCAGTTTCACCTTTCTAATGATGAAGATTGTGATCCACATTCCACCCTTTTCTTTGAAGATGACACATTCTGTCCTGAGGCTGAGGTTTCTTGGCACGCTGGGGTGATTTAGTCCCAGTGTCAGTAGCTGCACTGAGGTAGCTGAACCACAACATATCCCTTGTGTAGATGTGCCACATCATTCTTTTAAACCAAAATAAAGCTGCTGTGGTGCCATATACAGTGGTGCAAGGTGTCTACAGCAGGTACAGCCCTGAGCCTGCAAAACCAAAAATTGGCATCTTTGCTAGCCGATCTTGCTAGATCTGGCTATAGGAGACACCTAGCCAGGCACACCATGAGGTGGGGTTGCTGCCCTGCCTCTAAAATCCTATATGTAGGACGTGTAAAGAATTCCACATTTAGCTTATGAACGATGTGGCCGATGTTACACCAAAGGATGATAACAGTGTCCCATCTGCAGCTGCCCACATTGTGTTAGTGAGCTGTTGTGAGGGAAAATAGGATGCTCCCCAGAACTAGGAAAGAAACAGACAGAGTTCCTATACAAGGGCTCTGAAATCCCTTTCTATGGTCAGCAACAGAGTTTAACTCTCTAAAACAGTATGGGCAAGAATGGCACTTTACTGTGAAAATATCTTTGCAGCATCACAGCAGTGATAAAATAACGGAGAGGTAGTCAGGTGAATGTCATATAGTCATTATACACTGCTTTCTTTTCTTGGGGATCAGCAATGTTTGGGTCCTTCTTAGGTCTTTCATCAACACATTTCTGGGTGTCCCTATCCAACTGCACCTCCATGGCTAGAGAATATAGTATGTGTTTTGTAATGACAGGTCTGCCAGGGATGTTATGTAGATAAGGTAGGCCGCAAGGTAGGGGCTAACTTAGTGAATTCACAGACTTCCAATTGCTACCAATGCACCCTAGGAATAACAGGTTTGGACAGGCCATAGGCTAAAATTATACACTCTAGCTGTACATTTTTGCACTTGCCAACAATGTGACATAAAATCACTCTCTATATGGTACATTTCAGAAAGTCAGCCTTTTTAACTGCTGTGAAATGCTCAGCCCTCTGCACAAAATTTTCCTGAAGGATGGTTTAGGAAGGCGGTGCTGAGTTGTGATGCTAGAGAGGCGGTGGTGTACTTCTCATTGAGCTGGGTTCGCTGCTGCTCATGCTGTATTCACACTGCATGGGGAGGTGAGGGCTGGATTACAGAGACACATGTGCATCCATTCCCACCAATGCCACCCACTCCTGAAAGCCAGAAAAGGAGACCACATCTCCAGGCTCCTTACTTGACCTAAACAAAGCCTCTCTCCCAAACACGGAGGCTGGAGTTACAGGTCACTTTGAAAAGCAATATTGGCATGTTAGAAATGATACTGCTCCCCTCTCACAGACCTCAGGTGTTTCACTTCCTTTCTATTTTCATTACTGAGGACAGTTTCATACAGGATATTGATCCTTTTTATCTGCTCCTGCTGCTGGTTCCCCACCCTGACTCTCTTGGGGACACATTACTATAGGAAATGATAGCGATGTCCCAAACAGAGGAAGGACTGCATCTAAGAGC
Source organism: Podocnemis expansa (assembly GCA_007922195.1). Taxonomy (NCBI): domain Eukaryota; kingdom Metazoa; phylum Chordata; order Testudines; family Podocnemididae; genus Podocnemis; species Podocnemis expansa. Next base: position 24,943,432 of record ML681991.1, read on the forward strand.
AATCCCATTCAGATCGAGTAACCAGCCTGACATTTTGCCCCAAAGCTCAAGCTAAACCAAACCCTAGATGGCAGCAAAAATACCAGACAGATGCTGCAATCTGGTTGGATCCTTTAAATAGAGCTGTACAGAGGTTTTGGGGGCCAAGGATAAAATCTGAAATTGAGGCTTCATCCATCCTCTCTCCCCCTCTCCCTTCCGAAGCCCAGGTCTCGAAGGGGTGTGGGTGGGAAAGCGAACCCTCCCTCCTCCCCCACCCCCTGCTGGCACTCACCCACAGCAGCAAATCCTGTCCAGTAAGGCAGGTCCCAGCTCTCTCTTGCTGGTAGTGCCTCCTGGTGCATGGGTCACAGCACTGGCTGTGAGTGCAGAGGGGCAGCTGGCCCAAATTTGAGTGAATAGCATTGCGACATGGCACTGCAACCACTCACTCCAATTCCTGGGGGGGTACAGAGGGCGCTATCAGATGGAGGGTCTTTGATCTCCACCCTCTGAGTGGCCCTGCCTGGACATATTATAAATTCACCTGAAGACTTATTCTCATAAAATTCCCAAATGGATTTGCAGACAAGGGAGAACTGGGTACATTGGTATGATCAGCCAAACTCTATAAATGCAGTTGCAAGACAGATCTAGATACAGATCACATTAATAATCTGTATTGCAGTGCAATAGAAGGAAGCTGCAATAAAGAAATGTAATGCAAGAAAGCCTTAAATCCACATTGAAAACCTACATGACCTATTAAAATCTTCCTTGCTCACCATTCGCTTTCTGAGGGACTGTGTGCACCCCAAAAGGAAGATCCTGTTCCTGGACAGTTGATACATTGAGCTTTATGGGCACAAGATGGTAGTTAGATGCAAATCTGAATAGGCATTAGAGCTGTGTGGCTCATTCCTCATCATGAGTTATCTACTTGCCAAACTTCCGGCTGAGAAATTCTCACATTTATCAGTTATTCAAATTCTTTTCAAATGAGCACCCTGATTTTGTGACACACACTGGATCCAAAGTTTCTGGCTGAGTTTTCATCTAAATGAAATGCCTGTTGACTTTAGTGGGCATCAGTGGGATCAGGATTTGGTCCCGAGAGACATGAGGCCACATTATGCTTTAGGGATTACAGAAGTGAAATTAAGAGCAGAACTTGACTTGAATCCTAGCCACAGAACAGATTCAGCACAGGTAGCAATGTTGCAAGCTTTTCCCTCCACACTTTGCATCCAGCCAGTGTGATTGTACCCTGATGCGGAGAGACAATCTCTTTGGCTGAGACAGAAGTTCAGTCTCCATGACTCATTAAGCACTTAAATTCTGTGCTGCGGCTGCCAACTTGGGGGCCACTTAGTACCATTTGCAGTTGTGTGGGTTTTTTTTCATATGGATACTTATGTGGTCTGAAACTCACCACATCAGTCATCAAAATCCATCAAATGCAAACAACTGCAGTCTACTAGTTGTGCTACATGAGGAGGGAAAGGCTATTCACAAATGTTCACTAAACCTCTTTTGATTCTCCAGAGAAAACCAGGTTTTCTTTGCCTGGGTATTTGAGTAGGATATTTGTACGGTTGTGGCGATTTGTGCACAAAGTGCCTCAAGACTCCTTGTTTGTTAAAAGAAAGTGTGTATGCAAGAAAGACCCTTCCCATACATGCAATTACTTGATGTAATGTGATAACTAAATTGAGTGCAAAATTGACTAGACAGCACATACATTTGGTTCATATCCTTCTCTATCTCTCAGGTGGGAATGGCCCCAGATGTTTTGAATCCAGCAACCATGTATGAAGCCAGATATAATGCTCTTTCTTTCACAAAAGGAACAGGAGAATCGTTCTATGTCCAAAGCTTGCCTATTCCCTGTATCTCCCTTCTCAGCCTCTCTCTGGGACTCATAGGCTATGTTCCCACTAGCAAAAGTTAGTTCAAACCTATTAGTTCAAACTAATAAGTTCAAGGTTAGTTCAAACTAACCTCAAACTTATTAGTTCGAACTAACAATATGGACTAGTTTGAACTAGTACACTTTGTTAGTTCGAACTAACTGCTCTTAGTTCAAACTAGTAAGTACCGATGGTTAGTTCGAACTAAGCGCTTAGTTCAAGTGTTAGTTTGAACTTAGTGTGATGTAGACTTGAACTAACCATTAGTTCGAACTATGTTTGAACTAATGGTTAGTTCAAGTCTACATCACGCTTAGTTCAAACTAACACTTGAACTAAGCGCTTAGTTTGAACTAACCATTGGTACTTACTAGTTTGAACTAAGCATTCCTTAGTTCAAACTAAGGAATTTTTAGTTTGAACTAATGAATTTCTTAGTTCGAACTAAGGAAAGGCTAATGTAGAGTGGAACCAATTTAGTTTGAATTAAGCCTCCTTAATTCAAATTAAATTGGCAGTGTAGACGCAGCCTTACAGCCTGAATGATTTCTTTCATGGGATTGCTCTCGCTTATAAAGTTTACCTCAACAAGGCAGCAAACAGAAACCAAACCAGGTGACTTTCGTGGCCAGTCACACAGACCAAATTCCAAATGTTGAGTGTTTGAAGCAACCCTCTCTATGAATAGTTTGTGAAATCCACTAATACAAATATTTTGAATCTGAACTGTTCATGAGACAATTAGGAACAACAAAGAAATGAAACAGTGAAAATCAGATGAATACATTATTTGCAGCTAACAATAAGATTTCTAGTTACTAGTACTGATGGGCCTACTTCAAAGAAGTACTGAGCGCCTTTTGCCAAGTGCTTAACATTATTTGAGTACATGGGTCAACTGGAGTTGAGGTCACTTAGCTACTCTGAGGATGGTGCTTGGGGTGCTTCTGTAGCCTTGGCTGTGCTAACAAATACTTTAGAGAGGGGGAAAGGGAGAATATAAGACCTGTGTTAACCCAAGTCCATTATTTTTGTTACTGAAGCCTGGATAACTTCAGGCAACTTGTACTTTTGGACAAAATAGAGGCTGCAGGCTGCAGTGCCCGAGCTGAGCCGATGGAACTATTTGTGCCTGGGATTATTGCCTCCTCGCTCGGAAACGATCGCTTCTGACAGGCTTGCTGCATGAATAAAGCAATGTGAAATTGACCTCATCACCACCAATCATATCAGATTGTTTAGTACAGTGGGAATGTTTAGCCTGACAATGACCTAGTTAGCTCCTTAAAGGAACAGTATCCCCTGCTATGGGAAAATGGCCAGGGAAGAAGCTGGGCAGGGGGAGTGGGAAAGAGAAGAGGGGGAGGTGAGGAAGTGAAAGGAGCAAGACTTGATAAAATACAATTGTCCCAAATTGCTTCTTTTACAACTTGTCACCTGGCCTTTAGCTCCCGAGGATGCTTGGTGTCATGGACCCATGGCAGTTGGCACTGAGGAGTGCTGGGTGCTCTAGAAACACAGAGCAAATGGTAAAAACGTTAAATCACAAAACTTGTTTGAATTTTTTCACCCAAGAATCTCCCTAAGAAGGCCAGTGACTTGGGTCATTTTAAAACTGACCCCATGAGATGCCATTGGGGGCTGGTGTAAAGGCCAGGAACATCTGCTGCCTGCCAAAGAGAAAAGTGAGTTCTCTTTGTCCATAAGCTGAGTCCTTCAGGCCTGAATTTTTTCCAGGTAGTCAGAGCTAGCCAGAGCAGCAACATGGTGGACAGCCTCACATTGGTCCTACAAGAACACTCCTCCCCAACACTGTAGTAACATGACAGCAGTTTGAATACATGGCGGAGCAGCTTGTATGGGTGGGAAGGGGCCAATCAATGCCTTTCCAGCTCTAATCACAGAGCAGCAGTGCCTCCTGATGAATTTATGCTGCATGGAGAGCTACAGCCGGCCAATCCTGTCCGTTCATTCACTGCTCATTCCGAAGGGACGATGGCTGCTCTGTAAGAGAAGAGATTCCATGACAGTAATTCCTCCCTTTGGGTTGTACCAGAGAAGGGTTCGGTAACAATGGTCTATTTATTAAACAGGAATTTCAATTTCAATTTCAATTTTCAATTTCACTAGGATTGCACCAGAGGGACCTTTGGTAATAATTGCACATTCCAGTGACACTGCATCCAAAGTGTCCTGGAACACATCAACATGACAAGAACCTCTTTGGGGCAGCAAGTCTCAGAGTTCGAATCTACAGGTTACGCCATGGTGCTACACAGAGTGCTGTAAACATTTGGGCTCAAGCTGCAGATTGGGCTTTGAAGCCCAGGGAGGGGCTGGGTTTCACAGCCCAAATATGGATTGAACTCCAACACTCTTCCTTTGCCTCTCTTTCCCATGTAGTGCCTATTAAACTTCATAAATTTTAACTCTTAGTAAAAAGCAGTTGTATTTGTAGTGCACCTCCAGACTGTTATGAACAATTACACCAAACACAACATAAACTAAATACATAGAAAGACCATATATTTTGCTGTTCTTTGCAATTATTAATCCTGTTTATTATGGTACCAGTCAAGCACATTGCTCCATCCTGATAGGCACGGTATGAACAGAAAAATAGACAGTTCTAGTTCCAAAGAATTTACACTTTAAATAATAAATGTAAATCTTACTCAAATAAAATTTCCTTAGTATATTAGAAGATTTGTCTTCCACTTCAGGCATTCAGGAAACTTACTTTTCACTGAGTCCTGTGGCACTTTTAAAGACTAACAAATTTATTAACAAATTTTAACAAATGCAGTTAATACATTTGTTAGTCTTTAGGCTATGTCTACACTGCCAATTTAGTTCAAATTAAGGTGGCTTAATTTAAACTGAATTGGTCCCAGTCTATATTAGCCTTTCCTTATTTTGAACTAAGGAGCGCTTAGTTCGAACTAGTAAGTACTGATGCTTAGTTCAAATTAAACACGATGTAGACTCAAACTAACCCTTAACTCGAACTTAAGAAGTTCGAAATAAGGAAAGTTAGTTTGAACTAATAACATGGACTAAGCTGGAAGGCACCCAAGGTTAGTTCAAACTAATCTCAAACTTATTAGTTTGAACTAACAAGTTTGAACTAAGTTTGTGTAGTGTAGACATAGACTAAAAGTGCCACAGGACTCCTTATTTGTTTTGCAGAGCTAGATTAACATGGCTGCCTCTTTGGAACTGACTTTTCACTGTGATTCTCGCAGCCTGAAGACAAAGACTGAATGAAAAACAGGAATTAAATTTCATACAACATGAACATTTTCACTGTATTTTTGTGTTTGTGTAATTTTTCTGGCTTTTTAATAAAACAGTTGAACACAGAAATCTATTTAGAATTAGTTCTGACCTTAGAGTCTATGAGTCTATGAGACATTTTTGTTTCCATTCAAACACAAACTGAACTGAAATGATTTTTTTTTTTGGCTTTTCATTTTATTTTATTTTCCTCTTTCCATACTCTGTTTTTCCTTTAAGGGGTGGGGCGGGTGGAATATTTTGGATTCCATTCAATTAGAACTGAAATTGAAAAATTGGAAAGTTTCAACAAAAAATGTCCATATAATTTGTAAAGCCATTTTTTAAATAAAAAAAAATTCTGATGAAATGTTTCAACCACTTGCAGAGAGCACATTGCACACAGAGCTCTTTTGTGATTAACATAGGAGTATGAAATGGGACTCCCTTTTTAGCAATGTAAGGAAGATTCCATTACTGAAACAGGGGCACCCTCTAAATCCAGGGTTGTCTTTCGTAGGGTATTCCAGATGTCCAAGCATATATTGGGTTAATGGTAACTACTTGCACTATTGTAGGCAAAATACAAACTTTTCTGTTATTATCTGATGTTAAAACTAGCCCAGATTTGCCTCAGGAGGTCCAGTTTTTTAGTCTATTTTTTTTCCTGGAAGGATTTAGGTGGAATTGAAAACATTACAATGCCCTCATTGATCAACCCTGTACTACATACTCCCCAACATAGTTCAGCAAGCTCTCTTCACACATCCTTTCCAGCCTCTCTTCTTGTTAACCTGCTTAGAGATGTCAGTTTGTGCTGTGTCGCTTGACCTAAAAAGAAACAAGCTCCTTGTTGCGTGGAATCCAGTTTTGTTTATAAGCATTGTACTTAATATTGTAATCACGGCTATTATGGTTTTTGCAGTGCATTTTGTATGGTCTGTTTTAAAATTAAAATAGTTATTTTAAATACAAGAAGGAAATAAAACTACTGCTTGCATTTTAAAACAAGTTACCAGAACCCTAGCTGCCTGGTAGTGAATCCACAAAACCAGAGTGTTTAAAATATATATTGTCAAGCCTACCAGGAAATATGTAAAATAGATAGAAAATGGTAGGGGATAAATACTAAAAATAGACTATGATTAAAACTATATGTAAGCTATATATATAGTTTTATATATAAACGACATATATAGTTATTGATAAAAATTTGGGAATATATATATATATAGTTTTTCCTAAATTTTAATTAGACTTTTTAAAATTATTTTTGGCATTTGCATTTTCCTTTGTATTCCTAGTTTATCTTAGCCTGTTCAGTTTTGTAAAACATATATGTATATAATTAATATTTGTAATATATATATTAATATATTATAATTTATAATATATATATTAGAAAAACTGAAAAGGCAAGGGATCAGCTAGGAATAAAAAAGAAAATGGCTAATGCCAAAAATAATTGAAAAAAGTCTAATTAAAATTCAAAAGAACCAATATGCAAAAGGAAAATATTAGTATTATAAACAAATAAGGAAAAATGCTGTTTTACATACACACAGATACTTTTAACATATATAAGGCAAAGGAATGATTATACATAATTTTATATACATACAACTACATTTTGTTTAAGAAACTGGCACTCATCAATCATGTGTCTGTATTCACCCTGAGCAATTCCCTTGTTGGTTGTATCCCATTCACTATCCCTTCCTTTATTGTCCTCCTTACACCCTCATCTTGATATCGGTCATATTAGTGTGGATCCCTGAGCTCGTATGGATCTCCATTGACTTCAAAATTGGCTATGAGGGCACAATAAATAATAAGCAACTATTCAGCTAAAGAGGGATGTCTTCTTACATAGTTACAGCCCTGACCTGCCTCCTCTTTCGCTTGTAACCTTTCCCCTGGTAAGGAAGCCTATAATGACACATTGCTGGTGCAACATACTTTCCTAACCCTGATTATTACTGCTACACTTCCTGGATGCTTTAATTTCTTCCCAGTCTCTCTTCATTACACTGTGCCTCTCCCAGCAGGGAACAGATTCTTACAAACGTTAACAGGAATTTACATGGAACAAATGTCTCACAGCTCTCGTTGTGGTTTGCTGACACCATCTCGGTCAGCTGCACCACAGTTAAATGCATACAAAAGACTGAAGGAAGCGGGGATGGCCTTGGTTTCAGGTCTCCTTTCCATGTTGGAAGCTCCTGTTTCTCAGCAGAAAAACTGCAATGAATCAGAAGGGAAATAATGAAGGACATGCAGGCTTGGAGTTTTGGGGGCTGATGGTAACAGCCATCTTGATGTGAAGGAAAAACATGTATGACTCCAGCAGTGCCCCATGGGGGCCTTGTGTGTCTGAGATATAAAAGCAGCCTCCCTGCCTGCTGCTACAGAGGTTTAGCATGCAGAGGAAAAATATTACTGTGTAAACACAGAAAGTAGTCACTTAAACGTTAAAATTCTCCTTGTGATGTTCAGCCAGAACCCCAGCTGAATGAAGACACGTTTACGCTAAGGACACGAGGAATGGCAGGGATAAAATAAGAACTGACCTGACCCGTCATCCAGAGATTAAGATGAACCCTGAACATGTTCTGAGCTGCACAAAATTGCACTTTGACAGTCCTGTCTGTTATTTTTAAATGTTTTGCTCAGCCACTGCATAGCCCAATTTCTCCTGGGGTTAAAGAACAAAGTGGCTATGTGTGGCAAAGGAAACCGCTCTGGGCAGGTTCCCAAGACTCAAGAAGTTCAGTTCAACACATCCCAACTCTTAGCTTCCTCTCTGAAGCATCCAGAGCCTCTGAATATTTGGAGGTCCAGCTCTTACCAGCCTTCAAATATAATGTCACCTTTATTATTATTTATTACATTGACAGCAGTAGAGAGTAGGAGCCTCAGTCATAGATCAGAAGTCTATCTTGCTAGGTGCTGTACAAACAGAACAAAATGATGGTCCCTGCCCTAAAGAGTTTACAATCTCAGGCGAGACAAGACATGCCAGGTGAATGTAGACAACAAAAAGGGGGACATAAGGATGCAATGAGCCACCTCTCAGCAAGATGGGCACTGCCAGCACAGATGCCCTCTGTGTAAATACAATCTTTCTTAGTTTAAAATATACATCACAGATTAGAACCAAACAATTTTGTTTATGACAAAACAATTTTCCATCAGAAAATGCAGTTTTCTAAAGACCAAAAGATTTCATGGGATTTCATTCATTCTTACAATATTTCTGAGAAGTCAAAATGAAATGTATACTCTTTTGTTTTGTTTCAGTCAGTTAAAAAGGTTCATTTCCACTTGGTTGTTCTCATTAACTTGGTTTTTACTTTTATATTATATTAAATATTGTCATATAAATTATATGATCATTGGATAGGTATCCTATATTAATTAGATAATTTCATAGTATGTTTAATATTATACATTATATAATAATGTTTAGACATTACTGAAACAAAAGGGTTTATCTTATTTGAAATGAAATTATTTCAGATTATTGATACAGAACTTTTCATTGGTTCCAGATTGAAATATTTCAGAATTTTCATTTTATGGGAAATTTTAGCATCTTCTACTTGGAACAAAGAAATTTTGAAAAGTCAAATTTCCTGTAAAGAGAAATACCTCTTTCTGACCAGTCCTCTCACTGATTATTATTATTCTTGCTTCTGCCCCTAAGAAATCAGTTTTCAGTGCTGGCTGAGGCTTTCCCCATTAAAGAAACCAAGAAACATGGCTTTTGACATTTAAAAATATTTCCTTGCAGATTAACTCTTTCATGACAGCATAATACGATTTCTTCCTAAGCAGCAGGTTCTTCATTATAGAGGCTGTAGGACCTCATTAGTATGCAGGTTTTATTAATGTACTTCCTAACCTTTAAGGAAGATACAGTAGGCTCTTTCCTTCTCTCTCCACCTGTGCATTCTCTTGGGGGGATACACAATCACTGGATGTTGAGATATTATTTAGCTCAGCTAAAACAGATTGAAAAGTCATCTGGAGATTTATTTAAAGGGATTCTGACAGTTTCTCAAGTCCATTTTGGCCTTTCTTAAATGCATGCTGATGTAAGGAAAAATGTTCTCTCAATTTAGCTGCCTCAACATTAATTACTAGCATCACATTATTTGTAAAATGCTTATGCTCCATATTAATTTTTGTATTCCCCTGCATCTATTGTACCTATAGCTTGGGCCCTGATCTTGCAAGTGACTGTGCAGGTAGACTTTGCACCCATGCAGACTGACTTGTAGGATATTTTTATCTTGGTGCCCATCACCTTTCTACCTGAATGCTATCATGCATAGAAAGAAAATCCATACAAAACAGTAGCCATTGTGGTGAGTTGTGTGCTGCGTAACCACACACATTCTCTTTCTTTCTTCTCCTTGTGATGCAGACCTGTCACTTTCAATGTAACACAAATACCTGGTACTGAACAAGTAAATACTGTCCTATACTAATTTCCTCTTCAACCCAACTAAGAAGTCAGATGGGACCCCCTCTCTGCTTGCTGGGCTGCTTGCCCCAAATTATTATTGTCTATATTTTACAGAATCTAAGGACCAACAAACAAACAAACAAACAAACCTCCTCAAATCTACTTTTCTTTAAAATCTTCAGTGGCTCTTGAAAAAATTTCATGTTCATACACTTTGGATCCAAATTCAGGCCACTCCCTTCAGTCCTCAGATCCAGCACAGAGGTGTGTCTGCCAGCGATGAATTCAGTTCGCAGAGGGGAAGAAAGCAGGACCTCACAACATTCATCTCTAGCAACCTCTTCTGGTGATGTGGGAACCCCGTTGCTAGTCCTGCTGAGGAAGATGGGAAGGACAGATTAGTATGACATGGAACCTACAGTGGCCAAGGTCCAGACTGGAAAATAAGAGGTATCCAAGAGGCCACTCCTTTTAAAAATAAAGAAAGGGGTTAAATTAGATGAGACATGTATAGAGATCCTGTGAAGTTTTTTGTTTTGTTTTTTTTTCCCCCCATGTATAGAGATCCTGTGAGTTTTTTCCTTCTTCCTGGGATAGAATGTGTATATATACCTCTCAACTGTAGTTTCCACTCCATGCATCTGACAAAGTGGGCTGGAGCCCATGAAAGCATATGCACAAAGAAATTTGTTAGTCTTTGAGGTGCCACAGGACTCTCGTTTTTATGAGTTTTTTAAATGCTAAGTTTCTGATGATCAAGTGGCCCTCTGAAACATTCTGATTTCATGGAGAAGAAACTGAACTCAAGTGAAGCCAGAAGTATCTCTGCCAGCCACTGAGTTTCACAGGGCAAACTCTCTCGCTGACCCTCTTCCTTTGTCTTCTTTTCTGTTGACTCAGGGCATTTTTACATCCCTATTGACAACGTGTTTGAGACATTCAGACATTACAGTGACAGTGGCATTTCTATGACCTGAAACCAAAGACTCTGTTGTTGTGGGCTTTGAAGACATTAGCTGTCCATAACCATGACTTAGAATTTAGCAGGCTTTTAAAAAGCACATGATGAGAACAGCTAATGACAAAGTGTTTCTACAGAGAGTTATCTGGCCTGGCAGTGTTTATCTCCCGAAGCCCTTGGAATTTGCAATATTCATTAGGAGTTGGGGAAAATGTGCTTCCTTTGGAACAATGCAAATTCTTAAAGAGAACCTTTCTCACTTGTAAGCCCCCGAGTACTGATTCTGCCCATGATGAGGGAGGGTGTGTGGTGGGGGAAGCAATTAAAAATGTTCTAGCCCATTAATGACCTAATTCATTAGAAATTGTTATTTGGAATGGGGCGCTTTGTGGCAGAGGCAATGGAACAGGATGAATGCATCAGAAAGAGGAAAGAAGTGGCACGAAATACTTGTTAACAAATAAATGACACAAGAAGGAGGAGAGGGAGGCCTCCCCACGCTCTCCTTTAAAGGAGCCAGCCACCTATGCTGCTTGGAGGAGAGAAGTGTAAGAGTTCACATGATTTCCTGCAAAGGGCTTGTCAGTATGAATAAATAGTGAAATGTATTTGACAACAAAGTGTTTATTTAGCAACCAAGGTGTCAAAGAGCTTGCTAGTGGCTGCTGCCATCTTGGTGAAACTGACATCATTATTATATGTCAGGGGAGGACAAGAAAGTGAGCAGGGAGCCAAGAGCAGAAAGTACAACCCAGATTACAACCGGCTTTGGCAATGGCTTAATACCCAGATGATTAACAATAATGATAATGACCTTATGTGTAGCTTCAAACGGGATGATGTTCGAAGAATTTTACCAGTTAGACCCAGCAATAACTAGAGCATCCACTTTTGGGGTGGAACACAGACGATGCTTAACAGAGCACAGCAATGCCAGCTAATAGCTCAGGGTAGGGAATGAAGTCTCACATGTCCAACTGAAGTCACAAAGGTGATTTTAAGATGCAAACTACTCTTGTCTGAGTTTGAATTTGTCCAGAGCTCTGAGAAAGCACAGTAGTATGATTAGTGCATTGGACCGGGATGCATGAGAACTGGGTTACATTAACAGCTCTTTGTGCTCTTGGGCAGGTCATGCAGGCCCAGAGCCACGAAGGTATTTAGACTCCTAACTTCCAATGATTTCAATGGAGTCTAAATACCTTTGTCGATCTGGGCCTTAATCCTTCTGTGGAACAGTTTCCCATCTGGAAAACAGGGACAATAATATGTTCTTTGTGTCTATTTAGATTTCAAAGATTTAGGAACAGGGACTCTCTCTTATATCTGCACATCCCATGCCTAGACTAATGTGGTGCTGAGCTTGGGCACAAGCTCTAGGTGTTAACCACCCCTACTAGCCCAAAGCCCCCTAACTCTCACAAAGAGTGCCAGTGAATCTTTAGTGAAGGTCAGAAGAACCATGGCTTTTATGTTCATCCTTCTATATGCAAGGTACACCTCTGAGAGGACAGCACACTTTACAATCATTGTAGGAAACCATTAGAGTACTGAGTCACAGAGAAGACTTCCATTTAAATGAATATGAGCTCCTACAACAGATATTCTCATGAGATCTCTCCAAATGTTCACCAACCCTAATGCTGCTTAGCTTGGAGGACCAAACAATGACAATGTGAGATGATATAAATACAGGCTTATGTTAAATATTTCAAAAGGGTTTTAGCTTTTAAACATGAAAGTTATTTTTTTGGATTGCTAAGCCAGTAGGATCACAACCAGATGGAAACTGGTTTCAATTCTCTGACATTAGGGCTGCTTCCATGCTGCTTGTGTCACGCACACCATCACTTTGCAAGCAAGATGGTGCCCTTCAGACTCCAAAACTGCCATGAAGTGTTTTTACCAAATAATGGACATTGTACAATTTATTCCTGATTAAACGAGCCGCTTAGCATGGAAACATTCAGAACCAGCCACGCTTAGCAGGTATTGGGGGAGTTTGCTTTTAGTGAAGTCTCTTGCAAATGTAACGATTGAGGAGTTTCTCTGTCAGCCAATCAGATGGGCCTCCTTCCTTCCACACGCCTGCTGGGGGTGCTTGCGCAGATGACTGTCTTAGTAGCTGCCAACAGTCTGGAGGATGTGGGTGGTAGGATTTTTGTATGGAAGCTCTTGCTCCTCTCCCCACTCCCTCCATTGCTTCCCTCCACACTCTGCTACCAGATGTTTGATTTTCGTCTTGTATACACGCATATGTATATTTGTTAGTTTGACCTTGGCTTTTCCTGCCAGCCCCTGCAGAAGGCTTGGCAGATGAGACTTCCATTTCCTTAATGAGTGTCAAAAGGAATGAACCAGGACAGGCTGGGAAAACTTTCATCAAATGGCCCTCTCTCCTGGTAAGGCATCAAAGCCCGTTTACATTTTCAAACCCAGGCTTTGGGAGTTTTGTGGCTCTGACAGCTGCAATAGCCAGCTGCATCTTTCCTCAGTTTATGCAACTAACAGCTCCTGATTTTAACCTCACTGCCATTCTGCTCAACTTGCCTGGCAAGAATCCAGCATGGGTCAAAGGCCCAAAATGTGGGACATGAAACCCAGCAGACTGAGGAGTTGGGAAGGCAGAGATAGTAGTTGGCGTTTAAGAGACGGGACCATTTTCTCTCATCTTTTCCTGACGTCAGTGGTCTGTAATAACAGCATGAGACGCCACTGTAGGTCTTAGGCAGGCATAGGTTCCTTCGGTTCTTAAACAACAGATTTGATCCTCTCAGTAGTGAGTATCTTAATTGCTATTTTGCACTCAGTAACATTCAGGTCTGGTCTACACATCAGAGCTATATTGGTATAAATTACATTGCTTAGGGTGTGAATAATCCACACTCCTGAGCAATATAGCTATGCTGCCTTACCCTTAGACAGTGCTATGTTGGCAGGCGGAGTGAGCCCAAAAATTTTGGCTCCCTATGAACACTGTGATTTTGGCACCCCATCCCCCACATATTATACCTATTAATATATATTTTTCAACAGAGAAATTCACTTCCATCTAATTTGGCACCCCTTAAAGCCTGGTGCGCTAGGCCAGTGGTTGTCAAACTTAGGGTCGGGACCCAGTCCTGGGTCACAGACACTGGGTCACAGCATCCTTTGCTGCCATCACCAAAAGAGTGGAGTGCATTGCTCCAAGATGTAATTGCTGGGTCTCAGGCATAAATTATTTTTTTTTCAATTGGGTTCCAAGGAAAAAAGTTTGAAAACCACTGCCCTAGGCAACTGCCTAGTTCATGTATATGGTTTGGCTGGCCCTGTCGGCAGGAGAGGCTGCCACCTCTTGGAGAGACGGATTAACTATGCCAGGTAGAGCTCTCTCCCATTGGCAGCTTACTTCCCCGTATTCTACCTGTGTTACTTTGAAACTTGGTATCATTTCTGTCCTCTCTCTTTGACTTTCCATAATGATGGGTTTTGCTACCTTTTCTTTCCTTCTTTTCATGTGGCCCCCTTTTCTTCCATCTTGGAATGTCTTCTCCCTTTCCTTGATGCTTTGCTACTGAGACACTCTTATTTTCAGCTGCTCTGCATGAAACATGCTTTGTGCACATGTCAAATTCAGAAACAATTACCCAGTTTTACCATATTTTAATATCAAATATCCTATCAGATGTAATTTACATTGGACAGTGTTTATGAGTTGTGTACAGGAATTGATACATGGAAATATATGAACATTAGCCAGATAGACAGATTGATAGATAATGTTCTCCTAAATGGAGCAGGAGTATACTCTAATGTCTGTGGGTGATTGCCATATCCTTTTTTCCCATCTGAATCAGACAGAGGGTCAAGACTCTAATTTTTCTTATGAAATAACAGAGTGGGGTGAAAAGTAAAAGCCTGGTTCACAAAAATTCTGGCAACTAAAAGTGTCAAGTTGGATTTCCTGTGGCCACACAATTTACTGTTCAAGAGCATTCAGACTCCTCCTAGGTATTTGTGAAAATAATCATGAATCCTGGAAACTTCACAAGGGCTGTGGAGAGCTTCTGGGTTGCAAAGGGCTGTACTTGGGAAGCACCTGTGAACTACAAATGGATTCAGAAGAAATTAAGGCTGGCAATCAAGGATTCACCAATAAAAAACAGCCTAACTTCAAAATCACTGTTATTCAAAAAAATAGTTCAGCCCAGTTTTGAGGTTACTGTAGGACTCTGGAGCCCACTGGACATCCTGACTGTCTTGCAGGGAAGTCATATACATGCTTAAATAGCGAACACACCACGCCTGTCAATTATGTTTAAGTATAAGCAGCCATGTAACAGTAACACTAAGTTCCTCTCCAGGCAGTGCAACCTAGGGTAATTATAACACTTCTTGGGTAGTTCTCGGGTTCCTTGGCCTGGTGCCTTATAACATGTCCAGAGGGGTGCTAAAATCACCCAGAATACCAACTGTCATGTCTGATTACTGCACTGCAAAGCATCTTGGGATGCAGTACCAGTCAGACTGCAGTGTATTTGTAACCCTGGTGCTTGGCACCAAGGTGAGCTCAGGCCCCAGAGCCAGCTGCTCTTTGGATCATTCCACTTGCACTGCCAGTCTGTCCCACTTAAAGGTTACATTGGAGGGGCATGGGGAGAAGAAAGCAAACATGCTATCCCTATGGACTTATGGGTCATCTGATTTCACATCACTGTTTTTGTTATTTCAAGGCTGTCAGTATTTGCTGGCCCCATAGCCCCTGGATCTTCATACCCAGATAATCACCCTTTGTTTTCGAGGCACGCACAACCTGTGCTGTAATGATTCAATGCCTCTTCTTTTATTCCGTTATCCACCTTTAAAAGTTAGCATTTGCTATCTGCTGCTGTATAACACTGGAATCTGGTGATGCCCCCTGTGCTTGGGATAGGAAATGGCTGCGTGCTGCTTGTTGATAAACATTAACAGTTTAATGGTAGCCTCCATAACCTCCAGACAAGAACAAGCTGCCCTCACACTGTCCAAGAAGAGCTCTGAACCCATGACATCAGCGGCCATGAGGGTAGCTTACGTATCAGGACTACGCGGCCTCTTTCACCACCTGGAT
Organism: Podocnemis expansa; assembly: GCA_007922195.1. Taxonomy (NCBI): domain Eukaryota; kingdom Metazoa; phylum Chordata; order Testudines; family Podocnemididae; genus Podocnemis; species Podocnemis expansa. The sequence continues at coordinate 24,959,121 of ML681991.1, forward strand.
CATTGTACCATATCCACACAGGATTAAATCAGTTAAAATCCCCTTTCATTGTTCTCTAGCTGTAATAAACACATGCCGGTGTGTGCGTGTGTGTGAGAGAGAGAAATCCCTCATATTGCATCAGACTCCCTCTGCTTTTTCACTCTGTCTGGGAGAGGTAGGTCAGAGGGTATCTGGGAATTAAAATCATCCATAGTTATTTCTGCAAACCTGTGGAAGCAAACAGCAATTAAATCTGTTTCTTGGGATATGTCAGTGGCCTCTGCCACAGACACTACTACTTCACAGTGCCTATTCAGCGGCTACCTGCCTGCTAAGCCTGTAGATCTATCATACAAACATACAAGAAAACTGTTTCATTTGATACGGGATATTTAGCTTATTTCATTGTTTTGAACAGTTTCTTTCTCGGTGCTTGATAAGTCATTTTCCAAGTCCAGGACCAAGGAGTGTTGCGAGCATCAAGCCTAAGGTATGCGCATGTCCATCCGTCATTAGACACCCTCCACGCCAAGCCCCCACCCACCCTATTGTTTTCGGCATAGGTCATCAGACCCTGAGCAGAGCTGTATGCCTGCAGCTCCTGTTGACCTGCTGGATTCTTCTCAGGGTGTAAGTCATGGTCAGGGAAAGGGTTAATCCAACTCTTTGTCACAGGGTTTCAGAAAGTTCCTTTTTTCCAGGAGGCTGCCTGACACACAGTGACAGAGGCTTTCACTTGAGCACAAAGGCTGCTCTCTCCCCTTGCCCTCTCCATCTCTCCCAATCAAGCCGGCAAGCAACTATAATCTCACTAGCAGAGACTTTTACCGCTGTCAGTTTGAGCCTCTTTTGCAATGTGAGTAGCTCAGCTCTCCAGCAACGCAAAAAGCTAATGAACGAGTAATAAACAAGTGTAACCAAGCAGAAAGCCTGCATGCAATGACATCTGAGCCAATTCAGCTTTTAGGCAAAGCTTCAAGACATGACCGACAAACATATATCTAATTATAGAACGTCTAATCTTCACTGGGATCCAGAGATAAAAAGGGGAGATGGAGAAACAGAAGGAGAGCAAGAACCTGACCAAGAGAGAAAGGAGGAGGAATTGTGAGGATAACAGTGACTGAATGAGGTCAGAAGGAGAAAGAGAGAGGAAGATAGGAGTTTTCACAGAGTGTGGTTTATATTTAGCATATTCTCTTCCCAGAAAGATACAGCAAAGCTGGAGATTCGTTCTACGAGAGCCACCTGCCCCTAAGATGTCTCTTTATAGGATGAGGAATAGAATCCCAGTGATACCAGCTGAGATAACAGATATGATTCTATGACAAAGACAGTCTGGGCATAAGATTATCTCCTGGAAATATAGTGAATTCTTCTCCTTCACTTCCAGGAGTTCTGTGGCACTTAAAGACTAACAAATTTATCTACTGCGTGAGCTTGCGTGGGACAAAATTCCACTTCATCAGACGCTTTGAAGATGAGGGAAATTACGGAATGGGGGGAAATAAATGCAGGAGAGTGTAAGTCATGGGAACAGGTCACACTGCTGTTACAATATGAAGGAATCTTATGTCTAAAATCTGCTTGAAACACTTCATAAAGCCTGGACTAATAGTATGTTAACCCGCATAACTCAAACATTATTTGTTTCATCTCTTCCGTAACACTGATTTTAAAAATATGGTCAGAATGGCATGACAGATGGGTTGAAACTTTGGGAGATATCATAGACAATGACAATCATTTAACATTTGATAAATTGGCATCAACGTTCCACAGCCAGATGTTGCAATATTTTCCCTAATTCCCCTAATTAAAACAAAATTGTATCCCAGCATCAACCCCCTTGAAGTCTAGTCACTTAAAGAAATGGCTGATCTTGTTACCGCTGGCTGAAAGTCAGGAAAAAAGCAAACTTGTTGCATCAACTGTTTACAAAAAGATCCTGACACAGGAAGCTGAACAATTTGAAATGCAACTAAAAGGATTTGGGAAAATAACTTTGGCTCTGATTCAGCAAGGTGCTTAAGCACAGGGCTAACTTTAAGCATATGAGTTTTCCCACTGAAGGTGGGTATAGAAATCAGTGGATCAATTATGTGCTTGATGTTAGGCACGTGAAATTTGAAATGACATCCAGGATGGGCAGGGGTTTCTCTTTTTCAGCTCTGATCATCAGGTTCTATAATGGGTGCCCTCCACATGTGTAGAATATACTGGCCAAACCAACCTAGATGGCCACAGTCAGAGTTTGCTGACCATGTCAAAAAGACACAAGCCATTTTTTTAAAACACGTGTTCTGTGAATGGAAAGTAGGTTGTGGATTTTTGGATAGAATTTTACTATGAGCTTCCCTGAATATTGAATCCTACATTATCTTATTCAGCACTAATTTTAAAATGAATTCTCTCACCCATAGAGACATTCCCATTAAAAACTGTGTGGACATCTTTAAAACAGCTGTCCAGTGAAATGGAAGGAGAAAACTGAGAGAACAATTTAAATAATTGCTTACTGAGTGGTTTAATAAAATCTTTGTAATGCAAAGGTAGCAGCAGAAAAATGTACTTTGATCTCTGTTTCTTGAATCTGGAAATGTCAGATTTCATAGAAAGAGGCAAAGATATATATTAGATTCAATGTTTTTTTTCTTTAAATTTGTTTATCCTTGCCATAGGTAGTCCTCTTGGCAATATGTTTTATTATGTTAGATTTTTATATTGAAATTTATTATTATTACCCAAATCCTGAAGTCTGTACTCAGTCCTAATTCAGAGTAAAATCTTCTTGACATCAAAGTCAGTCTTGCTTGAATTAAATCTAAATGAAAATGGAGTAGGGAGCTCAGAATTTGGCCCTTGGCATTCCTTTCAGAAAATCAATGTGCTTCTCTGACTAAAACATTCAGTCAAAGATCTCTGACCTGTGCACACCAATGATCACCTTTTGGGACTACTACATGACTTCAAATAACTTTTGAGACTTGATCTTGAAAAATGTTCTGGGATACAGAAGCATTTGTGTCACAAATGGGTCCTAAAAAGAAAATAGATCTGCTCTATTTGGGTAATTCCAATGTATTTAAAAGGTACTAAATTCCGACATCGCACTTCTCAATGGAGGCATTGAGAGTTTCACTTAAGTAAAGACAAATAGAAAGTAAGAGGCTCAGGACCAGGGCCTGAATTAGGGATGTTTGGGTAAGTGACTTGACTGGCATCATCTCAATATGAAGAAGAATGTGTATTTTTTTCTTCCCCTAACATCAATAAGCCATCCATCTTCCATGATAGTTCTCAGGAGCCTGGGAAGCTCTGTCCCAGAATGGAAAGAGTTAATAAAGCCCCAAGGAAGGCTGTACTCTTGAGCATTATTATGTATGGTGGCTGCAATGAGGTTAAGTTGTGGTCTCCTATCAGGCTAATGGCTAGTGGGAACAGTCTGCTCCTCCATATCCTGTACTCCACTCAGTGGTTATTTGGCACAGAATTAGACAGTTCAGCCTTTCAATTTGCAGGGTAAAAATAGACTGACCAACATTTCCTTAAATACATCTAGAGTGAGTAATGAATCTGTCTGCAGCTATGATGCAGCCAGGCCTGGGAGAGTTAGCAAAAGGGGCTGGGCTCCCTACACAATATTAAAAGACAAATACCGACACTTGTTTCATGTTATGATTAGGAGTTGAAACACTAAGAAGTCAGGAAGTGAGTAAGTTGAGCTTCTCAACTTCTCCTTTTAACATCATCTCAGTACTATTGAGCACACTGGACATTTCACAGCATGTAGATACAGCAATGCACTTACAACTATATTTAAATATATGTCCAACATGAAGCGTATGTAGAAAAAACAACCTCTTTGCAACATGGCTGAGACCTATGACATCCTTCACCTTTTGATTTCTGTGTGTTTGGGCAATTAAACTCACAACTTGAACACTGGGCATTTAAGCTTGTTTCCTGAGTTTTTATGTTTTATTTTGATCCAAAAAATCCAGAGCTATGAGATTTAAAGAGATGGCAAGCTCCCTGCAATACATCCACTAGGCTTGCAGAGTTTGCAGACTCCTCAAGAGAATCAGCTCCCTCTTCTGGCAGAGGTTTTAAGCAGAGCAGAAGAATAACACATTGCAAATGGTTTCTGTGATAAAATCTGGCTGCAGGGAAAGTTTTCTGCATTGAAATGTTTACCCACAGATGGTATCTTTGTGGCTACCATAATGCCTTAGTTAATGCAATTGCTTCCAACTATAGCTAAAATTATTAGAGTGCATACATGGAACTATTTCTTTTTTAAAAAAATGTTTACAACTCAATTAGTTTTCTTTTTTTTTGCATTGCAAATAAAGAAAGGAGCCTAGAGCTCAGAAACGAATAGTCAGTCTGAAAGATGACAAGGTTAATTGTAAGAACATTAATAATAATAATGCCCAGAGACAGCTAGATCTGTCTTCACGGAACCAAGGAAAACCATAAGATTCATACATGACATGAGTGAGAGTCCCAGGGAGAAAAAGGGAAAGGAATAGGAAGGATGACTGTAGCTCAATACGGTCCTGATCCAAAGCCAATTGAAGCCAGTGGGGGTAGGGGGCACCTGCCCATTGATTTCAGTGGCCTTTGGATCAAGTGTTACACAAATCTGTTGCATTAGTGTATTTTAACTCAGTTCTTGTGTGTGATGCATCAAGAGTTAAATATTAGGAGGGTCTGAATGAGGGGAGGCCATTCCAAATACAGCATGGAAGAAGAGGCAGAGACAGCATTCAGGAAGTTCCCAAATTCCATCCAATTCCATCCACATGAGGGGACCTCTAAGTTGATGGAGGGGTGGGCGAGGGCAGGGGTTGCCTTTGTAATCAATTCCATTTTATTGTCTGTGAACTCCATCATGTCCTTCCCTATTGAAATTTCACTCAAAGTTTTGCATTTTCTTCCCCTTCCCCAACCTGACAGCTTCACATAAATGTGGTCGCATAGCTGGCTTAACCACACACATAGGACACCAGGTAGATGGCTCAAAAGTATCTGCTCCAGCAACTTGTAGGTTGCTCCACACAGTGAACAGAAGCAGCTCCACTCATTCAGTGGGCAGTGGGACTGAAGCATCTTTGATACCCAGTCCAACCAGTAGAGGGAAGCAGTGTATACAACCAGCACACTGCTGGCTATTTTGCTAGGAGGACAATAGTGATCAGAAAGCAGAGTTGAGATAAAATTCCCCATCGTGATGCAAACATTTCCAGGTTCTGTGCATTTTTATTTATCACATCACCATATCAAAAGCCATTTTAGTTGTCAAAGAACCTTGGGATATGTCTACCCTTGCAAGTTATTTCGAATGAAGGAGGCTTAATTGAAACTAACTTAGTCCCTTTCTATGCTAGACTTCCATTAGTTCGAATGCAGGAATTCCTTAATTTGAAGTAATGAAAACTTAGTTTGAATTAGTAAGATTTGGCAGTTATTTCTAACTAGCTCTTAGTTCGATCCTTAGTTTGAACTAAGGACAGTGTAGACTAGGATTAACTCCTAGTTCAAATTTAATAAATTCGAATTAAGGGCAGTTAGTTTGAATTAACAAAGTGGACTAATTTGACAATATTAAGTTGAATTAGTCCACTTTGTTAATTCAAACTAATAAGTTTGAGTTTAGTTCAAACTAAACTTGAACATATTAGTTTGAATTAACAAATTTGAACTAACTTTTCCTAGCGTAGACATAGTCTTGGAGTTTGATGCCTGGATCAGCTAGTCACCTTTCCCAGGGATAAGCTTCTGAGAAGGCAATTTAGAAAAAGCTCTTGCAAATATTTTATAGATGTTTACTTCTCACAGAGCCTAGGTAATCATTATTATTACTCAGAATTTATGTTGCAGAAGTGGCCAAAGGGTCCCAATCAGAACTGAGGGCCCATTATGTTTGGTGCTGTACAAACAAACAGGAAGACATAAACCCAACCCTGAAGAATTCAAAATCTAAACACACAAGGCAGTCAAAGAGTAGGGAAAAAGGAAGCTATGCATCAGCATAGCCTTCAGAGTGATATTTGTCTTTTTTATAGTTAAAAAAGTATGCCATTGGGGTGGGACATAGTATGAGGGAAAAGTAGGTGAGAGTGTAACTCAGAAGAAAGGAATAGGAGAAGATGCAGAGGAATGGGAGACAGCAAGAAGGCAGATGTAGGGAGTTGTACTTGGTGGGAACATGCATAATTGCATTTTGCTTCATTCCTTTTACCTAGGTGGCCTCTGTCACTCCACTGGAATTTCAGCGTTATCTTTGCAAGTTTCTCCAGCCGAACTCTTGAACGCGATGGATGTGGAGCACTGGACCCTTGCCTAGCTGCTGTCTTCATCAGAGAAGTGGCGGCTGCACATATCTGCACTAGAGGCACTGCTAATGTGTTGCTCCGTTGTTTGTGATGACCCTGAATATTCTGTTGTTTCATCTCTTTGGAAGGCTTGGACTACTGACCCTGTGACCTTCTTGATATGCTTTCTTCCAATTGCAGCTTATTTGCACACCTTACATCCTTGGTATCATGTGAAAACGGCACAGCCTCACACTGAACAAGAAACTGTCAGAATCTGGAAAACTGTATTATCCTTAAAGCTACTCTCTCTCTCTCTCTTTCTTTCTCTCTTTTTGTTTCAGTGTTCAAGATCTTCCCCAGTCTGTCTCCCAGCCAGCTGCTTGTTATAGCAAAGCAACAAGACATATGCCCATTTGCACCAATCCTCAGCACATGACACTCTTGTGGAGACTTTAGTTTTGTTCTTTCTCCTGTTGTTCCTAGTTTAAGATAAAGGTCATTTTATACCTCAGACCTCTTTGAATAGAATAGAAAATAGAGAATAGAATTGGCTCAGTTAAAGGCTGCATCTTAAGGACAAACTGAAGTAGCAGAAGCTTGGATAGAGACTCATGGTCTGCTGGTTTTTCTGTGATTCTCCAGCAACCCTGATTTGACACTCAGAGGGACTGGCGTGCTGCATTGAGACCATGGGGTTAATGTTTTATGACAACACCAATGAAGAGGGAAAGAGTGAAAAGGGTTTTAAATGTCAACCAAAAATAGTTATCTTGTCCAAATAAACCCAGCAGAGGAATTATCCCATCTTTGGTCTCAGGGAGAAAGAACTGTTTGCTCAGGAAATTACAGGAATGCTTGCCTGATGAAGGGTTCTGCTCTCCCAAAAGCTGCTTGGAGTCTGGGCTTGGATTCCACAGAGCCTTGGCTCCAACTCTTTTAGCTTTTTACCTTGTGCTTGCAGAATGATTTTACTCTGGTTCTTTTTCCCTGGCTGTGCTCTGGGTACATGCAAGCTGCATGATGATGTAATTTGCAGATATTTTAGCCATTCAGATCATGTGGATGGCCCAGGGACTGTGGTATGGATAAACAGAACAACACAGGACTTCAGTCTAGTACCTTCTGTCAGTGCAAAAATCATCCCTTTAGATGAAAAGAATAAGTAATGGCCATGGAGAATGCTAGGGCTATAAATATTAGTAAATAAATAAATTAAAGCATAATTAATTTACCCTTCGAATTCTGAGGATTTCAAAGCTGATTGATCACTATAATATGTAAGTATAAATTACTAGTAATACATAACACAGACTGTCTATGGTGCTTTATATTCTAAAAAAGATTAAGGAATAATTCTCTGCAACCTGTGGGGAAGTAGGTTCCTATTATCTCCATTTTACAGATGGCAAACAAGCGGAACGAGTAGTGGTGACTTGCCCAATAAGGCTTGTATATCTGGGAATGCAGAGAGCCCTGGGACTGCATCTGCCCCTGCTCTAACCACTCAATCACATAGACAAACAAAAGTGGGATAATGGAAACTGCTGTGGGGATATTGGCTAATACCTTAGATGGGCTGGAACTATGAGATGGGCTCCACCACATCCAACCTGTCCTCATGCGTAGTGGAGAATGGCAGCTGCAGGAAGCTGTCTGGGACATTTCAGATCTTCAGGCACCAAAACCCAGCAGCAGGGGATTACTTCAATTCTGGCTGCTGCTAGCTGTTAAGGCTCTTCCTCCTGTCGAAGAGCAGGCCCAGTGGAGTTCCCAGACATGGACTGCCCCTCCATGCCCATCCACTCTATCTGTGCAAAGGAGGGTGGCTGGTAATGGGGGTGGCGGAGCCACCTTTGCTAGCTTTCCACCAGGAGTGAGCTCCTCTACACTCAGAGAATTCCCCCTAGGTTAGCTTCAGAACCTTTAAAGCCACTTTGCACTGAGCAAACAGGAAAATTCAGCCTCAATGCTGAAATGGGAATTTGACTTTGAGCTCTCACAAAACCTGTGACGCTCCAGATTTGAAGTTCCATTTGGCTCTAGCTGTGAAGCTCAGGTCTGAATCTGAACTTTGAGGACCTCAGGGGGCTCCATGTGTGCTGAGGTAAGAAAAGGCAGCATGCAGAGTCCTGTCCCCACTGCCTGGCTGAGACCATCGAGTGCATTCAGGTTTGTATACACAGACGGATGCCCATGTACACACATCTGCATCCGAGACGGGATATCTCACAAGGATGCTACAAACAGTGTGCTAAAAACAGCAGTGTAGCTGTAGTAACAAACACTGACTGGACCCCAGGGTACCTACTTGGGCAGCTTGCCTGACTGTGCTGGCCACATTACTGTTTATAGCACACTAGCTCAAGTACAGCTAGCATAGGTACATCTCTATGATTTGGATATCATATCTCTCAGCTCAAATGTAGGTGTCGCCACAGCCACACACAATTACATTCATGCAAACGTGTACTACAGAAGCGTATATCTTACTGTGTTATACACATCGGACCAGATGAGCTCATGCTCCCCACTACATTTCTGAAACTATGAAATGTGCACAGCTGCTCAGTTATGTTTCCATGTACAATCACACATTCATTTAACTACATGCAAACTACATTCAGACTGGACATAAGAGGTACATCTTTAACACTGAGAGTAATTAACCATTAGAACGATTTATCAATGGTCTGGGTGGGTTCTCTATCACTGATAATTTTCAGTTAAGATTGGATATTTTTTTAAAAGAAAAATTCTAGGAATGATTCTGGGAAAGTGCTCTGGCCTATGTTATACAGGAGGTCAGACTAGATGATCACAGTGGTCTGTTCTGGGCTTGGACTCTACGAATCTATGAAAGGTAGTTTGGATGACACTGTTAAGGGTATCTTAAAGCACAATGTACAGCTATAGTGTTATATAACTAAGGAGATGAGCAGTTCTTATGGTTTGTGTGACATCGTGATCCGCCCTAGACTTATTCACAGTTTCCCTATGTCGTATTTAATATCATTAATGGCTCACACAACACTGTAACGACTATCCCTCAGTGTTTTTATTAAAACCATATACAAAAATCTCTCTTTGTCTACTTCCCCTGCAGAGTTACTTCTGCTGAGATTCTGTTTCTGTGGAAGACAGTGTGGGGAAAGAAGAAAAGGAAAAGCAGCAAGAGTCCTGTGGCACCTTATAGACTAACAGATTTCTTCAAGCATAAGCTTTTGTGGGCTACAACTGCATCTGGCGAAGTGTGTTGTAGCCCACGAAAGCTTATGCTTCAAGAAATCTGTTAGTCTGTATAGCAAAAGCAGCGAGAGTCCTGTGGCACCTCATAGACTAACACGGCTACCCGTCTTGAAAACAAAAGGAAAGCAGAAGGAAAATTGAGGGATACTTGGTTTGTTTAAAACAAACAAACTGACAATTTCACTGCAACAGTGTCTGTGCTGGAGCTAGTGAGTTGACAAGGGATAAAAAGGGAGTTGGGATTATTAAATAGGCCTGCTTTGCCAGTATTGTATGATTCTATGATTATGACATCAGCAATGACAGCTTAGCCAGTTATCAGCGAACATTACACAATAGCTCGCTGATGCGGCAAAATGCCATCGGTTATAATGATGCTAAGATAGCGTAATGCTTTTTTTCCACACTTTGAATCATTTAATCAACTATGATGCCACATTTGTGTGTTGTGACCTCATGAGAACAGAAAAGGGAAATGGCATTTTTGTAGTTGCTGTCTAGGACTGATTTCCTATAGCCAGGAAACCTAAAAGCAATGCCAAGGGAAGATGTATTTCCTCATGCCTTGATGTGCGTCATCATCTACCTAGTGCTATATTTTATTTATTATTATACATTTAAGAGAATGTGTGAGCTGGAGCTAGTCACTTAACCTTTCTGTGCTTTAGCTCTCCATTTGTAAAATTTTAGTATGGACCTACCTCACAAGGATGTTGTGAAGATAAATGTATAAAGACTGTGAATGCTTTGAGAGCCACTGATAAAATGCGCTATATAATGGCTAGGGAATATCACCTTGCAGCCATACCTGGTAATAAACCAGGTTTGGACTCCATTGTGTTAAGTGCTGCTCAGACATGTGGTTAGTGACAGTCCCTGTTCCAAAGAGCTTAGTTTTCACATCCACAGCACATTTCATATTAAGCATTTTAGAAACATATATATATGCACTATATAGAAATCGCTTCACCTATCAGTAAAATGTAGCCTCCTCAGCAGTGGACCTGTTTAACCTTGCACAGTAACACATGTAGAAGAAAAAAAAAGGCAAGGAGTCTTGTGGCATTTAAAGACTAACAAATAACAGATAACAGATTTATCATGCGATAAATAAACCTGTTAGTCTTTAAGTGCCACAAGACTCCTAGCTTTTTTTGCTTTATTAGACTAACATGGCTGCCCCTTTGGAACATGTAGAAGAGTTTAGGATAGGATGTGGAGAATATTTCATTCATATTGTTTTAAAATTAATATTAAAAGAGTGTGGCTATGGCATAGAAGTTGTGGCTGTGACCTGATCTGTGAAGCTGACCTGGATAAATGGGCCCCCTGACATCCAGTTGGATGCTGTTAGCCATTTTATCTAGACATAACAGAACAAAATTAGAGCTGTGCTGTGTGTCTGCTACCTCCTCCGGTCTGCATAGAAGAAGGAGCTATAAAAGATTGAAGGGAAGTTTAAAGCCTTGATCTGTCAGGAGATTCTGCAGACATGCTGTGGCACTATTAGGGGTAAGGAAGGGAACTGACAGGAACACTAGAAAAAATGGTTTCTGAACTTCAGGGAAGTTAGGACTAGAATCTAATTTTGAAAATTAACTTCACACAAGCCAAACTCATGATGCAGCACTGCCTCTTCTCTAGAGCCTGTCACTTAAGATTCTGCTGATGTCAGCTGGACTGAGCTCCCCCATCTCCAGACAGGTGCAGTGCAGTGGCTTGCCAGCTGCGTGCCCGTCACCTGAGTTTCCATCATGGGGCCCTTTGCTCCATGCTGATGAGCAACATTGACAGTAATGCAAACCTTTCTTTGAATCAAGGCTGGACTTCTGAAGTATTTTTCTTTAAAGCTCTGGACCACAATTTTCAAAAGTGACCTGTGATCACTGAATGCCATCTGTTTCTTGGTACCAGCTTGCAACACACAGGTCTAAAGACTAAGAAGTTTCTAAAAACCTGGTCTGTTTCTGTAATACATCAGGGATCTGTCATCTACTTATATCTATCAACAGACCCTGGCTGACCATCCCTCGCTCATGGCTTTGTGCACACTCGGGGCTGAGATGTGTGTGTGTGTGTCAGACAGAAATTTCTTTGAGGGCAAGATTTCAGTTTTGAACAGGAACTTTGAACTTTCCTCCCAGTTCCCAGGGCCTCTGCCCAGATGATCCCATCATTCAGCACCGATAGCCCAGCAATTAGGTTTGCTCTTCCATCTGTTTCACTGTCCCAAAGAGTGTAATGATGGATTGGAGATTTCAGTCTCTCTGGTATTTGGATATTCAGAGTGGAGAATCTGATCTACATGTGCCATATCATGTCAAATGTTATGGTTACTATGGTAAAGATGCCATTTGGTAGTATTAAGAAAATGACATAAAGCATTATGGGTAAATTAGTGCACTAGAGTCTGGTCTTATTTTGCGTTGGCAGTTGCCCCTTTGATTTGAGTAGGACATTAAGAATCTGCCAGCACTAAATATGAGCTCTAGAACCCAATACCATCACAAGATTTCCTCAGACCAGCAGATTGCAAAAAGCTTTTCACAGTGAACACACTAAGCACATATTACTCTTGGGGAGCGCTTGTTGGTCTCTTGGGTTTTATTTTCCCATCAAGTCTATTTCTATGCAATGGCTGCATGCCTGTTCCCCTCCTTCTTGATGTGCTCACAGAAACTGGGGACATCTTCTCAAGGACTTCAGGGACACCAATAAAAATCTGATTTATACCACTCCAAAACTTGCTTGATTGTAAATATCGGGAGGAGACCATCGTACTGCCTCTGTCAAAGTGGTTCACTAAACCCTAAATCAAAAAAGACTGTTTCTTACCTCCCCTTTTCCTATAACAAATCACAAACCATTTCCATTTGTTCATAGCCAGCACACTGTTCCTCCTAATGTGCTAAGCTTCCCAACATGATGTTTAGCACATGTTCTTTCACACTGCCCCCCTCTGCTCAAAGGCAGCCTTATAGTTTGCAAATGGGATGAAACCACTGTGCAGACCGGTGTCTTGGCTCTGTTCCTGCTGTACTCCACTGGTGCCAGAACCTTTACCGTACCTTCCAAGCCGCTATGTGTGTTCAAAGTCTGCCAGAAAAAATTAGAGGATAAAAGAAAGCAAAAACTAGAGGACATAAAGGAGAACCACTATAACTGAGGCATAGCCTCCATGGTGGAGCTTTACCTGCAGGGTTCTTGCCTGCAGCCAGGAACATCTTGTTGTGCAACTTGCTTAAGGTGGGTCGCCTAATAAGCTTGCCTGTTGGAGAACAAAAGGTATGCTTGCCTTGGAAGAAAAATCATCACCCTAATGAATTTTTCTGGGATGACTGCCACAATCAACATACCTGAGCCTCTTGTGAAAGCCTGAGAGTGATCTGTCAGGGGAAGATATGAACCTCTAAGATCAGGGTTCTGTCTCTGCTTAGACACTGAGACCTTATTGTGTAGGTTAGGAAAGCTTCAAAGGAAGAAATGAAGGCAAGCATATTGAGCTGTGTCTGTAGACAAACTGCACAGCCAGCAGCAGGGATCAAAGGCAGGATATTCACCACAAAAACCACAAGCCACTTTGGGCTAGAGAAAAACTCCTTAGCTGTGAGAAAACAGCAGGTTGGTATTGAAGATGGGGCCAGCCACTAACGGGGGAGACAATTACACAAGTGATAATACCATCTTCTCCACAGGCACCTCCTTCTTAATTGTTGTTTGTATTAGAGTTATGCTCACAATGTGCAGGGCACTGCCCATGCACCTACAAAGAGACCATCCGTGTACGGCACAGTGTAGAACCCAAAAAGGTGGACCCGCTGGGGGGGGGAGGGTGGTCAAGCAGTATAGTGTTTCAATACAGTGACTGGGGAGATGGCCGGGCAGTCCTGTTCTGCTCACAAAGCATGCCTATTGTCTTTAGCTTTTGTGGGAAAAAGAAAGGAGAAGCATGAAGGAGGAGACAAGGAATGGGAGATGGGGAGGATGGAGAGTGAAGGGGAGTGTTGCTGGCCACAAAGGGACTGTGAGATAGACAGACATGGGGAGGAGGTCAGAGCAAATAGCCACTCAGCAGACAGAGAAGAATGTCCAGAATTCGGCTGGTATCTCGGGGATCCGGGAGCTGAGAAAATGACTCAGCACCACTCACTTTTCTAGTCTCCCCTGTGGAAATCTGTGGGCTCCTGCTTGTGGGTTTCTCCCCCCAACTAATAGCACTAGGAAAGAGGGCAAATATTTGGGGCCTGCTGGTCACTCAGATCCATTAGTGGTGAAATCAGGGGACCAGGCTGTGACCTCACTCCTATCATAGGATCATAGAAACTGGAAGGGACCATGAGAGGTCATCAAGTCCATTCCCCTGCACTCATGGCAGGACCAAATACCCTATTAAACTATCCCTGACAGGTGTTTGTCTAACCTTCTCTTTAACACTTCCAATGAAGGAGATTACACAACCTGCCTAGGCAACTTATTTCAGTGGTTAGTCACCATGACAGTTAGGAATTTTTTCCTAGTAACCAACCTAAACCTCCCTTCCTGTCATTTAAGCCCATTGCTTCTTGTCCTATCATCGGCAGTTAAAGAGAACAGTTTTTCTGCCTCCTCCTCATAACAACCTCTTAGGTAGTTGAAAACTTATCATGTCCCCTCTCAGTCTCTTCTCTCCTAGACTAAACAAACCCAGCTCTTCCAATCTTCCCTCATAAGTCAAGTGTTCCAGACCTCTAACCATTTGTGTTGCTCTTCTCTGGATTCTCTCCAATTTGTCCACATCTTTTCTGAAATGATTACTAAAGAAACTGGACACAGTACTCCAGATGAGGCCTAATTAGGGCAGAGTAGAGCTGAAGAATTACTTCTCATGACTTACTTACAATACTCCTGTTAATACTGCCCAGAATGTTTGCTTTTTTTGTTAACAGCGTTACACTGTTGATTCACTATTACACCAAGATCCCTTTCCGCAGTACTCCTTTCTAGGCAGTCGTTGCTCAGTTTGTATATGTGCAATGGATTGTTCTTTCCTAAGTGGAGTACTTTACACTTGTCTTTATTGAATTTCACTCTGTTTACCTCAGGCCATTTCACCAGTTTGTCCAAATCATTTTGAACTGTGATCCTAAGTGCCATCTTAAACCATCCGTCACATGTTTGTCTATCTTGCTTTTGTCAATTTCCAAAGGGATAGCCGTGTTAGTCTAGTCCAGCAAAAAAACCAAGGAGTCGTGTGGCACTTAAAGACTAACAGATTTATTTTTTTCATGAGCTTTCATGGGAAAAAATCCCACTTCGTCAGATGCTTCGAAGATGAAGCTCATGCGAAAAATAAATCTTAGTCTTTAAGTGCCACACGTCTCCTTGGTTTTTTTATCTTGCTCTTAAAAATGTCCAGTGATGGAGATTCCACAGGCAACTTATTCCAATGGGTCACCCTGAGAGTTAGGACACTTTTTTGCTAACATCCAACCTAAAACTCGCTTGCTGTAATTTAAGCCCCATTGCTTCTTGTCCTATCATCAGCAGTTAAGGAGAATAATTTTTCTCCCTCTTTCTTGTAACAACCTTTTAGCTACTTGAAAACTGTAATCATGCCCCCTCTCAATCTCCTCTTTCTCAGACTAAAGAAGCCCATTTCTTTCAATCTGCCTACCCTATTGCTCCATCCTTCCTTGTACATCTACTTGCATCATGCTGCACTAGTCACCATAGGAACTGAGCGCCTGTGCCTCAGCACTGTGTAGTGTCGTGAGGGTAGTTCAGTCTCTGAACTTAGCATCATGACAGGAATCCAGTATTGTGAGGGATCCTTGGCCTCCTGAGACTTGAAACAAAACACTCTGCTGGTTTCTACGATGTGTACACTTGCTCAGTAGCCATTGGACTGACACCATGGACCCATTTCACATGCAGTAGCTGTCAGAGGAGGAACTTCTGGTTACTTCTTGCCTGAGGCCCTGAACTCATACCAGTGACCTGGAGTTATTTTGCAGTCTTCCTAGAGAAGATCAAGCTTTTGGTGCCAACTGAACAGCTGTATAAATGTTCTGTGACATTTCTGAAAGGGAATGGATCATGCTCGCTAAATCTCTCCTTGCAGAAAGTGCCCAAATAATACCTTTTTCAGTTAAAGAAAAAAGATTACGTGCTTTAAAGATTTTATGATAATTTCCAACAGATGACAGTAGACAGTCGATCTACTTAACTTTTATCTATTGTCAAATACTTCTGCCTCTGCTAGGTTGCTACGTTGTCTGTATTCTGCCTGCCTATTCTAGGCAGTCCACTGAAACCAGTCTACCCTCACACCCACTGCTATGCTTCTGAAACCACCTCAGTTTCTTAAAATCTTTCCCAATATGCAGTGGCTCTGTTATTTATCAACCAGCCCTTTCAAAATACACATTCAGTTTTATTCCATTTTTTCAGGCTCCAAAATATGGGGCTGCCTGACTGTCTATGGGCTGAGGACAAAAGCTAAAACCAGCAAGAAAATTTTAACTGTTAATCCAGAAGATTTAGCTTTGAGATTAAATTATTCCACAACACATCAGTATCCCCTGACAGCAAACCCTAGGGAAACCTGCCCCCATCAAGACAGATTTATACATACTGGTCATCCCCACCAAGATTTGTACTGGTGACCAGACTGAACTGTACTTTAACAATTGGCAAATTAACTCACAAATTGGGGCCTTCATCTGTAAAAACCCTAGAAATGTAGGAGCTGTTAGTACAATGCATAGGCTAATTTCAGTTGTCTGACATTGCAGAAGGAGGGAGACTAATTCTTAGCTAGCTGAAATTGAAAATGTGTGTATAAAAATCTAGATCAACCTTGACTGTATCTCATTCTTTGATCACAGTTGATTCCGTGATCCTGTTTTCCCTCACTGCAGGGCAGTGGTGGTGGGATGAGATACCCATTCATTTTGGGGTTGATATTTGTGTATACATAAGTTCCTTCAGAGTGGTCTCAGATTCCAGGTCACTGATTTCTCTTCCCCTGGGACAGCAATCTACAAGGCCTTGGCTATCTGCTGCTTCTGGGAAGAAGGGCAATGTTTGTGTTAGAAATGGACACTGTCATCAGAAGTGGGCAAATGCAATGACATCCTGGGACAATAATGTAACTGGGAATTCTTTTGAAAGCACTTGAAGCCCCATCCTCTCCACATACACAGCCATTAGAAGAGGAGAAGAGAGGGCTCAGTTCAACATTTCCGACAATGGACAGCACATCTAACAACACTGTATATGTAAGAGTACTGCATCAGTGTCAGCAGTGGGGATGTACTAAAGTTCTGCTAAGGGGTTTGAAGCATGACCTCTGTTTCACAGACGAAGGAACTGCCCATGATACTCCACTGACACAGAAAGCAAACCTTACTGAAAGAATAAAGCCAGCAAGCAAAGAGAGCTCTGGCACCTGAAGGCAAGGAGGGGAGCAAGAGATGGAGACTCACTGAGGGCCAGCAGCATTCACAGACAATCCTTATGCTTGCTGTACTCCTCTATTTGTCCAGTTCCCATGTGGGACCAGCAGGCATATTAAATGTATGTTTATTCCAGAATCTGTCCTTTTTCTCCCCCAAAATATATTCAAATCCTTTATAATAAAGTACAATTACTAAAATGTATTCTTTCCCCCAAAGCTTTCAAGCTGGGAGAAGAGGTGGCTAATTGCTGAAATATTGACCCTGCTTTCACAGAGTATGAACTAGTATTGAGCAGCTTTCAGCTGTGTTAAAGTGAGAGCACTCCAAGGCATTGTCATTGGAACAAAATGATTTATACCAGGTAGGAAATGTCATTTAGGTGCCAGCTTCTCTTTTGAAAGAAATAATCACTGCTGCTGAGAATTTACAAAACAAACAAGCAGTCTGTTCATGTAGGACCCGTAAATTGTGAGCATTCTGGCAGTCATGAAAGGAGCACAAATTAACCAACCCTTTTTCCAGACCTCTGAAGTCACCATAGTTAAGAAAATGACTCAAATGAATTAGAGATGAAAAAGGCCTACTTTAGCCCAGCTTGTCTATTCCCATCTTCTGCCCCTATTTCCCGTTGCCAGGAACAAGTGTAGTGTTGTTCTTTATATGAATCCTCGAGGGCGCTGGCCAGTCCATTTTTAAACTGCTCATTCAATTAGCCTTTCAACATTGCACTTTGGAGACTATCTTACCTCATGGATGATGCTGACACTAGACTGGAATGATTCTAGGCTGCCACCTAGACAATATTTTATGTCCAGTGTTGGTGTTAATGTCCCTAGGGTAGCAGAGAAGGCTAGGTCTTGGGCAGCACTTTCCACACATATGAAAAAAGATGGGTAAAAGCAAAGTAATATAGCCTAGAAAGGTCAGAGGCAAAGAGGGGCCTTAGGGAAGTTTACAAAATTAAATAGTGAAAGGAAAAATGATCAATTCTTTCACTCCGTCCTATAATAGGAAGGAAAGAGATCACACACTGACCCTCCATGCCTCCTTTCCTGCAATGTGGGTAATGGACACCTCAAAGGAAACAAGCCATTTCACAATTGCACAAAGATTTGGAATCTTAATTGAAAATATCATAGAGTGTTGCTGTGCATGTAGAATATTTGTTTTAAAGGGAAAGATGTCTTTACCCCTTCAGGGGCTTGGAGTTTGTAGCATTGTACTGTGCTGATTACACCTAGAACGAGAGAATCAGGGAACAGTTAGGCTGTGTTCACACACAGGCATTATTTCGATACAAGTTGTGTCGAAACAACTTGTATCGAAATAATGCCTTATTTCGAAATAACTTAATTCGAATTAACAGTTTGTTAATTCGAATTAAGGAAAAAAGCTCAAAGCGAAATAGCAGTTTCAGGCAACAGTTATTTCAAAACAAGTCACTGTTGTTTCGAAACAACATGTTCAGACTGCATTGTTTTGAAACAATTGTTTTGAAACAACGTTGTTTCGCCCCCAAATGGGGTTTAAGTTGTTTCGAAACAACGCCGTTGTTTCGAAACAACCGTGCATCGTGTGAACAAGGTATTTCTTATTTCGAAACAACCTCTGTTGTTTCGAAATAAGAGTGCTGTGTTAGATGTGTGCAACTGGGATAGTTGCCATGAACAGTGAGAGCAAGGGGGAAAGAAATAGAATGAGTATGGAGAGCCTGGAAACGCTGCACAGCAAGTCTAGGGGCTGAAGATTCAAAGGTGGGTTTGTGTACTGGGACAGCCTAGGGGACTGAGTATTGGTCTGTGTGTCTCAGCCATGCTATTTATTCCTGGCGGTCTGGTTTTGCCTGCTACCTTCTGCTTTCTGGACTCTGCTGCTTCAGAGAAGATGCCAGTGATTCTGGGGTAAGAGGTAGCAGATAGATAGATAGATAAATCCATTTGGTGCTGTACATCAGTCACTCCATCTTGTCTGCCTTCCTTGTCTGTAATATTTCTGAGGCACCTGTAACTGAAGTAAGTATCTAGGCCTCTAGTACCTAGTAAACATTCCTCTCATTCTGCAACAGTTGCCCAGCACCAGTAAGGCCAAGATGTTTAGAGGTAGGCTGTACCATCAGCTGTGCTCTGAGAATATGATAGCAGCACAGCCTTTTTGGGGGGGCTCTGGGTGGTTTTTGCCAATAGCCTGCACAGCTGTTTGGGGTGGAATTTCCCTTGTAGGGTTGGTGAAGGAGCTGCTTGAAGAATGAAGAGACTGAGCCAGATAAGCCTAGGCCTTTGACACCGCATGTGGCAGAATATCTCCCCCATTCTGTCCCCCTTTTTGGATATTCGTTATATTGAGGAAATGGGGAATGGAAATGATTCTGGACTTCGCTATTAAATGGCCATATCTTAAGGTATCAGACTGGGAAATTCAGTTGCATGGGTGAGCACTTATTGTACAGAACGTGTGAAACCAATGAGCATTTCCCTTCTCAAATAAATGTATCATCTGCTTGACAGACATTGTATGACTCCTTCTTCCCACAGGAAGGCAAGAGTGTTTCCACAGCCTTCAAGCTGGGGTGAAAACATTTTCCATTCTATAGGGATGCACTGCAGTCTGGTCTATAATGCATTGGCCCGAGAACCACAAGATCTGGCTCCTGGCTCTGCCACTGACTTGCTGAGTGACCTTGAACAAGTCACTTCATCTTTCTGTGCCCCAGGCTCACCTCTCACCCTTTGTCTATTTGGAGAAGGAATCTCAGTCTCTCTCTATCTGTTTGTACCTAGCACAATACCACCCGTCCCCCAGTTGTGGTGAGAGGTGCTCACGTCTTCTCTAAACAGTTTGCAGAAGAGACAAACAGCTGTCAGAGATGGTCTAGGTTAGGGGTTCTTACCCTGGGGTGCCCACACCCCTAGGGAGTCCAAGGCATGTGGGAGTAACGTATAATTTAAACATAGAACGCCTACCCCATATCATCATAACAGACGAATTTCTTTTTGGTGGAAGTGCAGAGTTACCATGTATCGCTATAGGAAGTGTGGGGCCTCTAAAAGGTTAAGATACCCTGGTCTAGCATATCTAATCCTGCCTCAGTAAAGTGTGTGTGTGGGGAGAGGACCTACATGACTTCTTGAGGTTTCTTCCAGTACCAGCTTTCTATAACTCTATGAAATACAAAGGATATTTTTTCCCATTAATGTCACAAAGTTTAGATTTGGATATAAAAGTGGATCAGAACTTCTGCAAAGTTTTACCTGTTCTGCCTTTAATTCCTACGTCTCCCATCTCCTCAGGTTCAATGAGTAGCACTACAAACATGGAGTCCTGGTGGTACCTTTAAAGACTAACACATTTATTTATCGCATGAGCTTTCATGGGAAAAAATCCCACGTTGTCAGATGCTTTGAAGTTCCCCCATCTTCAAAGTATCTGACAAAGTAGGATTTTCTCCCACGAATGCTCATGCAATAAATAAATTTATTAGTTTTTAAAAGCACCATCAGATTCCTCGCTTGTTTTGCTGAACAAGACTAACATGGTTACCCCTTTGCAACTTGTCAATGAGTAGCACTGTACCTTTGATAGCCATCAGCTGTTGTTCTGGTTAGAATCAGTTAACAACCTACTTTACATTGACATGAATCTTGAGTGTGAGAGGGGTGAAGCAGGAAGGAGGGAGACGAACAGCTACTGGAGTGTAAAGATGCCAACCATAGACTCATAGGGTTGGAAGGGACCTCATGAGGTCATCTATTCCAACCCCCTCTGAAAAGTATAAGCTGTCTATAAATGGGTGTGATAGAGACTAATTTAAGGGCATTTAGGTGATGTAATTTATGTAATTTTTAAATTACCTAGAGAAAGGGACCCAAAGAAAAGCAGTTCAGAATAGCAGGCAAATGAAAGTGTGTTAGCGGCAGTTTTTTAAAGACCAAGAGCCAGCCCAGAAGGAATGTAGCCAGACTGCTTGACGTCTCTTCTTTTCCTCTGACAAAGAACATTTTCCATAACTTCAGTGTCCTAGCTTCATGAATTGTCTCCCTTTCCTGTGGCTGGGGTTGGAGGAAAATAGAAGCAGAGGACAGGGTTGTAGGCATTTCAGTTACTGAGGTCCCTTCCAACAGTGTCAAATATTATCTGCTAGTTAAAACCCCCAATGAAATTTCACAAGTTCACCCATCTCATCACAAGTAAAAAGATCATTACATGCAGCATCTCTCACCACTCAGCATCATCCCCCTGCAATATTCAGTATTATTCACTTTTAGGCTGTGCTACAGACTGCAATGCACTGCTGCTTTGACCTGAGTGTGGCTGCTCTGCCCTTCACATGCAAATTCCCAGGGGAGGTGGAAAGAGGAGCCTCCTTTGGCTGTCAGAAAAAGCCTTGCTTCATTTCCTAGTCAAGTGTACAGTACAGATAGCTGAGTTTAAAAGGAGTTCCTTCCTTCTTCATATGCAGTTCTCTCCATTCTTCCCAGGCATTGACTTTTCCTTTCCTCTTCCTCTGCTGCAGCACTATTACCACCTCTTATGGTCCTTTCCTTTCATGCGTGCAGTAAGATTTTTTTATGGGAGAACCAAAGTCTTTGGAGTCCAAACTTGTTTGAACCTTAAGGGCTGAAATCCCTAACTCAAACAGCCCATGACTCAAACACACTCCTGTTTAAAGCAGGGCTTGGCAAGGCTTCCACAACTCTACAAATGATGACAGCAGTACAGGCTGGGACAGAAGCATTATCTAACCTCCCAAGGAAATAGCAGCCAAGGAGAAATAAAGAATATGCCCTTGAACATGGTGAGCATCACACACACATATGTACCTCCAGTATGTTCCTGTATGGAAGCCCCTTTTTCAGTGACCTAGACATTGCCATCAGCTGTGTGTAAGTCATTTTTGTGTGCATCTGAAATTTGTGCTGAAGGAAATTTGTGCTCACTTCATCTACTCTGCCATCTGCCTTAGCCCTGGTCTGGAGAGACTATCTCCAGGAGCCAGAGGTGTAATCAGTGACCTCTCTACTGAAATGGTCACCACCGTGAGGTGAAAACTTGTCCCACTAGATCAGGATTGAGATGTGTCCAACTCATGCATACAAATAAAGATTGCTTGAAACCATAAAGCTCAGCTTCTTATTTCCTGATCATTCTGTTCCACCTTCTTGTTTGTATTTAGGCCTTTGAACAGTCATCAGTCAGTAGCAACTTTCAGCTATTATTCTGAGTTGGATTTGAAATAATAACCTACTGGTAATAGGTTTTGAGAGCCATTGGCAATTGCTTGAGCCTTCCAGCTACCTTAGATTGGAAATATATCCATCCTTATTGTGAGCTGGCACTTGACAGAGGTTCACATGTTGGAAGCCACATTCTCAGGTTTTGTTATACTCTTGGTAATGACCTAATAGCAAAGTTCATAATTAGCTTCCCATCATCAGTCCAGTTTAGAAGCCCCTCTAACTTCTTCAAGAAAGCTGCCTTCCAACCTGACATTTTTTTCATGCACATCTTCCAATTAGAGGATAATTTTTTCCTTTAAAGTTTGAGGTTAATTGGACAAGGCATTTTGGAGATTCATAAGTCTGAAAGTTGAAATGTTTGTCACTCTGGGAGAAGTCTTCTGCATTGTTTTGGAATGTCATATATCAGACAGCTCAGTCTCGAGACTCTAACTACATTTTTTGAAGTTGTCTTCAGTGTAAGAAAGTGTCCCTGTGCATCTTTTAAAACAGTAACATGGTTAATTATAGACTTATTACTTGTGAAACTTTGAATCTTTGAAAACTCTATCAGGTGTTATCAGAGCAGTTGATCTTAGATGGTTAACTCTCTAGATGTTAGGTCCAAAATTAAAAAGTTATTCCTGCCCCTCTCACAGCTGACCCTTTCTATTACCTGTGCTCTTCTGGTCCTGTCCAGTGGCATTTGTGCTATGTACATACCTCCCCCTAGGAAGGAAATTCCTAACCCCAATTCTCGGCAGATTGTAACTCTGTGTGATGTACGGCTCCTTCAGGAGAACCAATGACATGATAAATGTCTCAGTCTGATGGACACCTTTTTCCATCTCTTTGGTGCATAAATTACATCACCTAAATGCCCTTAAATTAGTCTCTATCACACCCATTTATAGACAGCTTATACTTTATACATCCTCTCTGGCATTATTTAGGGCTAAAAGCTGTTCTTCTGTAATGTCTTCAGAAAGATTCATTTTAGAAGGATGACAACAATGTTTCAAGATTTCAAAATCAGGAGATTTCAGCGATTTCCTCTAGTAGAGAACAGTCCAGGAGAAAATCCAGTCTCTCTCTCAAAGACAAGAACTAACGTTTAGAAGTAGAGCAGGACAGGGAATGACATGGGTGCTGCATTAATAACCTATGATCACATCTGGAAGAAGGTGGAGAACTGTCCTGACCAGGAACCACTGTTTTCTTGTGTACCACTTACATACTGCTCTGTAGCATTTCTCATTCTAGAAACACAGACAGACACATAGACAATACACAGGTAATCACGATTTGTTTATAAGTTTGCTAGAATTTCATTAATTCACAAGGTTGAACTTAATTAGAAGAACTCATTAATTTTGCAGATGCAACCTGTTTGCACTGACCTGGATGGGGAGCTGTGCTAATTATTAATGATTATTTTGAACTGTTTCTGTCTCTCTGAACTTACATCAAAGGTGCTCACACAGAAATGTTACCTGACAGGAAAATGGAAGTCAGAGTTAACCTTGCCCAAACGTGTTTACAATTACACTTGATATCATTACTTTTCATGCATCTATCCGGTTTCCTGCCCATTCTTCCCCAGACTCTACCATGATTTTGGAGACCTGCACGTAGGGATGGTTTGCATGGAGATGATATTGTAGACCAGGTGCGGATCACTGTAAACACTGTGTGATAGAGCTGTAAGAAAAAGGTTTCACTTTCAGATGATCTCCTTCCATTTTGTCTCTGAGATTCCCATAAACTGTACAGGCCCCCATCGCATTTTTAAGCAAATATAGTGCTGGTGAATAGTGCAATTCAGACAGCTGTGAAGGCTAACGATCTCTGCTTATACTCACAGACATGGTATATCTCAGGCACCAATTTCATACACACCATCCTGCAACTGCCTTAATCATGCACTAGACCAACTCCCTCTAGAGAAAAGTCAATCTCTCCTTGTTCTGTCTACTGACTGTTATATAGAAGGCAAAATCATTACAGTATGTGGGGGTCCTGACTGGGAAGAACTGGACTGAAACACACAATGAAATACAAGTCATACAGAGCAGTTAGGAGCAGGCTTCTGTCACAGCCAATGAGGACCAGCAACCGAAAAGTTACATCTGAGAGGCTGCGACCAATGTGTAATTTTTTAAATTATAGAACATGACAGCTGCAGAATAGCAAGTTGGCAAACACTCTCCAATCCATTTTATTGATTTATTCCTTCCACTCTCTACCCTGGTGTTCAACTTGGTTCTGTGTAGTTCACAACACTGCAGAGCCTCAAATCCCCTCCCTGACTATTCCCCTGAAGAATAAGTTTGTAACACTGAAAGCTGTCTTCATTCCAATAACTCAGTGCTCAATGGATAAGATCCATGAGACCAAATCTGTGTCTCTGGAGTCATCAAAGATCAGAGCAAATTATTCAGATATTAACACCCCCCCCCACACACACACTTGAAAGTTAATTAGATCTTGCAGGGCCTTGATTCTGGGTCTAGTAAAAGAATGGCCCAGATGCTCCACTGGATTTCACACATTCATAGAATCTGCCATCCAGTGACTGGTGCTACTGGGTGTGTATCATGAATGTTGCTGTGGGTCAGGATCAAAGTGAATTAGCAGAGTTGTGTGGGCCCAGAACCCATTGAAGGTCCAGACTGAGGTACACTGACTAAGGAGGGGGCAGATCCCAGGACTAGAATAGCAGAGAGAGGCTGCAGGATGGGACAAAGGCACGTCAGCAGAGCCATCTGAGGGACCAAGGATGGGAACAGCTGGGGTACTGTGGATCGGGACTAAGATGCTTCTATAGCAGTACTTGGCCTGCCTTCCTGGCTGCAGCTGTCAATGTGGGTTTCACATATCTGTAGCATTAGAGCAAGAATTTCTTATGAGGCTTCAGTTTTTCCATTGCTCACCTCCTCTGCCCCACTAGGAACAGCTCTTTTCTCCTCTCTCTATATTTTTACACTGATGACCTCACTGTGGTATCTGAGTGGCACCTGCCATTCAAACCCTGTCTCTCCAGTGTCTCTCATCCTTTATTAACTTTCCCTTACTTTTTGTTTTAAAGCAACCAAACACAGCCCATTGCCCCTGCTTTTCAGCCAAGCACTTTGCCTTGTCCAATGGGGCTGCCACATGGGAGAGACTCTCAGTACCAGGACCAGGCTGGGCCCCATGTTTCACTTTGCTGAGCATTTCATTGCCTCTGGAGGTGGTGAAACTTGCACTGGAAAGCAGCCAGAATGACTGCCCATCCCCAAGCATGACAAGGAGTGAGATACTGAGCCATTTACCTGGGACACATGCTCAAATCCGTTGCAAGCTGGTAGCTGTAGGATGGGTCTGGCTATGAGATTCTGCTCGGGATCTGGATCTTGCCAAAGTTTGGAGAGGGTCAGTTCTGATAGCCTTGTTTGGACTCACATTTTACAGTGTCTGCAGACCACTGTCTTATTTTGGTCCTTTGGGAACCTCTGCGAAACAGGCTGGGAAGACTCACTGAGGTAACTAGCTTGCAATAATGGTTCCATCACCTATAGGACTAGCTCATTCCCTGGCTGGCGAACTCTGCTCATTCATACCTGTGATCCTTCCAGGTCAGACTGGAGTGGATAAGTTTGCTTTGCTACAGCCCAGGCATTTCCTGGTCCATATGGTGACAACGAAAAGACAATTTTAAAAGGGATAGCCGTGTTAGTCTAGTCCAGTGAAAAAACAACAAGGAGTTGTGTGGCACTTTAAGACTGATTTATTTTTTGCATGAGCTTTCGTGGGAGAAGATCCCACTTCCTCAGATGCTTGAAGAGACAGTCTCTAAACAGCTTGTAACCCTGCACAAACAGGGCCTACTCACCTGTTCCAGCTCCCAAATCACAACAAAACAGAGCCCTTTTGTTTCCACGGCTGTCAGTCTGGCACTTTACACCAAGACTAAAAACAACTGGAGCTCAGTCCCCATAACCAAATCCCAATAAAGGTCCTTGTTCGCTGAGGGGGAAATTAACTCCTTCCAGCCCCTTCACCCACCTCACCCCACCCCATTGCAGTGGGTCAGCACCACTTAAATCTCACCCAAGCCCTCCACATGAAATGTAAGTGGTAAGTAGGACTGGCAATGAATTCTACCTTTGGTTCTAAATTTGCTGGCTTATTGGATCTAGTTATAGCAATCCACATCCCTATACCAAGAAGCAGCCTCCTGATGGGTTTTCTGCCTCAGAGTGTAAAGCAGGCAAACTAAAGATGCTGGCTTATTTTTTGCTAGTCGACCCAAGCATTTAGGATTTGAAAGGCCTGCCAGCTGGCTATCTCAGCAGGACTGCCATTCTCCTCGGGGATTCACAACCCCACCATTACCCAAGATAACCTGAAACAAAGACAAACAGAAGGAGAATGTGCACCAGAGCTAGCTAGCTAGATAAAAGCCAAGAGACTATGAGGTGTTTATATGTTTGCAAAATTAAAGTCTCGGAGGGGAGACAGGTTTACACTGACAAAGAATTAATGGTCTGATGTAGCGCAAGGGGGTTGCGAGAGCAGGGGGAGAGCCCATCCATCAGTGGGCACTGATGGCATAAAGGAAAGAGAAGCAAGCATAAATCAGGGGTTGTACATGAACAAGCAGGATGGATAGCACACAGTAGCCAGTGATCCATTACTGCCAAATTTGCAAGAGATGCAGCATGGGGCCGGGTGCCTTGAGGTCTCCTTTACCTAATGGTTAGCATCCAGCAAAACCTCTTGGCTGGATGGAACCTTGCCCATAGTCAGAACATGTTAGAGAAAGGCATGGACAAGAACACAGGATTCATCCCTCTCATACTCTAGGCATGTCTGCACCTGGATCCCATCTCCAATATTGCTGAGACCTCTGAAGGGCATTAGGTGAATTCACCACTCTTAGAAATCACTGTGCACCCTGAAGTTTAACTCTCAGATATGTAATGGCCTGGAAGGGACCTCAGGTTAATAGAAGAGAAGTTCTGTAACGTACCTGCACCATGACCTCTCCCAAAGGCTATAGCAGTGTCATCACTGGGAGATGCTGGTCCCAGTGTGAGCGTTGAACCCTCTCTCTCCAGTCCTTTCATTTTGAAGCCTGTGGCTGATGGAGAGGGCACCCAAGGAGTAACACAGTGGGGATGTTAAAACAATCGAAGAAAACCTCGCATTCCTGAACTTCTGACAGGGCTTGGACCAAAGCTGCAGGCTGGTTCTGATTTTAGCCCCTAACTCTATTTGGTGACTGTGATTCCAGCCCTCTTGGCCCCACCTAATCCAGCTAACCAGAGAGCTTGCATAGAGCAGCCCCTTGTGCTTTTCTGTCCTTCAAAGGGAAATGAAACCTTACACGTTTAATTGAGGCCAATTTCCTCCATGTTGTCAGGTTAGCAGAGGGGATTAGCAGGGGCTGTGTCTCAGTCCTCTGGAGACACCCAAACTTTTCAACATGTAAAGGCAGCCTGGAGTGGGAGAGGAGAGACGAGGGGGAGCTGGAAGGGATCGGGCTTGTCAGGGGCTGGTGAGCTACATAAATCTCCCAGAACATCAAGGGCTTTGTTATTGTTATTATTATTAAAGCTGCATTTTTAATGAAATCTGAAGCATATGAATTCTTTCATCAGAGCCCACTCCCCCTCCCAGCCTTGCTTCCCTGCCTGTAATATCAGGAGGAAAGGGAAATATGAAGTAGACATGAGGAAGGCTCCTGCAGGACAGACAGTAGAGTAGGTATGCTACAACTGATTTGTGTCACTCCAGCATGATCACCAGGTGCCAAGCCTTTGAAGGGAATCACCTTGGGTCTGTGGGTCCTTCACTGAGGCCTTGCTTGCCTTCCTCCCCAGCTCTGGATTCACCCACTGCTCCGGCTGCTGTGAGAAACCAACAGCAGTGAGAAACCTGGGAATGGCCGCAAGCCTGGAAACTGTGGATGGGGCCCCTAGAGTGAGCAAGAGGGAGAGAGGAAGCTGGGGTGGAGCAGTGTGAAAGAGAAAGGAGGTAGCTTTTGTGGGGCAGAAAGACAGGGGAGTAAAGAGGGGATGGAGGGCAGGGCAGCATTCATGGGCAGATATGAGGATCCTCCCCGTCTCCTGAGTGGCTTCTCACTTTATACTCAGACATGAATAGCACCTCTCCTAAGACGAGAGCTCCCCCTGCTTTCTCCCTAGGACGCAGGGACCCTGGAACAGCAACCATTGCATTCACTAGAGACAGCCATAGTGGTAAAGGTCTGACTGGTCACAGGAGGATACCGGCATCCTCTTTCTTCAGCTTCCCTCCACACCTCAGACCAATCTGCCTCAAGGCTTCATATCCCGCCGATCTGCCTTTCACCTGGGGCTGGCATCTCTCAAGGCCCTTCCGTAGCTGGCCAAAAGGGGACCCTGCAGAGCAGTGTGAGGAGCCCCGGTCCGCTGCAGCATACATTGAAGACCTCAGACCCTGCTGTTAAATCTTCCCACCATGCCCACTTCCCCCCATTGCCTTAGCCACAAGAGACTCCCTCTGCAGCCCGCCAAACACTGCTGTTTGCCTTGTAAGGAGTTGCTCAGGAAGTTCCCTGCAAG
Organism: Podocnemis expansa; assembly: GCA_007922195.1. Lineage (NCBI taxonomy): Eukaryota > Metazoa > Chordata > Testudines > Podocnemididae > Podocnemis > Podocnemis expansa. The sequence goes on from ML681991.1 coordinate 24,987,914, forward strand.
AGAAAGCATGCTGTAACAACCCTAGATCCCGGCTGCGCACTCAGCACTTCCCAGCTTGCTATAAAGCAGATTTGGAGATAAGTCATATGTCAGCTGGGAAAGCTGTGAGACTGGGGTTTGTTTGGATGTAAAAGCATTCATCCAAGCATCCCTGAGAGCCAGCTGCTGTTAACAAAACACAAGCACAGCCCACTGGATGGAATGGGCCAGCTCTCTTACATGTTCTTATATTAGGAGGCTTGGGGTTTTGAAGCCTTCCTGCTGTCCTAAAATCCTTCCCTCCTGGCGAGAGAGGAATTTCTCCTGCTTCCCCATCATTACACTTCACCCCAATTCTGCTCCCTAGTCTGCTTCAGAGTCTAATGTTTTGTATGCTAAAAGCAATGGATATTTGTAGGGACAACATATAGTGCTTCAGACTCCTGACTCAGGTCTCAAGGGTGAATTTCTCATAGCCCTTTAGTAGATGTGCTTTTCTCCTGTTTCTGTGGTGGAGCCTAGTTAACTGGCTGGTTCTGCAGGAAAGGAACTAGGACTCATTCTAGGAAAGGAGCTCTTGCCTGGGATTTACCTAGGAAGCTTGTGGGAAGACTCAAAGAGTAAGAGCAAAAAAATTAAGTAATTCAGATGCAAGAAGCCTGCTAATCAATGAGTGGGGCCCCTGGATGATTAAGATGATAAAGGAACACTCAAGGAAGATAAGGCTACTGCGGAGAAACTGAGGCCTTGTCTACACTAGCACTTATACCAGCAAAAGTTTTGGCACTCATATTAAAAAAGCACTCCAAGTGACATGAGTTTTGCCAGCATAAACATTTGCATGGACAGGGCTATGTCCATGGGAAAGCATCTCCCACAGCCATAGCTATTGCCACTCATTTAGATGGTTTTAGTATATCAACTGGAGCACTCTCACACATCCATGTAACATGGCTATGCAAGTACTCTTACAGCAGAACGGTGGTAGTGACCAGCTGTGACACTAAGTTTTAAGTGTAGACTAGCCCTAAATGAATTCTTTACAACAGTCTTCATGGCTGAGGATACGAGGGAGATTCCCAAACCTGAGCTGTTTTTTTAGGTGACAAATCTGAGGAGCTGTCTCACACCTGAGTGTCACTGGGTGAGGTTTTGGAGCAAATTGATAAATTAAACAGTAATAAGTTACCAGGACCAGATGGTATCCACCCAATGGTTCTGAAGGAATTCAAAAGTGAAAAGGTAGAACTACTAACTCTTGTATATTACGTATCATTTAAATCAGCTATGATGGATAGTTCTCTGAAAACATCCATTCATTGTAAAGCCACAGTCAAAAAAGCTAACAATATTGGAAATCATTAGGAAATGGATAGATAATAAGACAAAAAATATCTTACCGACTCTCTTTAAAACCATGGTATGTCTCCATCTTGAATACTACATGCAAATCTGGTTGCCCAATCTCAAAAAAGATACACTGGAACTGAAAAAGGTACAGAAAAGGGCAACTAAAATGATTATGGGTATGAAAAAGCTTGCATATGAAGAAATATGAATAAGATTTGGACTGTTCATCTTGAAAAAGAGCCATCTAGGGGGGATATAATAGAAGTCTGTAAAAATCATGACTAGAGTGAAGAAAGTAAATAAGGAAGTGTTATTTTCACCACATAACACAGGAACTAGGAGTGGCCAAATAAAATTCGTAGACAGCAGATTTAAAACAAGCATCAGGAAATATTTCTACAAACAACATAGTCAATCTGTGTAACTCCTTGCCAAATGATGTTGTGAAGGCCAAGATTATAATGGGGTTCAAAAGAGAACAGGGTAAGTTCACAGAGGATAGGTCTATCAATGGCTATTAATCAGGATAGGCAGGGTTTGCTATTTACTAGAGGGTGCAAATAGGTGATGGGGGCATTGGCCACTGCTGCAAGACAGGGTACTGTGCCTGATGGACCCAGTGTGCCGTTTTAATGAAGAAGGAGGTGAGTGAGCTGAAGGAGTCACTCCTTGCTTAGCACCAGCTCAGATTTGGTTAGCACTTGCTTCTTGCTGTGGGAAGTCCCAACCAGAGCTCCATGTCTAGACTAGGTTCAGGTTCCTTGCCCAATTGCTTGAGGGCAGTGGTTCCCAACCTTTTTCAGGCTGGGGATCCCTTTTTAATGAAAAAAAATCTTTGTCCCCCGGCTGATTAGGTAATCTGGCCTGCACCGCTCTGGCGGTGCCGCTGTGACAGCTGGTGAACGACACGACTGCCACTATGGCCCGTGCTGCTGGGGAGTTGAGCTGTGGTGGCTATGGCCCCCGCCCTTGCCCCTCCCAGGCCTGGCAGGGTGCATCAGGGCTGCAGCTGGATTCCAGCCCTGGTAGGGAGAGGCTCCGTGAACCCCCTGCAACATGTCCGTGGGCTCCTGGGGGTCCCCAGGTTGGGAACCACTACTTTAGGGCTTTTCTCCTGACTTTGGCTATGCTGATCTCAATTCTGGAACTATGTGCATGACTCCACTGAGAAGAAAAACCTGTGATACTGAGTCTCAGAACCTGGATCAATTGACTCGGGTTAGCGAGGCTTAGGTTGTGGAGCTAAAAACAGCAGTATGTTCCCACTCAGGCTTGAGTCCAGGCTCTGAGATCCTGCCGCTTCTCCACATTTCAAAGTCCAGGCTCCAGCCCAAGTGGGAATGTCTGCACTGCTGTCTTTAGCCCAATGGACTGAGCAACTTGAGCCTAAGCCAGTTGACCTGGGCTTGGGGACTCAGCACAGTGGGTTTTTCTTTGCGCTCACTTGTAGACACTTGCAAAATCATACACACATTCTCATACCTACTGTTAGTCACACTTGGCTATATACACACTTGTGTGAGCACTCACACAGACATGTACTAGGCACACATGTTTGCAAACAGAGCTCATGCCAGCCTGATTGCTTGGCAGGGAGGCTCCTGTCATCATGAACTGCAGCTGCTCCTTTCAAAGAAATAATGGCCATGGGGAAAAACGTACTGAATGAATCAAGCGCCTTTGTCTCTCTGAACAGGGTCTGGGTTGTGTTTGCTGTTTGTTTTCCTTTCAGATTGCTTCTAAGCCTGGTTATTATTGAACAAGAGCTGCCCCTGAACTCATCTGTGCATAGGTGGCTCTGTATCATAGATCAGGACAGCTGAGATAGAAGAGGCTGTGGTGCTGAAAGGCTTTGGGAGTGGCAGGCACACTTTGGCTTTGCTTTGACTTTAATTTACTTCTGCACTTTTCCTAGGCCAAGGGCTTGGGAGGGCGCTGCCAGATCCATCTTCTACCAGATCTGAGTTAAAAACACAGCCACCATCCATCTATCTTGCCAGCAGCATCTGGGTTTAAATATGAAGGAGGCTCCCAAGTCTCCACTGTATTGTCATTATTGCTGTGGACCTGCCAGAGTACTCATGCTCTGTTTCTCTTAGGTCTGTCAGCAGCACAGCCTCAAGAGAGGGGACTCGGCTGAGTCATTTGGAGCATGGCATGTTTCTCAGCTTGATAGGCTTGGATGCACTTATTGAGCCATGACCCTACAGAAGAGCTTAGGTTTCTGGGGTGGAACAAGGCCACCAGCAGCCACCTCAGTTCTCATATGGTCAGAAATTTTCCCTTTCAAGTGTTGGGGAGGCATTAGCCCTCATGTAGCTGAGAGCTGGGTGGTGGTGGTAGTGGATAACACACGCACCTGCAATAGCTCAGTTCAAGCCAAGCCAGGATCCTGATATCTCCCCACCAGACTGTTCCAGTCCTCACACCTCATGCAGCACTGCTGATGCACCACAACCCAAACCTGCAGCCCCTCTCTCCCCCCTGCCCTGATGCACCAGAAGACTGGACCTGCTGTAATATTATTCTATTTGTGGCCCTTTCCTAAGCCAAGGATGAAAATCGTACCATAACTGTGGTGGTTTCTGAGGCTCCTAAATGGGGACTTGGCTGAGCAACACTAACTTCAGAGCCAAGATTTAAGCTCAAGTCTCAAATGCCTTTTTCCCATTAAGATTTCCCCCTGAAATTTGCCACCCTTCAGTTCCACTGGTGCTAGCAGTGATGAAAGAACTAATATGGACAACGCAAGGAGGCTGCTGCTTTCGTTGTCTAGCCCTGCTCTGGGAATGCTTGGATGACAAGGTGGTAAGTTCAGCAACAGAACTGGGTGAGTTCTTCAGTCAAAAAGTTTTTCTGGCAATAAAAGAAAAAATGAAGGAAGCTGTGGTTACTCTTTTTAGAATGCATCTGGAGTGTGTTCAGTGAGGGACAAAAGAAGACTCTGGTTTAATATCTCACCTGAAGGACTGCACCCTTGGTAGGGCAGCATCAACCCTTTTAGTTATGCTGGGTGTAAAACCAAATCCTGGCATGCGATTGAAACCCACAATCATCAGCCTTCTGGCTATAAACCATCGTTTAATGGTGTCAACTATATAGCTCTTAAACTCCATATTGAAACCTCCCAGTCAGCTGATATCTGTTGGTAGTAATAAGCCCCTGTTTATCGTTTTTTGATGCCATCCAGTGGTAACATTGTGTATGACTAGGCCTGGCAAAATTTGGTATTTTTAAATACAATTTTAAAATACAATATCAATGTTTAAGTTTGTTTTAATATTTGTGTTGATTTAAATTTTCGCAGTTGCATGAAGTTATGGGAGGCTAGACGACAACTGCTTGATGATAACAGATGTTGAGATTCAAAGAGATAAAACTGTAAACTTTTGAAACACAAGTTGTCAAAATATACAAAATAAACAGCCATATATCAACAAATCATATCTGTTGTTAACCATCATATTCACTATTTGTAGAAAGCCCACTTCAAATATCTACGTAATTAGATTTTTAATTTAATAAGCTCTCAAGCAGCCAATTTCATACATGATGTATCTGCAAACTTCAATTATTGTGAATGGAAATATATTTTCCAAGTTGTGTGTATATAGTGAAATTGTCATGTACTGACCTTGACTGATAAAACTGTAATCCTTCCAACCTTATGAATAACTGCTTTAAAAACAAGCAAGGAGTCCTGTGGCACTTAAAGAAGTGGGATTTTCCCCTACAAAAGCTCATGTGATAAAAAAATTTGTTAATTGCCACAGGATTCCTTTTTTGTTTTGCTGAACTAGACTTACATGGCTACTCTTTTGGGAAAAAAAACAAGGAGTCGTGTGGCACTTTAAGACTAAAAGATTTATTTTTCGCATGTTTTTAAAACATCTATGGCTATGTCTACACACACATCGTTAATTCGAAATAAGTATTTCAAAATGAGTTATTTCAAAATAAAGTCCTTATTTCAAAATAAGTTAATTTGAATTAAGAAAATGCTAATTCAAATTAAGGGAAAGCCTACTATCAAAATGGCTGTTATTTCAAAATGGTTATTTCGAAATAAGGTCATTTGGACATGTTGTTTCAAAACAGTTGTTTCAAAACAATGGTGTTGTTTCGAAACATGTTCAAATGGCCTTATTTTGAAATAACAGCTGCTTTGAAGTGAATGGGGTTTAAGCTGTTTCGAAATGCTGGTTCTTACTTCAAAATGACGGATCCCGCCATTTCGGGGGACCTAATCTCTTTTATTTTGAAATAACCAGTGTTATTTTGAAATAAAAGAGATGTGTAGACATATGTGTGAGCTATTTCAAGCTACTGTCTCACTAAGTGTCAGGATAGCTGGACACAAAGCAACAACAGCATTGCTTTTGTGTACTCACATGTGGAAAAATCTCTTTCTCTGGCAAAAAAAAAAAATCCTATTTTCACAGCTTCATGAAAATGAGAAATGCCATTTGCATTCACCCTCCCTCATTCCATGGAAGTGGGGGATGATTTCTGAGGCTGGAAAAGTGTTATCCTGGTGACAGGCCACTATGAAAAAAATTATTCTGGCCTACAAGAGGCAACATTTCACCTTTGTTTAAATTTGTGACAATCCATGACCAGCAGTGAGCACAAAGTTCTGGCTTTGCTTTGGTTTAGTGATGTGGTGGCTTCTCAGGTCCCTGCTTCCCAAAGACCTGCCTCAGCAAAGGGACTTGAGAGACAGTTAAGCGAAGGGGGATGAGATGGGGTAAACCTCCCCAGCCTCTCTGGATGAAGCTCTGTGATGTGTGCAGTTTAGAAGAGTGAAGGCAGGAAGGAAATGTTCTTTGCTCTCCTCCCTTGGAGAGCCCTGCATGAGAGAGCTGGTCAAGCCACAGGTTCGAGCAGGAGGGAAAATGAGGCTGGAATTTGGGAAGGACAGAAATGACCTCAGCCATAAACACTTTGTGATAAAGCTCCTTTCTGGGGTTTTCAACAGCCCTTATTGCTCACAGGAGAGTTGACCCACATAGAGAGCTTTTCATTCTCCACTTCCTGCCATATCCTCCTCTCCAGCCCCCTTCTCCCGCCCCTGGCTCCTTCGCTGCCCCTCGATCTCTCATCAGACAGATGGTGGTGACTTTATTTTTTTCAGTGTGGAAAAAAGTGAAAATCTTTGATGCCAGGAAATGGGAAGAATATTTTGTTTTCTGAGAAAAGACCAGAAATATGAAATCAGTTCAGTCCTTGCTTTTTTTCTGGCCCTTCCTCATCTCGCTTTTCCCCCCTCTTCTTCTCCTCTCGTCTCCTCCCACTCACCATCTCCTTGACAAGGTGAATTTCCTGACAGAGCGAGTTGTCATCTTTTCAACACCTCATTTTTCCCCCTTTCTCCTGGTGCACAGGGAGTGCCTCTTCCTGTTTACACACCTCTGGGTTTCAGACAGGAGGTGAAACAAAAACATCTTTCATTCAACAGAGGAGAAGGAGTGGGAGCTGGAGCAATTCCAGACTGTAATATCTGACATGTCCCCTCTCCTTTCTCCCCCTGACCCTCATGCAGGGGTCAGGTTATCTATGTTTGCTCTTCCTCCAAACTCCCACCGTTCCAGTGGGATTGTTACTCTTGAAGCAGTGTCGTTCCCCTCCTCCCCACACACCCAACTGAAGGGGAAGAGGGATACTGCCAGAAGTTGTGATGCCAAGAGGGAATGAAAAGGGGGAGCTGGAGCACCACAAATCTGTGTGTTCCCCACTCAGAAAGGGTTTGCCTTTGGGCGGCCCCCAATGTGCTTTTCTGCTGACTAGGATTTCAGAACAGCTGAAGTGGAGACAGCCACTGAGGTATCCAGCCCAGGTTTTTATACCAGCCTCAGTGTGTACAAAATCAGAATACTTTGGGAGTGTGCAGCCCCATCTGTTCTGTGGAGACCCTCCAGCCCCGCTAGATGAGACCAATAAAACTGACAATCCTTTCTTTTTGGTACTGAGTCCAAGGGCAGTAGGACAGAGTCCTAGTCCATGTTATTACACAACAGTTCAGGTTGTAAAGCTGAGTTTTATCAATGACACCCAGTAACCCAGCTAGAAGAGGAAAGCCCATAAACAGCCACCAGTCTGACCTCTGTGATCCTTTTGCTGTGTAAGTTAGGAAAGGCTGGGCCATTTGCAGCCATGCGTATGCACAACAGGGAGAGAAACGTGTTCTCTGCAGCTGCACAATCAGACTCTCAATGCCTTTAACTGTGAAAAAAAAGTTAACCCATCCCCATCCTTCTTTTTCTAGAAAGGGATCATTTCTGCCTGGGGGGTTGCCTCTAGGCAGAGCCGTAATGCTCTGTTTTGGCACCTGGGGCACGTTCCAATTGGAACATGCCCCTTGCAATTAGTGGTGCTTGGGGCCAGCAGTGGGAAACACACCCTTTAATGGAGCAGCTCATTGGAACCGCTCCAGCGTGCCCAGGGCAAAGCCCCATTCACCCTGACATAGTTACGGCTCTGCCTCCAGGGCTGCGCTCCAAGGAGATTCATAACTGCTTCCTATCTGAGCTAAAAAATATATGACTATGGACCACTTTGCCAACAAGGAGCGTGTGCATGTGTGTTCTGGAATTGTTCACACCCCGGCCTGCGTATTGCATGTGTCAAAGGCTGTGTAGTATGGTGATCTGTGGTGGCCAAAGAGTTCTCAGTTGGCCTCTCTTCAAGCCCTACCAATAATGCTTGGCTTCTACCAGTGTCTCACCTGAGGGCTCCGTGGCCCTACTAGCTTGAAGGACCAACCAGGGCACTGAGCCCCACTACCTGCACTGCAGAAACACTAACTGCAAGGCTAGCTCTTCACAAAGAGCGCTGAACTGGATGGGACCAGTCCTAGGGACCAGCATGACAAAGCTGGAGAGTGAAGTCCTCTAACTGCCCCCAAGATAGGGAGAGCACAGGTGGAAGAATGGGGTGCTCGCCCCATATTGCTGCATGAAATGGGCCTCCCCTGTGATATGGGAGGACCACCTCTGGTGCTAAGGGGAGAGCTTGGGCTTCTAGGAGCATTCACTCCTTGACCTCTCTCTTGAGAGTGCTTGGGAATCAATCAACAAGGGCCAGAAACTATCACTGATGGTGTTCTGTAGTGCAGATATGTCTCACTGAAAACTGGACCAAGATGTAATCATTTCACATAAAACCACCAAACAGCCGTTGGAAGGAAATGACTATTGTTCACTACTAACCTGGGATTGGTAATGTGGTAGACAACAACCCTGTATCCTATTCCCAATCCCTGAAGTCTCCCTATCCCACAGATTATAGTTGGTTTTTTTTGTTTGTTTGTTTGTTTGTTTGTTTTTGGGTTTTGTTGTTGTTGTTGTTGTTGTTACAGATGGTACCTGATTTTTTTATTCATATACCATCATAGTTACATTTTCCTCCTATGATGTGACAGAAAACATATGAAGCAGAAAAGTAAAGTTTGCTGAGTCAGGTGGGATTTTGTGCTACTTGAGGGACTGTGTCCTACTTTCTAGTGTGTCTCTTTTCTTGTTGCCAATACTCCAAGGGCAAAGATTTCAAGGATATCAATCCTTCGTCCTTCACAGGAAGCCAGGACTCATTGAGATGAGGCTCCCCTGTTGGATTCTGGACTGGAGTGTGCATTAAAAAATGTCGATTGCTCTCTCATTATAATGAAATGTTTTAAAAATATCTTTTCAAATTACTTCCTGGTGGCAAGTAGAGTAAAATCATTCAGGGAAAACTCAGAACATGAAATTTTAATTGCCACCTTGTGAAATGCAGTCTTCCCCAAGTTAGCGGAGTTAAGTTTTTCTGCCAAAATAACAAGCTTTCTCTCTCTCTATTTGCAATGCCACTGATGTAAGAAAGAGAGAAAGATTTATCAAGGCTGAATTAACTGCATGGACGGATTAAATGTGGTGTTACCATTCCATTAAATGTTCTCTCCAGCCTGAGATGGCCTTTGGTTAAATGTTATAAGTGGTGAGAATTGGGTTTCCTCAAGCAAATCAGGAGAAACATTTCACTTATCACATAAGTAGTGAGAGGCACCCTGGGCATTATGTTCCCGCCAGTCTTTACACTTTTGCCTCTTTGACAAAGTCTTCATGATCTTTCTGTTGATGATTCTTGATGCTGCATTATCACTAGAGCCTGAGCAAATAATTCATAATAACCAATTTAATGGATACATTTTGGTTATTTTTCTGTTTGGAAGTCACAAGCTTATGACTTTTTAAATTAATTCTAAAATACTCCCCAAATAGTTTCTGGCAATAATTCTGGGCCTGTAAATTATTCATGAGCACTTTGTTGCAACTATTTCAAAGTTTGGGCTGCGTTAATTAGTTTGGATTGGACACATAAGTAACAGGGCACTGTTTCTGATCCCTGACTTAGACTCAGATTTTTTATGCAAATACTTCTTTTTCATGTTAAAACTGTCAAGCTATGTTATTTGCAAATATTTATTCAAACTGGTATAATGTTTATCATTCACCTCTAGACTAGGTGAGGTTGGAAATGCATGATGATAACCAGTAGTGATTCAGCAGGCTGAGGACGTCCACCCCCTGCCCCGACACCATTTCAGGCACTGTTAGTGGGTGTTTTGGTGTTCAGGAAGGGCCAGGTAATTCCCACACCAAGCTCCTTCTCTAATGAAAATAGACTCTTGCTCCTCCTTTGACGAGTAGGTACCACAGTCATTTGGTAGTATCCCTTCTCACCACAGACTTTCTGCATTCGGAAATAATTCTTCAGATGTCTGTTACAAACTACTGAGCTCAGAAGCTGAACTGAACAGAGGATAAATTATTTGCACTGGAGAACAAATACGTCAGACCTTTGGTGTGTTTTATAGTCACAAACTGCTGAATACTAGGAAGAACTACTTTAATTTCAACACAAGCATATTAGCAGCCAGTTCCAGTACAGAGCAAGGTTGCAGGGTATGACAATATGGCATCATGTCTCACTATGTACCTGAGTGACTCAGGTCTCCTACAGCTGTTGACTGTATAACTAAATGGAATCTATCATCATTGAGAATATGCACATCCTAGTCTACGATTGTGCATGTCTTCAGATCACTCAGTAAAAGCCAGCTGCTGCTTAGATGACAGACAGAGTACATTAAGGGGAAAAAAGAATTAAATTTGTCACCAAAATGTACCTCTTATATGGAGTTCTTTGTGTCATTAGCTCTTTTAAAAAATGTACCTGAGAGCCCCAGGTTGGCTAATGAACTCTGTGTTCCCTTATCTATTTATTTGCTAATGAGTGTGTTAATATCAGTACTTGCCTGTAGCACTAATAATGTACCTATGGAGATGTTTTCCAGTGAAAATTGCCCTGTCCTAAACCAACTGAGATTTCCTCCTTTCTAAACCCACTGAGATTTCAAATGGCTTCAGAGTGTGTTATGAGAGGGAGAGCCTGCAGCCCCAGGGAAGCAAGACAGAACACAGTGACACCACTTGGCATATTTCCTGTCAAAAACACAATTCTAAAAACTCTTCAACTCTTCCTGATGGGTCTCTGAGCACACACAATACAGGTATACAACCTTTACAAATGTGCATTCTCTCCATAGCTACTTGTCTTTTTCTATAAACAAAAGAACTCTGCTGGTTTGAAAGGTTGAGAGCAGAACTGAGGAGGAACCCATTAGAGGTCTCCAACAGTGAATAGAGCACTGCTGGTCCACAGGCAAAAATCCATTAGCTCCTTAGTACCAGCAAAGAGTCCTTAGGTCTAGAGAACAAGTCTGTTCTATCTCTGTGTATGTTATTTATACTGAGCTCATTTGAGCACCAATGTGGTGCTGGGAGCTGAGCAAACATTTAAGCTTGAAAAGTTACCTTGCTTACCAAGTCCTGGGGGAAGGCTCCTCTATATCTGAGGTGTTCACATTTCTGCCAGCCTTCCATGTCTTTGTTCACACCAGAATGCCACTCAGCTCCCTCTTTCTTCCAAACACCAAAGCTACACCTTGACATTAGCTTGTTTTTTCATCAGAAGATCCCTTTTCTCAGCAATAGGGTAGGGATTAGAGCTCAAAAGTGCCTTCTTGCTGCTAACCCCACAATCAACTGTGGAAACCAACCCAAGCTTTGACTTCTGCTTAGACTCATCCAACTGGAGTTAATATACTTGTATTAATGTACATCACTGTCTGCTTTTCTGAATGTACCCAGTCAGATTGGGACATGTATAAATCTCTGTCTGAGCACTCAGCGGGACTAGTATAAACCCGAGATGTATTTTCCAGGGATCTATTTTGCTTTCTTTGTTCCCAAGTCCTGGTCAGGAATATGGAGATAGTTGACATGAGGGCAAGGGTAGTAGAGATAGACGTGCAAGAATACCTTTCAAATGTTCTTGAGAATATATAAAAGGACGAAAAGATCCCAAAGTGCTAAAGAGCTACAACAGGTACTGGGAAAGAGAACAACAATTCATTCCTCCTCCACAGAAGCTCTTGAACAATAATAATCAGGACAGGGAGAGGGACTGGGGTCACATGACATTTACTTGCAAGCTACTCTATACATATAAGTACCATAGCACTGCATAAACACCAGGGTCAGACTCACAGCTGGTGAGGTTTTACTTGATGTAGTAAAATCCCTGAGTGCTATAAAACTGGCATAACCAGGTGTGATGCTGGCTAGATAAGGTGAACCATTTATGATGTTATTTAATATCAATATTTCAAAATTACAATAATCCATATGGGATAGGTCATGTCAGGTACCCATAAAAAGGTTATAATTTGCTGGGTATGAGGATATTGTTTATGCACATATTTCATAAAAGGCAGCTGGACTACCTCCACTGCCCCTCAGTCATCTAGTCTACAGTCATTAGCCATCACCTACCTCCGGATCTATTCATCTACAGCTGAAACTGTGAAACAAAAGACTGCGACCCATCCAGGTACTGGATGTGTACCAGAGGGATGATACGACCCTGCAAACTCCAAATTCTACCAAGGACTTGATGTGTATGGACTTTTAAATTATATACGCATCTCTTTGCTTTAATCCTGAACAACTCTCTTATAGTTTATTTCTTCCCTTTTATAATAAACCTTTAATTTTAGCTACTAAAGGATTGGCTGGCAACGTGGTGCTTTGGGTAAGATCCAAATTTATATTGATCTGTTAATACGGCTGGTCCTTTGGGGTCAGCAGAACCCTTTTGGTAAAGACCATGGCATTTTAAGTAACTTGCATCTTTATTAGACTCTGACTGATTGGGAGCCAGTGGCTGAAATACAATAAAGGGAGTTGATTTTGCTGTGGCTTCTTGATAACCATTGTGGGGAATCAGAAGCACTGTCTGATTGCTGGTTGGGAAGCCCATCAGTGCTGTGAGACTCTTCTCTCTTTTTCGCAGCCTGTCCTGAACTTGGCATTTCAAGTGGCTATCTTAGGCATGGAAAGATCACATCAGGTCTATGCCAGCTATCCCTTGCTAAGAATACAAGGCATTCCTGCTTTGGAAAGAGAGCATGGCTGGGGGTGGGAGAGTCCATGGTCAGAGAATAATTACTCCATTGATTCCTGGCTGACAAAGTGATTCCTTTGGGGCCATTCCAACTAACACTATTTGGAACAGCCCTTAGATTACTCTTAGGAACATCAGGGGTCCCATGCTAAGAGGAGTAGAAAGATGGCTTCCATCCAGCCTTCCCTCCCAGTCCAGGTCTTGAACTGCATGCAGCTTGGCCTTAGCCAGGATTCTTGCCTGGGATATGATAAAATGACCAGCGAATGGGGATTTTAGAAACAAACCTAAAAATAGTGCACAGAATGCATATCTGTTCTCATTATCATCATCACCACCTTTTTCATCTGTCACCTAAGGTCCTCAAATATTATGGTGATGGGCACAGAAAGAAAGGACTATTTAAAGAACTAAAGAAAGACTTCTCTCCGCTGGAGACATGCTTTTATTTTCCTCCTCAAAGAACATCAACCATTTGCACCTGGAAACAGGAAAATTACCTCTCTCATTCCATCTTTCTTTTCAGCAAGCTCCTGGCTTCATAGTTATTTAACTGCTGATAACAGGCAAATCAGATATTATTAAGGTAACTAACAACTTACAGCCAGCCGCTGGTTGTCAGCAGCCTCTTTCTTAACTAGGGGATTCCAATCAACACACTTTTTTTTTTGTCTACAAATAGAGGTGGTTGCAGGTTATGTACCCTTGAATGTATTCTAACCAACAGATGAATTCAGTTATTCTTCAGTGTGTGTGTATAGCTTTATTGATTCTAAACCACTGCAGTGTGTAGTCTGTATAACCTCAGATGAGGCATCCCAGCCAGGAAAGCAGGATCTTCAAGCATCTGATGGATCAATAGCTTTCATAAACCAGACTGAAAAATAGGGAAGAGCAATAATGGCAGCGGAAGTACCACGTTACATCTACAGAAGAAAACCAATTTGAGGATGACCAAGCAGCAGCATTGATCAGACAGCCCCTATTTTCCCGTCTTTATTTTTCTCTGCAGAAGTATGCAGCTCAAGGCTTTAAACAGAAGTGCAATTATGTGCAGAATATTGTATTGTTGCTCATTGCATTTAGGGGGTGCTAGTGCTCCTTAGAGATAATCCTCGCTTTAATGAGTTAGATGTTGGCAGACTATCCCTTCTTGAAGTGAAGAATTGCAAGGCCTGGAAGACTGTGAATCTGAGGAAGCGGGGAAGGGCTGTGGATTTGAGTTAGGAGGATGACAGTGACTGTTCTGCACATCGCTTGTCTGTCTGAGAATGTTTCGGGATGAGAAGAATCTCCCCTTCTTGCAGTGAACCCCTTCTCCATCACCAGCAAATCCAGACCCATAGGAGTCCCTTGCATCTACATTGCATCTTGTCTTTGTTCTATACAGCAAGTTCATGATGAACAGTCATGCCATAGACAGGCTGGATGGACCGCTGAGATAGAACTTGGGTTATACGTAGATATCATGCCATGCAGTGGGGCTCCTAGGGAAATAGCATCCCTGAGGTTTATCAGCATACCTCTGGAAAATCCAGCCAACACCATGGTTACAACATTATGGAAGCAAGCTGAACCAAAACAGCATTCGAGTGAAAGATGTCCCTGTGGACTGTAGTTGTTGCAATGGTCAGGTACTGTTCAGTGTTTGTAAACAGCCCTGAGAAATAAACTTGGCTTACAGAAAGGGGCCTAGTTATTATATCACTTATTAAAGGATGAAGACCACAATGGCAGATAGGAAACATACGGTTGAAGATCTCAGGATATTTTTAAAGTCACTTGCTGGAGACACAAGAGGTAGTCTGGGGTGGCTCTTTGATATCTAAATTCTACAGGTGGTATAATTCCACAGAGACTTGTTTTCCTGGAGTGACAGGTGTATATAAAAAAAGCTGCATGAGCAGTGTTTTGTGCTTAGACATAAGCATATGCCATTCTTGGTGGTACCTGCGAGAGGGCATCCACTGTGATGCTGTGTCTGTGATAAATGACTATATGTGCCAAGCAGTATGAGACCTGCAATTCTGTGCCAGATATGCCAAGCTGCACCTGTAACCTGGGGCTATAACGGAATCTAGCAAGGCATCTGTTAGGCAGTCAGTCAAGAAGTTAATAAAATGTATTGAGTCCTGCAGCAATCAGTCTCTGCCAGATCCTTCATCAGGTTCTACAACATGACTGCCATGGAAAATAGGTTAGTTTGAGTCACTTGGCAAATTACTGTAGCATTACAGATACCTATTAACAGAACCAGGAATAAGTGGGATTATAAGTAGCTCGCCTACATAAAAACTGTTTTTTCCTCATTTGTTAACAGCAAAATTCAGGATGTACAGTGGGTTTATATGCAGAAACTTAGCATGGAAGTCATAAGGATAAAAGTGATTCGGTTGTGAACCAGGAGCGTAGTTTCATTTATAGATCTCTGATTACTTGTGGTCCTCGTTCTGCCTGGTGAGAAATGACAATTAAAAAATAACCATCCTTTTAGAGACTTCATGCAATGTTTGCTTAGAGTTTTGAGGCTAAGGTTCAGTTTGCTTCATGCATTACATCCCAGTTCACTGTGCATACTCTATGCCTGGTTTTTAGAACCAGCACTTCATGTCCTTGTCACAGCTAGAAGTTGTACTGGCAATATTTTCCTGACTTAGCTACTGCATTGTTCCTCTAGTGTCTCTGTGGAGATTCACTATGCTGCATGCTGCCCAATCTCAGAAGAGCAGTTCCTGCATTGAGATTCAACAAGAGAAACGAACCTATAAAATCTGCCCTCTGCCCTCCATTGTTCCAATCTGCCTGTTCCACATAGCTGTAAAAAATGAAGGCGACCCTGCCATCTGTTTAGAGTTTGCGTTGAAAAGAAAGAGAAACCAATCTTCTTGGACAACATCTCCTACAACCTGTTACTCATCTGCTTATCCTCTGCTGCCTTGGCACACGGAGCAACACAATAATGATTTTTCAGAAAACCAAAATCCAGAGGAGAGCCCACTTTACAATTATTCTTCAGTTACATAGGTAATTTTAACTGGGATTAGCTGATCGTCTCTGGTAATTGAAGCCAGGAGGCCTATGGCAGCTACCCTGTTATTATCACCATATGCCACTGGAAAAAAAAATGGGTGATGTCTGTCTTTTAAAGTGGTTTTCAAAACCCTCCTATTCTGTCTTCTGAGGTATGGAGGACAAAAGAAATTGAAAGGCAGTGAAAGAGAAAGAGAAAAACTGTACTGCCAAATGAATAGAAATAGTTCTAGTCAGATGGAGTAGAGAGAAAGGTGGACAGGTAGAAAGAAGGACATGGCTAATGAGAAACGGATCTGATTCTAGGGTTGAATTCTCTCAGATGTAATCCTGTTATCCCACTGTAATCCCAACTGAAGCCAATGGTTGCTTCACACACCGAAAGGACAGAGCTCATTATTTCCATGGGCTGCTCATGTACTGACCAGTATTTTCTAATTTTTCCTTTTACTCCCGTTTGTCTATATATCTGTTTTCTCTTGTCTTGTGCTTACATTGTAAGTTCTTTGGGGCTCTT
The DNA here is from genome assembly GCA_007922195.1 of Podocnemis expansa. Classification (NCBI taxonomy): domain Eukaryota; kingdom Metazoa; phylum Chordata; order Testudines; family Podocnemididae; genus Podocnemis; species Podocnemis expansa. Next base: position 25,004,295 of record ML681991.1, read on the forward strand.
CTGTGTTTGTACAGGACTATGGGCTCCTGGTCCATAAAGGAGGCTTCTCCTAGGCACTACTGCAATAGAAACAGCAACATGAATAATAATAATGATTCTGTTTGAGATCTAAGCACCTCCTGCAACAAAAATGATTTTTTTTAAAAAAAATTCCTTGCCATCTTACAATACTTTGGAGCCTGCTGTTGACATAGCTGGGTTTATGGAGGACGTCAGTCCTGCTACTAGCTCACATTCTCAATGCTGGCTATCAGCCAGCTTGCAAATAAAAGCCTTCAAACTGGCCATTGAGTACCCGTTACTGCCAGCCTAGCAACCAAGCAGCTGTGTGAGGTCTGCCCCTGTATGTAAGCAACGTGACAGGACCTGCATTCAAGATGCACAACTTGTCTGATAATTCAGCTCCTTGGAGAAATTATCAGGATTGCCGCACGATAACCAGCTTTTACCCAAAAACCTGGGAAAACAAACATGTGCATCTTCGTTCTACAAAGAAAAATATTTGGAACCGAGAGATTGTGATGGCAATTATTTCACTCTGTCTCTTAGTGGGAATTTAAAAGCTGACAGTACAGTGGTATACAAAGCTGTATAAACATATAGAAAAGAAAGCAACATATGCCTAGAGTCAGACAGGCGCATTGGACAGATATATATAATAGATATTCAGACGGGGGGCTCGTGTTTGCCCTAGTTACCCCTAGGTAGCTCCATTGAATTGCACAGAACTTGCATCTATGTAAATAAGGACAGAACAGGGCAAACAGGAGATTCTTAGGTTTCCCTGTCAAAGCTGATGAATTTGTCACTGGATCATGGTGCCCCACAATGTGTACCATTGTTCGGACCCTAAAATATGATTACAGTAAAATAGGCTCTGTGTGTGGAATGTCTTCACCTTGTATGTCCTCCTGGAGGTATATCCTGGATTTTGCTGAGGTTAAAATAAGCTTTTTGCTTTTCAGCACCACCCAGATATGGAGAAGCAAACTGGATTTTATTCTTCTTCCTGCCTCACAGTAGCAGGGTTGCTGGCTGAATTCCAGCTACAGAATCTTTGATGGTGTGAAGAGCAGAGAGAACCCAGTAGCCTTCCCAGATCCCACGGGAGGCTGTGATTCTAGGTCTGGGGGAAAAAAATAATCTGTGACTCGGATCCAGCTAGATCTAAAGTAGTGGAGAATAAATCAATATGGATCCACACAGTGCTATTTTTACAGTACCACTTCAGGCTATGGGCCTGCTTCCTTCCTTCCCCTCTCACTGTTAGCACTTCTCACCCTACTGATGATTTACTTCTGATTTACACTGGTACAAGTGAGAAAAATGTCAGGCCCACTGACTACTTCAAGCAAAACAAACAAGGAGTCCTGTGGCACTTTTAAAGATTAACAAATTCATTTATTGCATGACTTTCTCCCATGAAAGCTCATGTGATAAATATATTTTTTAGTCTTTAAAAGTGCCACAGGACTCTTTGTTTGTTTTGCTGAACTAGACTAACATGGCTACGCCTTTGGAACTTGTATTTCAAGCAGTTAGTCAGCTTTTTTAAGGGACTTCGCAGCACTGCCATTCTTCCCAATGCTTGTCACTCCACTGGGCTAATCTCCATGTCTTCCAGAGCTCACTGGTTCAAATCTTACTTCGTGATCTTATTCTAATCTGCAAATGCTGTTGCTGGTGGGGGTAGCTTTTGATCTAGGCTGATGTTATCACAATTCCTGCATAGCTGTGTGCAGCACCCTCTACTGGCGTAATAGTGGAAGAGCTCCTGGTGCGGAGCATGGCAACATAAATAGTGTAGGCTCACAGGATATGAGGCTATATAAGATTTATTTGTTTTAATTATTATTTTTAAGGATGTTTGAGAACAGTGCAGTGGAATTAAAACAATTATGTTTCAAATCTGGGAGACATTCCCACGTAATCAGATTAGAATAATTTGCTGGCAGGTCCAATTTTGGGCCTAAACTACATGTCAAGGCCCCTTTAACTTCACAATAAAACCAAAAACAAAATGAGAAGAAAACACAATAAAATGATTACTTTTGCTGGAATGATAAACAGCAGCAGTTGCAATAACGAAGCCCAGGCCTGCACTGGTCTGCTGTCATTTTCTGTTCTGTTAAGCTGCAATGTGTTTTCTATTTGTGTTGTTCTCAGTTTCCATTCAAAGTGTTGGTGAGTCTATCTCAGGATCTGGTGTAGAGGGCCTCCTCCTTCCTCCGGCATGGGTGAAAGGACTCTGCAGCAAGGGTTTAGACAAACAAACATTGGTGGGATGCAAGGGGGCCTTTCAAGATTCATATTTCTTCCAGCCATAAACAAACGTGCTTTCCATTTAGGAACAAGTGAAACTGGAAAACTAGTGCTCCATGGATATCCCGTATTGCCACCTATACAGGTTCAAAACATGTTAGTCAGACCCCAAAAAATCATGATTGCCCCTGATCATGAGATTTTCAAACATTATGCTATGGGTTTTGGCCTGTTTGATTTTTTGAACATCTCCTGCCCCTCCCCATCCTCAGCGTATATATGAGTGAGCTCTCCCAGATAGATTGAGTATGGTGATTCTGGTCCCTGATGCAGGGCCTATAACCCTAGGGTTGCCACCTGTTTATTTTCCAGGACTGTCCCTTTTTTGAGCCTTTGAGGTACTGTTCCACCCAGATATCCATAAATCTTCCAAGCACATTGAGGCTATGTCCACACCTAGGTGGTTAAATTGATTTAACCAAAGCAAAATAAAACTTGTTAAACAGATTTCAGTTAAATCAATTTAACAGGTCCACACAAGAAAAAGCCCAAATCAAACTAACAGGTCTGCCCACAGGACTTGCTAGTTCAATTTGGGAGAGGGTCACCGTGGGAGGTGTGGCAGCATGGCCCCCTGGCATGACTATGTTGCCACTCAATCCCCTGCCACTGGCTCTGCAGAGGAAAAAGGCCCCCAGGGCAGAGATGGGGGGCGCCCTGCATCCCTGCCCACTGGCTGGGCGGTTGGGGCAGAGCTCGTGAGGCGCCCCGAATCTCCTGCCAGTGGCCAGGTGGCAGAGGCTGAGGTCATGCGGCACCCTGAATCCCCTGCTGCTTCTGAGGTGGTGGAGGATTCGGGGCGCACAGTGAGCTCAGCCCCCGCCACCCTGCAATCTGCCCACACCCTCCCCAGCCAGGGTGCTGATGGGGTGGTGAGGAGGGCCTTCCTTCTAGGGTGCCATGCACCCTGGGAGGAACATCAAACCTTTGAATTGAAACAGTGCTGTTTTGAAATAATGCAACTGAACGGCATTATTTTGTAACAGCCCTTTCAATTCAACTGCTATTTCTCTTTAATTTAGGTTTTAGCTGTTTTGAGCTAACCTTTCTTGAATCAAAATGACGGAGCTCATCATTTTGATTCAGGAGAATGTCGTGTGGACCTATTCTTTTAAAATCAAAATAATCAGTGTTATTTCAATTTAAAAGGTACATGTGGACATACCCTGAAAGTCCTGGGTTTTCTCACTGCTCCGCAACCTTCAGTCCACCTTTCCCACATGGTTTCCCTTTTGTACAAGGGGCTGTCCTTCATTTGGTCCCCTGCCAAGTCTATGCCATGGGGATGAGAGGAAGCAAGGCCTGCTTTGGAGCAGGGTGAGGAGGCACTTTGACTTTTGATATCACCCAGATCAGTAAAGCATTCTGTCGTCACCTGCTGCGTAACTTTATTGTGCTTTAATTGTGTGCTACTACAGTTCCAATGCCTAATGCTAGCCCACAGACATAACATCTTGCCCTGGCTCTCACCAGCCTAGTTACTCCTAAGGGGTACATCAACTTCCCTTTCATCCTGAGTCTCCCCAGATCTATTCTCCTGAAGGTCTTAAATACCAGACACCCAGACAGTCCCCCTCTGGTTTGTCATCCCTGAAGGTCTGAACACCCCCCGCCCCTGTTAGTTAACTTTGGCATAATCACAGACACAACAGACTGCATTAATAGAAAAACCTCACATTTGAGATGAAAGAGTAAGGAAAGTAAACATAAAGAAGATACACAGAAAATAAACATTAAGACACAATGTCAGGTATGAACTTCTATGTTACAGAAAACCCCTTTTCCAGTACACATGTCCCAGCGCACACCCTAGTAATGGGACAATCCAGCATTTCATGGACAGCTTTCTACCAAGAACCTGTCCCTCACAGTTTGTGGACACATTTCTCTATAAACACCATCACATTTTAAAAGGGTTTGCTGTTTCTTTTGTTTTCAGTCACTTTGGATACTTGAAGTGGAGAAATCCCCATTTGTCTCAATGTCCTTCCTTTAATTTTAGTGGCTGTCTTATCTTGTCCTGAGTTGTACAATGGATCATTCCTTGAGGTCAGTTTTGTGCAAACACTGACCTGATGTGAAGTGGACCAGAAGTTGATGAGCACAGTTCTGGACATACAACTTCATAAATTCAAAGCATACCCTGTATCTCACTCTGAGTTTTGAACATTGTAAGATTCCATACAAGACCTTACTCAATGTATTTTTACAATACAATAACACTACTATCAGTTGATTAGACTGCAGCTTCTGGACATTTAAACCTCTTTGGTGTCTGGATCCTGACTGGCACAGGTGCTGCCTGTTGTGGAGGCTCAGGTTGAGGAAACCCAGGTGTTCGTCTCAGACGTGGGTTCAGGGGGTGTTATGCAGGGCCCATTGACGGCACAGGGGGAAAAGTAGCTGTGTTCTTTCTGCTCCTCACTCCCCATCTGGAGAACAGTGCTGGCTACTGAGGGAAGAGGAGAGCCTGCTCTGCTTGCCTCCTACAGAAGTCCGGATTGCCTGCCTTCCCCACTGGCCTTACTTTTGATGAAGAGCAGCCAATCGTTTTTCCCATGCAGGGCTGAACATACTTTTGTCACTGCAAGCAGGGCTGTAACTATGGTGGGATGAATAGGACTTTGCCATGGATGCCCCGGAGCAGCTCAGTAGAGTCCCTCCATTAAAGGGTGCATTTCACATTGCCGGCCCCAGGGACTGCTAATTGCAAGGGGCGAATTCCAAACAGAACGTGCCCCAGCCACTGAAACAGAGCGTTATGGCTCTGACTGCAAGACTGGCTTAAGCACAAACATCTCATTGAAGTCAATGGGAGTCTCTCCAGGGACTCCTTATCCCATGTTCATCAGTGTTGCATGTGAGATCTGCTGCCCATTGCTCACAGAATGAAAACAAGAGGTCCCACCTCCTGAAGCTGCTAGTCATGGCACTGTAGGTACCCTTACCTCTTGCTTTCTCAAAAAGATATGCCACTACAGTATTCAAACATAACAGCAGCATCACAGGTGTATATTTTGGAAGATTAGTGTAGAAGATTTTGTTCATTATACAAAATTCAAAGACCCTGGTTATACAGAGTGGATCAAATGGTGCAAACAACAATTCACATATATTTTTGCACCAACACTTGAGTTATTTCTGGGGTCAGCTTATTTGGAGGGTCATTTACTCATATCAAGGGTCACAAAATCTCAAATATTTAATTAATTTTGGCAAAAATGTTTAGCTGGCCAAAATTTTGCACTAATAGGTTCATTATCTGTTACTCTCCATTTGTTATTCACCTCCTTAAAGTCATCCAGTCATAGAACAGAAGGGATGGGATACCATGTGCCTTTGGTGAGCAACAACACACCATCCAATGGAATATACACACCAAGGGAAAGTCACCGTGGGGTTTTATTTTAAAAGAGCCTTACACACAATAGCCAAAAGTTGAAGAGAACAGTTTGCAAACACCCTCTGGCTGAAATTCAATTGCATGAACTGTTTGGCAAACCATTCTGAGTAACTATTAGATTTGCAGGAATCAGGATCAATTCACGAAGGTTGCATGAGTAGAGAAAAAGGGTAAATGAAGTGAAAAACACATTTGCAGGAGGTAATTTGACCAGATATAGGGAGGCAGACTACAATAGCCAGAATATTTATCTGTGAAATGTGTTGCATATAGCTATCGTGTGCCTCTCTCAGCCTCCCAGCACTGCACTGTGGGCATATATGGAACACAATGGCTGACACCTGTCCTTGCTCCTTCTTGGTTCCTCCCTGACTTTTGCTTTGCCTCATTCTGTTTCTACACTGTCCGCTTTCTGCTTCTCTGCTCAGTTCCAGGTTCCCAAGCTGATCAGTCTCCAAACTACTCATGCACCTTATTATAAATAATCATTCTGCTTCTCTTCACCCCTTCCGACGTTCTTTAAGGGGCAACTGCTGTGCCTTCCCAAGCTACTGGGCCTGTTCCCTGCCTGCTTGGCTCTGCTATGGCACTCCTAGTTCTGTCTCCTGTGGCAGAGTGGGAAGATGGGCAGTGGCCCAGAAAAGTGAATGCGGCAGCACAGGGGAAGTGTGGGTCATGGTCAGAGACAAAGCCCCAGGGCAGACAATCTACAGTTGGAGAGCAGAAGTGGTTTCTCTCTGTTTCCTTCATAGGAAAATGACAGAGGCTTCCAAGTCACCCTGCCGTCCTTCCGGCAGAGACACAGAGGGACCTACATATTACTAACCCAGAATCTGAGAAGACCCTTCAGTCTGGGCCTTGTGGGGAGGGGAGGAAGAGAAAGAGGTGAGGGAATGGGGCACACAGGGAGCTCCTTTACAAAGCCAGTACAGTGACGTTCAGAGGTTTGTGGCCTCTCCATTTGGAATAGGATCACAGACGCTAGGGAAGGGGACGGGCCAGGAATCTGTTTGTATTATTGTCTACAGCAACTGATCCAAAAGGTCTCAGCACAGTTTAATAGGACTCCAGATGTATCTTGGCTTGTATTAATTTAACACACAAGTTTTGGCTGTTTGCTGATTAATGGTGCCGGACAGCCAAACCATTCCAAACTTAAAAATAATTGGGCATCAAGCAGCAACATTGCTTGTGGACTGACTAGGGTGACCAGTTAAACTGCTTTTATAGGAACAGTCACGATATTCAGGGTTTTGTCTTATATAGCTGCCTCTTACCCCACCCCTTCTCCATTTGTTTTCGGATCGCTCTAGGACTGAGGAGCTCAATCTAAGTCATTGCTGATATTCTGAATTCAGGAGTTCTCAATACTGCTTGTGCTGGAATGGGACTCAGCCTTTCCTAAAAATCTTTCTGGGGAGATGGGCTGAGACTTGCACCCCATTATTCTGGAGCAGACAGTTAGAAGCAGGGAGTGGATGACACTACAGAGTGGTAACTCCTTCAGTTAATGACACCAGCACTTCTGCTAGAGCTGTGGCTGAACATCCTAACTGCTCTGCCATATGCGAGAACTGACCTCATTAGTTTAGTTCAGTGCATCCTGAGTGATATCCTGCTTTCAGTCTCACTGATGTAAATCCCAATGAAGAGCGCTGATTTCAGAATCGATACTCCAGATTTACACGATGTAAGATGAGAGCAGAAAATGGCCTCTCCCAGGCAAAGCAGCACCTTTCAGTAACTCAGACCGTGGCCCTATGCATTTCCACGTTATCATTTGTTGTGAAATGGCCCCATGAAATGTTCTAGGCAAGCATTCCTCCTGAATTTGTAGTATTTGGCTCATAGATCTTTTGACAACTCTCCTTTACATTTTGTGTTTCCTCCTCCTTTTTTACCTCTGTGAAGTGAGAGAAAGAGAAAGAGAAAGAGAAAAAATTAAAGAGCAGGAGGATGGGCAAATTTGCTGCAGGGCAAGCATTGATGATTCCTAGTGCTACCTTTAAAAAGGGTGTTCGTCCTGCTCCTGAGACTTTTTGCATTTTCCACCCTGCAACTATAGCACTTTGTGGTCCTAGCTCATAAAATGACACACATTCATTCAAACCCAGTTGCGTTCGCTCAGCAGATTTGGATGGGTGACCTCCAAGAAACATTGTTGCAGGAAGTGGTGTTGCTGAGTCAGTTAGCAGCTGTCTTCCCTCTCTTGGACCAATGTTCAGCCTCGTGTTAGAGGTTGCTGAGTGTCTGAAAGTACCGTATGTCACATGAGATGCACAGCTGAGATCATGCCCACATGTGGTTATATAAGCCTCCATGGCAGGCCATTCCATTTTGCCTGCCTAAAATCCTCCTGCAATTGGTTAGGACATTTTTACCCCCACTTCCTGTCCTTACCCATTTTTTTTTCCATTTCTGTCCTTCCTCACTGTTAGCAGCTGCAGCATTTTACCACAGAACTACCATCTGTTCATTGCGCAGCATGAGCCAGAAAATCTAACACAATGTTAGGAATCATTATTAAAGGGACAGATAATAAGACAGAACACATCATAATGCCTTTATATAAACCCATAGTATATTCACATCTTGAATGCTGTGTGCATTTCTGGTCACCCTCTCAAAAATATTAGAATTTGAAAAGGTTCAGAGAAGAGCAACAAAAATGATCAAGTGTATAAAACAGCTGCCATATGAGCAGAGATTAAAAAGACTGGGACTTTTCAGCTTGGACAAGAGTTGACTAAAATGGGATACGATAGCAATCTATAAAATCTTGACTGGTGTTAAGAAAGTGTTATGTACTCCTTCACATAACACAAGAACCAGGGATAACCCAATGTAAATAATAGGCAGCAGGTTTAAAAAAAACAAAAGGAAGTATTTCATTATTCGATGAAAAATCAAATTTGTGAACTCATTGCCAGGGGATGTGGTGAAGGTCAAAGTTATAACCAGGTTAAAAAAAGACCTGGATAGGTTCCTGGTGGATAGGTCCATCAATGGTTGTTAGCCAAGACAGTCAGGCTCTGAGTATCACTAATCTCTGCTTGCTGGAACCTGGGAATAGCCAACGGGATGGATCATTCATCGACATCCCGTTCTATTCATTACTTCTGAAGAATCTGGCATTGGTTACGGTTGGAAGGTAGGAGCTGGGCTACATGGACCACTCGACTGATCCACTATGTGTGCTTTAATGCATGTCTGTTTTTATTTCACAAGTAGATGAGTAACCCCCTGTGCTCTACATCCCACCTACCTCACCAGGATGAGGTTTCGTTTTCATAGGACTCTCCAGTGCACAGTATAATTAGCTACAAAAACTAGTCTAAATCTGTGGGAAGAAAGTTTGTGAAATTCTGTGACAAAATTTAAAAATTAATTGGCTTAGACTGTACTCATTCCCTTTGGTCTCAAGTGTTCATGAGAAATGCAAGCCTGTAATGTTGAAGCTGTGCCTCTGGACAGAACCCTGGCCACTGCTGGGGGCTGAAACACCTCTGTTGCACAGAAATGCTTCCCCACCGTTTGCTGTTTTATCCATTTTTCTTCACATTGTACTGATGGGCAGTAAAAGAAGTTTGCATATTTGTTATGGGGCAGGGATTAGTGGAGCTGGAATACATATTTCTTTCCAGAACCCTGCACAGAATGGATCCAACAAAGTACAAAAGGATCAGACCACACAATGTGCAGCTCCATCCAGATACTTGGTGCCAGCAACTAGGATGATGACAGAAAATGAAAGACCAGCAAATGCATTGTTGGAAAGTTTTATGTGCAATGGGACATGGCTTGTTAACACAGCAGGAGGATGGTATATTCCAGAGTCCTTGCCAGTGTCCAGGCAAAGAGACAGCGAAGCAAGCCAGATGAGGATTTGGCCACATCTGCCACTAGGACTACAGGCAATCTTTATGCAAACGCACTCAAAGACAATTTCAACTCTTTCCCCAGTGGTGTAATTTTTCTTTTAATGATGCCTCACGCAGCAAGGTATGTGTGTCCAAGAAAGAAAAAAGTTTCAATTTTCTCAAGTACTTAATTCTGTTGATCTGCTCCTTCTCCCAAAACCACAGCACACAAATATTTTTTGGTTGGCCCCCCTTTGAAAAGCTATCAGGCTGTGAGAAATCCATCCCTCTCTTCCCAGTGACAGCAAATTGAAGTACATACTCACAGGAATACCAAAATGAGCCATGTAATCATTAGCCCTGCAGTTAAAGGCACTGAAATCTTTCCAAAAGAGTAAGATATGGCAGGTGGGTGGGTCTTCTATGAGTTAAGAAAACATGGCAGGAGGTTGGGCTTCATACTTCATCGGTTGTTTTTAAGGGTTAACTTAGGGTTAGCATATTTCAAGTTCCAAATAAATGACACTTCCAAAGGGAGGGGAGTTGGACAGAGTACAGCAGCCACTGCTCTCTGGCCACCCAGAGCTGGGCTGCTGGGCCTGAAGGCAGCATCTCCACCATCACTGCCACTAGCAGCAGCCCAGAAGTCAGGGTGGTATCATATCGCTGCCTTCAGAGCTGGGTGGCTGGCCTGCAGCCACTGCTCTCTGGCGGCACAGCTCTGAAGGCAGTGCAGAAGTAAGAGTGGTAATAACACATCAGGAACATTAGTTCAGATTTCAAAAAGCTGCCTGGATGAAAATAGAAGAAGCAAAAAAGAGGTCATGTTTGGGAAAACCTGGATTATGGTAACCCTGGGTTAACAAGTGTTGTAATGAAATGCAAAAGATCTAAAGGTTATCACAATATTGGTTTTGTGATCTCGCCACCTCCCTGCATTAGCCTTGTGACCCCCTTTCAGGTTGGGACCCCCAGTTTGAGAAATGCTTGTCTAAACTGCTCCTTTCTTGAGCGATTCACAGCTCCAGTGGCTTTCTCAAGCCCTCTTCCTGATTCAAAGAATTACTTCGCCTGGTTACGGAGCGAAAGCGTGATTTATGTGACCAATCGCAACAAGTATCCAATGCAGCTGGAGTTTTTAATCGCTTCACACTGAATACTCACAGCTCATTGTTGACAATCAGTCCACAGAGTAAATAACATTCACCAAAAAAATTAGTTTGGATATCTCTGAATAACAAATGAATTGGCACAGATTGCAATCTATTCACTCACAAGCAAACTGCGAGAGCAGCGTAGGAGGCAACATTCCTTCAGTAAATTATTCGTCATGGATTATTCAGTCAGCTCAACTGGGGAAGACAGCACAAAGTTGAAAAAGAGAAGTCCAATAAAGAATTATTTATGTATGGTAAATTCTCTATTGCCTTGTCCAGTTTGGTTCAAAGGACTCAAAGCAGTTGTGTTTATACCACTCTCTTTTGGAGACAATTCCACAGTCCTGTGGCACTTAAAGATGACCAAATTTATTTATTGCTTGAGCTTTCGTGGGAGAAAATCCCACTTTGTCAGATGCTTGAAGATGGACAACTTATGCAAGCATCTGAGAAAGTGGGATTTCTCCCACAAAAGCTCATGCAATAAATAATTTTTTTAGTCTTTAAAAGTGCCACAGGACTCTTTGTTTGTTTTGCTGAACGAGAGTAACACAGCTACCCCTTTTGAAAATTCCACAGTCCTTACTGTTAGAAAATACTTCTGAGTCCTCTGTTTAAATTTCATCCCTTTTCTCCTAGTAACACTCCTCTTGATCCACCCTAAATCATCTTTCTTCCTCCTTGGTGTTTACACACTTCAAAACTTCCTAAATAGCTATTATGTTCCATTGTTCCCTATTCTTCACATAGCCAAGCTATAGGTATTTAATTCTTTTAATCTTTCCCCTAAGCCATTCTCTTCTGCCCCTTAATCATCTGTGGTATTCTTCTCTGAATTCCCTCCAATTTGTCTAAATCTTTCTTGTTTATGATTCTGTGATCTCATTTAGCATTTGATTTCCAGCAAATGTAAAAGAGTGCTTGATTGTTTTTGCTGATGACTGAAGCAGACATGAATTGCTACTCCAAAAAGAGTCCTTTAGACAGCGATGTATGAAAGAAAAAATAAAGGAGGCTCCATCAGGCAAACAAATACACAGATAATATCACGGAGACCAGCACTGGCAAGATTGAATCTCAGAAGTGAGGCTGGTACGTGATGACAGTAATAGCTGCCACTATTAGAGCATTTAGCTTTTAAACAGAAATGTGAGTTATAACTCAGGCCCCTGTATAAATCACAGGGCCATGGAAATCTCACAAACACGCACCCACACAACAAAGCAATAAGAAATTCCATGTCCTCAGTGAAACGGCACAAAAGCGGCTTCTTTTGATTAGTGAAAAATGTATGTTTGAGTTAGATCCAGCAATCTGATCCCAGGCATAGCATTTGTGACCCCTGGAAAGGTTATAATCTTCTTTTAAAAGAAACATTTGAATTGCTACCTGGTATCTTGGCAAGCTGGTGGGGGGCAGTGTCAAGATACCAGAGGAATCTTAACTCATTAGCAGTTTTCCATCTGGTATGTCCCACTCTTTACTGGATCTGAAATTCATACCAGGAACAATTGTCATTGGCCAAACTCTTCAAACTGTGGTCTCTTAAATTAAGCTCTTAAATCCATATTTGGCACCTCAATAAAAGTGGCCTGATTTTCAGTGTTGCTGAGCTCCCATAAGTCCCACTAAAATCAATCAGGGCTGCAGGTCTTCAGCACTTCCGAAAATGCTACTTTCATTAGGTGCCTATATATTAATATACGAGTCTAACTTTAGACTTTCAGATGTGCGAATTTTGGCTTATGGACATTCTAAGCACCCTCTGAGGTCAACCCGAGACCTTTTCTTCATTGTGGTTGAGACAACACTTGGAATCATAATGAGTGGATGGAAATCAAGGACTAGAGATGACAAATGTGTCCTTCTAGCTCGTATCTAAAGAAGAAAAAAAAACCCGCAAGGCGTCCTGTGGCACTTAAAGACTAAGGGTATGTCTACATTTAGGCTGTTAGTTCAAATTGACTCAATTTGAACTAATTAAGTCGAACTAACATGGCCACACTAGGAAAACCAATTCGAACTAGCATGTACACAGACAGGACTTGCTAGTTTGAACCGGAAGAGGGGCATCATGGAAGGTGCGGCAACATGGCCCCCTGGCAAGGCCATGTTACCACCCAATCCCCTGCCACGCTCCAGCCCCCACAACCCAGCACAGGGAAAAGCATCCCCTGTCCAGCCTTAGGCACCCTGCGGCCAGAGCTGGGCAGGGGACACTTTCCCCCAGGTGTGGCTCAGAAAAAGGGGAGCCTGGCAGGGGACGTTGTCCCCTGGCAGAGCTCCCTGGAGCCGGGGCACCCTCCATACACAGCCCACTGGGGGAGGAGAGAGAGGATTCCCCCAGCCCTGCGCTGTCAGCGCCTGGCTGGGGGAAACCTTTCTCTCCCCCCCCCCACCGTCTCAGCCCCCACGGGACTGTCAAACCCCGCTGCTGGCGGGGCTGTTGGTTTGACAGCCCAGCGGGGGGCTGCTTTTGACAGCCCCAGGTGGGGCTGCCTCTGCTCCCAGCTGCCAGCGAGGTTGACAGTCCTGCGCGGGGCCCAGGCTGGTGCTGGTCTTCCTTCCAGGGTGCTATGCACCTTTAGTTTGAATTCATATGTCTACACAGCATCAGTTTGAACTTTAGCATTCGAATTGACAATCAACATGCAGATGGTCCTGGTTCAATTTCCAGGGGGTTGGACTCGATGATCTCACAAGGTCCCTTCCAGCCCTATGATTTGATTTATTGATTGATTGATTGATCCCTTCGAAGTAACAGGAAGTTTTGTAACTTCGAAGGGACCTCTCTCGGATTCCACCTAAGGGAAGCCTTAGGTCGAATTACCCTAGTGCTGTGTAAACAGCTCTATTTTTAAATTCAACCTAATGTTTTATTAGGTTGATTTTAAGCACATGTGTAGACATAGCCTAACAGATTTACTTTTCGCATGAGCTTTTGTGGGAGAAAATCCCACTTTGTCAGATGCTTCAAAGACTAAATCTGTTAATCTTTAAGTGCCACAGGACTTCCTTTTTTTTTTTTAAATAGACTAAACTAACACGGCTCCCCCTTTGGAACTTACCTAAAGAAGGTCCTTCTCAGTTAACACACATGGGCCCATAAGCTCATCCTCGAAATCTCCTTTGATAGAGTTCACTCAGACTGGTTCATCTGGAGGTTTAATTCATCATTGCTCCAGAGACGTCAGGCTTGGGACACTAAGACTCTTATAATTTGCTGCAGCATGTATGTTTCCTCTAGTGGTGCTGACAGGCTGCAGCCCCCTGCTTAGACTCCTCATGTCCATGGGGCAGGAAGAGAGCAGCAATAAATTGGCTGCAAGACATGCAGAATGGCTAAAGTGCAACATCTGCTTGTTGCTCCAGCTTGTACTCAAACCCAGTGTATGATGGGCCCTGAGCAAATGACAGCAACAACAATGGAGAGAATGGAATCAAACTACTTTCATATTTTGTTAGCAGGCTTACTATGTGGGCGTGAGCATATGTATCTGCTAGGTCCATGTGTGTGGTTCATTCTTGAGAAGCTTGTGTTTGTGTGTGACTGTATGTGACCATTTGTGTCTGTGCGTTTATTTGTTAGATGCGTGTGTGTATTTCTTTATAAAACGGGGACCCTGTGTGTGTGTGTGTGTGTGTGTGTGTGTGTGTGTAAATAAATCCATTCTCATATGACAAAGGGAGATGCAACTGTTTTCCCTGAGGAAGAATGCATCTTCTAGTCAGTCCCTGCAAAGAAGAACACACAGCATGGGGAGGAGGGTTTCCATTTAAATACGCATTGGCAATATGCCCTTAAAGAGCTGCTGACACCTTGTTGAAAGCTTTGAAAAACATGCTAATTAATGAGAAACAATACGGCCTCCCTACCCAATATTCTGAGTCCCTGTGTTTCTCTCTTTTGCATTCTTCCTCATCACGAGAGGCATTTGCATGAAAACAGGAGCTTTGTTCCCCTGGAGCCTCATCCTGCCTGGTCCTCCACCTGAAGTCACAATCCTGTGTGGAACATCACAGTCGCACCCATAGCAACCATTTGGGCTTCACACTATGGGGTGGAACTGAGTGCAAATTCACAAGGAAGGAAGACTGAGCTGACAGGACTGAGCAGGACTCAGGGCTGTGAGTGGGTGTCATCTGCCATTTTGCTGGAGAAGAAGAACTTAAGGCAGGGGGAATTGATTATTGTTATTTATTACTTGTATTGCAATAGCTCTCAGCCTTTCCAAGCAGGGCCAGGCACCCCCTGGGCTGGGAATGTATAAATATACAGTAAAAGATGATCTTTGCCTCCTAGAGCTTTCTTCTAATTAACTTCAGCCTCTCCCACAACATGGAGGATCTGGGAATGCTGAACTCAACCCAAATATGATCTTGCGATGGTGGGGCTTGGAGCCATCTCCCACAGTCCCTCCAGCTCTTTCAAAGGCAAGACAGGTCATGCCACTGGTGATAACGTCCATAGACACATGCTGGGAAAATGTGGCACTTTTGGTGGGTTTTATTTCAATGCCATTTGGCTGGTTGCTGTGGAACCTGTGAAACCTGCTGCTCAGAGGAAAGAAGAGCAGGGCTTGGGTAGGGTTACCAGATGTCAGGCAAAAGGAGGACATGTCCTTCTTTTTACCTTCATGTCCTCCGCCCGGCAGGCATTTTAAAAACACACGATTTTGTCTGGCTCTTTATTTACAGTAGTTAAAGTATGCTTGAATGTCCTGGAACAACTTATTTTTAGGGGGAAGTGTTCCAGGGCCCCCTAAAACCAAAAGAATATTACATTAATATTACATTTTCTCCATGTTTCCTCCAAGGTCCTCCTTTTTGTACTTCCCTATCCTCCTGTCCAGGCTTTGGTTTCTGGTAACCTTAGGCTTGGGTGAAGGTTCATCTTTCTTATCACAGATGCTGGTTGCATTATTTGCCCAACAGGCATCAAGCCCCATCACCTGAAATAAATCACTCTGGAAAGGTGCAGACAGGAATTCACTGCTCCTTGGGTGAACTCTCAGGGTCTAATAAGACATCTTGGCCATGCCACCTTTTCATGTGTGAATAGCAGCCACGCCAAAACAGATGCAGAACATAACCCCATAACTTCCAAGCCCCTCTTGTCTCAGGATTTTTGGGAGCCCACCCCCATTCCTCCACAAGACACAGTCAATGTTGGGAGGAGGGGATGGAGGCAGGGAAGGAAGAACACCAGAAACTCTCTGGATTTGCTGATGACTAGGTTTTTTATCATTAGAACCCAGAAAAAATCATAGAATATTTAGGGCTAGAAAGGACCTCATGAGGTCATCTAGTCCAACCCTCTGCTAAAACAAGGACCACTCCCACTAAATCATCCAGGCCAAGGTTTTGTCTAACTGGGGCTTAAAAGTTCCCAAAGATGGAGATTCCACTCCCTCCCTAGGTAACTGATTCCAGTGCTTCACCACCCTCCTAGTGAGAAAGATTTTCCTAGTATCCCAGCTAGACCTCCCCAACCACAACTTGAAACCATGGTGAAGTGTGTGCACAAGTGTAATGACCTTCCTAAATGGATTCAAGGCAGCCCAAGTGCCAATAACACATAGGGGCAGCAGCAAGTACAGCAAAGACGGCATTTCTCTGGTCACCTTCACAACGATACCCTAGTGCAGGTAGAGCAATGGGTTTGTGCCTGAGTGTGGGGACATGGGGCAAAGGGCGTGTGAGATGTTCAGTTCCCAAGTCAGGAGAGTTCTTCAGAGGGGCCTGAGGATTGAGAAAGCTCTGTCACAAACCAGCTAGCTCTCCCCTTCCTTCAGGGAGCCCAGACCAGCATTGTGCTTGCACGAGTATGCGTCTGAACAAGGGATTAAATGTCCATGTTGACTCAACGCACGCTGGAACATTTCCAGAGAGTCGGCAAATTTGTTTTCTGCTCTCCCTTTAAACACGTTGGCTTCCTGCAGGAAAATGAAATCCATTAACAAATTCCATTCCTGCTCCAAATTCAAGGATAGAACTGTCAATGCTTTGGGAACGAGCTAAATGGAGGGATTTCCATAACAATCAACAGCTCCAGCATTAATCTATAGTCATATTAACCTGGGATGACAAGGACACGTCTGTCTGTTCTCTCTAATGTAATCTACCATTATACTCGGACTCCATTGAAGTCTGCTTTGTAGCATGCATTTGGCTATGATCAGCTAATCTCTTTGGCTTTAAACACAGCTTAGGAAAGAAAGAAAGGGAGATAGAGAAAGAGTGTTTAATATGCATGTGTGTGCGGTTAGCATGTGTCTGTGCTTAATGTGTGTACAGGGATGTGTTCTTGTATTGATTTCCTCTGTGCCTGGCATCCGTGTTGTGTGGGTGGGTATTGTATGCTTGTGTATTTAGTGTTTATTGTGTGTCCATGTGGATTTAGGGCAGAGGCAGGAAAGCGTTTTTCAGTTTAGTGTTTAGAGAAGTGTATGTTTGTATTGTGTGTCTAGTGTCTGTTGTGTGTCTTTGTGTTTGGCCTTGGGCGTGGGGCATACATATATTAATTTGATTTATATTCATTTGGCTTTCTGGCTGTAGTTGTGTGTACATTTGTTTCATGTGTTGGCAGTTTAGGGTGTATACCAAGGGTTAGCAACCCAAACGATAAGAGCCATTTTTTAAAATTCCTTCAATAACCAAGTGTTTTGAGAGCTGCAATGGGTGTCGCCTCCTGGTGGAGGTGGGAGAAGCTGGGCCAGGGCACCTGCCACAGTGTCCTCTAGCTGGCAGGGAGCCCGGAACAAGGAGCAGGCCACTGCCAGGTCCCCCTTCGGTGGGTGGGGTGGATGGGAATCAGAGCCTGGCATAGGTTGCTGGCAGGGTCCCCCTCAAGTAGGGGCAGAGCCCGGAGCCACAAGGAGGAAGCCAAAGACCCAAATGCAGCTCCGGAGCTGCAGGTTGCAGACCCCTGGTGTATACACGTGTGTGTATGGTGTTAACTCTCACCTTTGCCAGACCAACATTTGTGGGAGCAGACCAATGCCACAGTCACAGCTTTGCACTGGGTCCCATAATGCTGTCCTCCCCCACAGATGGCAGTATGTGTCTGTGGGATTGTGCAGCTATGGCAGTTTGCTTCACTTTCTCTCATTCTGCCTTTTACGTCTTTTTCAACTGTGGAGATGGATAGTTACCTTCCTTGATGTGAAGTGCCTAGGGGGAGCTCTTGGATTAGAGGTGATTATATAGTCACAATGGCACATACCAGTAATGCTGGCACCAAATCAGTGTCCAGGTGCCAACTAAAGCTACAGCTTCGACTCTACATACTGCAAAGGATGCCATGATCCCAGCTCCCACATTCTGCGAGATTATTCGGATGCAAGGATTGTAGCCTAAATGCTGCTGTGCTGCAAGCTGCAAGTTCAATGGTTTAGCTAGTTAGTTACCTTCATTGCTAAAAAGCCTCAAGCACGACAAACTTATTTGCAACAGAATATTCAGTGTTTGCCTGTGTCTCACATTTACCATAACTGCTTATAATAAAGGGCCAAACCCCACTCAATGAAATGGCAAAACTCCTATGGACATCAACAGGAGTGAGAGAGGGCATAGTAAACATTATTCAGAGAGTGGTGTGTCCTTTCCTTTCCAGGTGCCTTCTCTGTCTGCTTGAAGTGAGCTTCCAGAAGCTGGTCACTACACTCTTGTAGAAGGATCATGGCAGATATTTTGCAAACTGAGAATAGGAAATAGCAGTGATGGTCCAAACAAGATTAGATCACTCTCCCATGTCTCCTTGTTAGGTCACGTCCTAGACTGACTGCGAAATCAATGGCTTTAGAGAGGTATCACAAAACCCCTGTTGAATTTCTATAACTTCCAAAGCATTCTGATGCCTTAAGGATTCTGTGTCTTTGATTCCATCACAGATTTGTGAAGCTGGAACGAATTCTCAATTCTAACATCCCCCTTGGTATGATTCTTTCCCAACAAGGAATGAAAAGGGTTGGGATTACTCATTAGCCTGTAAGGTGCGCTCTTCTCTCAAACCAAGTTTGTTTACTTGCTGTGTACGATATACACCACAGTCATCAGCCCCTGAAACACAGCTGAATGTCAAAGTATCTGCTGGTGGTGGGAGGGAGGGATGTATTTACTCAATTCTTACATGTGATCAGCAGCCTGTGAATACACATCTAACTATGGCAGAAGCCCCCAAAAGACACAAAATTCTAAATGTCTAACATTGCACATAGCATATCCCCAGGCTGTCTGTAACTCTGTTTTACAATTCTCTGCACTCCCAGCTCAGTTTTCAGGGCTGAAATCTGCAGTTTCCACTACAATGGATATCACATTAATTAGGGTGCTGGACATGGATTACTGACTATCTGGCTGTAAAGATTCAGGGGTGGGGTAAGTTTTGTAAATTTACCCTTCATTTGCTGACCCCAGTATAAGAATAAGGCTTCCACAGGCCAGTCCTGCAGCTACCTACCATATTGCAGACCAACCCCCCTCCTTCAGTGTATTCTGGACTACACTGCATTCAGCTATTAAAGTCTGCTTTATCTCGGGCTATTTCCCTTTCAAAGCACTTCCAATCCAGTTCATAGTTTCTGTGTCACTGATTAGACATATAATGCAAGGGGGTGGAAACTCTGATTCACACAGCTCTTTGCACTGAAATTTCACACACTGGAACAATTAATTATCCATTAATGTTTTTTGTCTGTATGTATTCCATTGTTTTAAATTCTTCACGCAGCTACTCCCTGAAATAATTGATCGTCAAAGTATGAATGTTGATTAATCAGCTCACGAGTGTATAAATGCAATAGATAGAATAACACATTGCCCTTAAATAGGACTTTCATGGGAGGATCTCAAAGCACTTTATAGACACTAATGCATTAAGTGTCTCTCAGCAAGTGTTCTCATCTCCATTTTACAGATGGGGAAACTGATTAACATTCAAACTTGGGTAATTAGGCAGCCAGCTTTGAATATTTTGTCCTAGGAGGTTTGCCCAAATTCATTTACTCACAGTTGATGCCAGTGGTTGGCTTAGAACCTGCCTCTCAACTCCAAATTCTGAACGTTCACAATCAAATCGACAGAAGAGCTTTCTTTGCAGCTCTTAAACCCAGAGAAGTAGCATTACGGCAGTATAGTCAATGTGTGGCTCTCCAGTTCTACAATGCAGGCCTCAGCCAGCCTTCTCTTTCATACAGCAGATGGGGCTAGTGCGAATTAAAATGAAACGGCATTGCCTCAGCTGCACCACACCTTGGAGTGTGGGGGTGTGTGCAAAAATGACTTTCTATTACTTTTTTGATTCTCGTCTCCCAACTCAAATTCTGGTACAACTTAGTAGAGTGTCAGGACTGCTATAAAGTGCTCCTGGCTGCCAGTGGGCCACTGCGACAGTTGCACATAGTCAGTGTGTGCTCTCACCATGCCTTCGTCTAGACATCGTCTATTCCCCGGCATTCTCCCAACACCAGCACTAGGGTAGCTGGGTCTATAGTGGCCAAGGGATTCCCTAGGCCAAGGAATCCCCTGAAGCCAGAAATGATGGCTTACACTCAGGTTGCTTTGTGCCACCCGAATGGTGTAAAGGAGCCTTTATGGTGGCAAAGGCGTGACACTGATTCTCATTTACTGGGGACTATTGACTGCCCAGACCACATTAAAGGTTTGAGGCTGGCAGCCAGCTGGAATCCGCACCCATTTTCATACCGATCACAAGTGATCCTCTGTGCCCTGATAAGTTGCTGTTGTGTCTGACAGCTGGGCGAAGTTTGGGCAGCCACTGCTTTAAGGGTAAACTCATTGTGAACTAGCAAGGGCCATGTTTAGTCATGAATTTATGCTATTTAAGCCATAATGGTGGAGGCCTAAGGGCATTTCCTAAGGCTTAATAACCAGCTGAAGGAAGGAAATGCTCTCATTAGTGCCATTATAAAGTTTCAATTTTAAAAAATTGTTTGCATTTATTCTGGTCCTTGTAGCTCTTAGGAAATAAACCATGTGCACACTATGCTGTCCGCTGTGGAGCTCGCCCTGAAGATTGTGTGAAGAAGTAACCATCTGAATGACGGACCTCAGACAGTAAGAGAGTTTGGGATGAAATGGGAGGATCAGCTTGGATGAAAACAAGACAACTATTTTTCAAACCTCTCAAGATGGAGCAAGGAGGCATTCTGGGTTATGGCAGCCAATCAAAACCCTATTCCAAAGGGGTAGCTGTGCTAGTTTAGTTCAGCAAAATAAGTAAGGAGTCCTGTGGCACTTAAAGGCTAACAAATGTATTTATCGCATGAGCTTCTGAGGGAGAAAATCCCACTTTGAAAATGGGGAAACTTACAGAATGGAAGGAAAATAAATGCAGGGGAGTGTAGGTCATGGGATCTGGTCATACTGTTTCTGTTTTCTATGTTCTGGGAGTTTTATAATTGACCAAGGTCAAAGTACAAACTCCCACAGAGCAAACAATTCGACTCCGCAGGGATGAAGTCTCCTGCTTGGGGGTAAGCAGCCCCCATGCTACCTGCCTCAGCATGGCTACTTACAAAACACCCCATCGATTTGTGTTTGCCTGGGCTCTGCGTCTGTGAATATTGGAGATGGCACTGAGAAGACTGTGCTTAAAGGAATATAGGGGAAAGGTTTTGATCTATCCCAAGTCTGCAACTTTGGGTCATTTTTACCTCACAACTCTTCAATAGTCCACATGTGAAACTGGTTGGGTGTTTCAGTCGGCCTCAGACTGGACATGTCCCTAGACTATGAAAGCCACATGCACAATTGATCTGTGTTGGTAGACTCAGCAAGAAGCCAAGGACTCAGTCTGCACGTAGGCTGAACTGCTATCTAATCCCAGGAGAGGGCCTTCCAGGGCACAGCTCAGAGGCACTAACAGAGAGCTGTACGTGTGGGAAGCTTGCCTTGTCACTGCCTCTGCTGCTGTCCCTTTTTTGTGGGCAGAGGGTATCCGTATCCAAAGACTCTTAATCTTGCCCCATCTCCGCCATCATGGAGCTCACTAACAAAATATCTGCAATGAAGAAATGCATCTGACCTTTGTGACCATGTGTGCAGCAAACCAGCCTCTGCTGAATGCAAACTGGTCAGAGTTGTAGCATTGCTTCTGTACAGCTAACACCGATTCTTCTTTACCTTAAGCATTGGAGGCCTATGCTTTTGGAGCAGGAGGGTGTGAGGTTTATCCCCCCTGCAGCTGCGCAGCTCTGTAGCTCTGCTTTGCATGTAGCATAGAGACTGCCAGGAGTTCCTTCATGGACATTGGTTTTCACAGTGTTTTAGGATTGACACCATGAAAGAAAGCATAAGGAATTAAAAGAATAACGTGCCCTCAGGAAGCCAGGAAAGCCTTGATTCTGGCTTCCAAAAGCAGAGCAGAGTTAACGTTCCCTCACACACTCACCTCAAACTTCCCAGTCTGTGCAGCGCTCACACACTAGTGTCACTAGCAAAAATCTGTGTACTGGATGAGCCTCTTGAGTAAGGTTCATGAAGACATATATGTTGAGCAAATCACTTTAAACTGACAGCCAAGCATAAGTGCTGGAAGGAATTTGCCTCCAAAGTACTTTGGCAGGAACCTTGGAGCAGGGAGAATTTGATAATTCTCTGAAGCAGCAACTGGGCTATCCCAGGGGATTCAGTTGTGGTACCCCACATGAATCATCCCCCCCATTCTGCAGATGCTCATTTCAATCACTTCAGTATATATGTGCTTCAAATGTCCTGCTGTCCTGCTGTGTACAGGGAATGCAATAAATAAAACAGCTGTGAAGCAAGGTAGATTTGTTGTTCACTTGAGAAAAGTGTCATAATCTTCCCCACCCCACTGACCCTCTCGCCTCTATCCCGGCTTTGTGTTACCGTCTTCTCATGAGCGCAACATATGAGGAAAAGACATGCTCAGAAAAAAAAATGGTGTTAGTGCATTCAGAATACCTCTGGTTTCAAGGCTGCTCAAACCAGGACTGCAATAACCAGAAACACAGGAAATGCCTCCTTTGCTAGCCACTGATCACAAGGGATTTGGTTCCACGCAATAGACAATGCGCGCAATGTAAGGAGTCTGTCTTTAACAGCATAGTTAATCAATCCTTTAGCTACTTTTGCACCATCTGCCTGTCTAGGCACCCACGCCTACCAGTCATTATACCAAACATTCCCTACTAATCTGGCCCTAATTAATTACATCCAGCTATATCTAAGTAACTGTGAGACTCACCATTATTCTGCTTCCAGGCAGCCTGTTTTACTATGATCTTCAGATCAAAGGGTAGCACCCTCCCTTCACAGCACATTTCTGGATTAGGGGATGGTCTTTCTCACTGTAGTTCCAGACAGTAATACGCAAACAATAAAGAAATGATGTATCAAGCAGGGTATCTGGAAGGTCAGTTCAGATAAGCAACCAAAACTCTCCCAGACCTGCTTTACTTAGTGAAACTGAGCCAAACCGCTCTCCAGCTTAGGCCCTCTGTCTCTTGCAACGTCCGAGTCCTTCCACTTTCCAGTTGGGTTGGCAATGCCAGGAGGATTCTATTCTATTATACTTGGGTCCTCTCCCAATATCTGAATTCTCCCAAAATGCTCTAGGACAGTGGTTTTCAAACTATGGGGTTGCAGACCCTCAAGTACTGGGTCATAGAGGCCCCTACCGCTGCTGCTGAAAGGCTTGACTGCATTGCTGAAAGATGTAATTGTTGAGTCACAGATGTAAATTATTTTTTTTCAACTGGGTCCCAAGGAAAAAAGTTTGAAGACAACTGTTCTAGGCCATCAGTGTTCAACCTTTCCAGAATGCTGTACCCCATTCAGGAGGCTGATTTGTCTTGTGTACCCCCCCACGTTTTGCCTTACTTAAAAACTACCTGCTTACAAAAAATCAGACATAAAACTACAGAAGTGTCACAGCACATTAATACTGAAAAATTGCTTACTTTCCCTTTTTTTTTCATATAATTATAAAATAAATTTCAACCCCCCAGGTTGAGAAACATTGATACACTACACGGAGTGGTATAAACAAGTCACTGCCTGTATGAAATTTTAAGTTGTAGTGACTTTACTAGTGATTTTCATGTAGCCTCATGTAAAATTAGGTGAGTATCTGGATGAACTGACGTACACCTGGAAGATTTCTGCAGACCTCTGGTTGAGAACCACTACTTTAGAGTTCCAAAGGGGTAGCTGTGTTAGTTTAGTTCAGCAAAACAAGCAAGAAGTCCTGCGGCCCTTTTAAAGACTAACAAATTTATTTACCGCATGAGCTTTCATGGAAGAAAATCCATTTCATCCAATGCTTTGAAGTTCCCCCTCTTCATACATGGACAGGGTAATGAGATTGTTTTTCTGGTCCGGTGTGCAGGGGCCCTGCTCTGATTTGCTTCTTTTCAACTTGTTAGGCAAAAATACTGTACTTTGCAGTGATTTTGCAATTACAAGACAACTTCCCAGAACATCCTTATGGATTTAACACATTGTCAGAAGCACTCTGTGATCTCAGAAATATGGGGCTGATCTCTGAGCCTCAGGAATGGCAGGAAATGGATGCTTAATCAAGGCCTTCCCAGCATCTGACTATAACAACTACGTTCCCTGCCCTCCCCCAGAAATCTATACTACCCCTGCATAAGCAACACAAAGCCTCAGGAAGCAAAAAAGGGGCTGCAAAGTGCCACGATGAATAATAATGATGAAGAAGCTGCCCTGAGCAGCCAGCAATACGTTTGTCTGGCCACAATATTGGATAAGTGGGTTTAAGGTATATTCTGAGTTCAAAGACTCACAGACTGTGGCTCTACATGCTCCTGATGACAATGATAAGTGCCCAATCCCCCGTCTCTCTGCAGCTTGCCCTCTCACTTTGCTTGCCCCGAAGTGTCTCCGCATTATGCTATTTTAATAGAGCCAGTGTGTCCCCTGCTGCACACCCAAGGAGAGGGAACCATTGAGCCAAGACAGGGACGCTGCTGAGGCCAGGACCAACACAACAGACACACAATGCTGACAGACGCCAAGGAATTAGTCTTCTCTCTGCTCCCCCCTACCTCCAGCTGGGGGCAGCAAACACGACAATCACCAACCTCAGCCAGGACTATTACAGCAGCAGCCAATGGCATTTGCTAGTGAGCAGAGAGGCTTCCAGGGTGATTTGTCCCACCCAGGCGAGCACCTAGTGTTTGATTCGGTTTGTCTTGGAGGCAGTGTGGACTGGAGAGAGGGATTTGTCCTTATGCACCCACCTAGGGCATTGAGACAAGAATCTAAAAAAGGATCAGCGTTTTATGCTATTTTTATGCTATGTAGTGCCTATTTTCAAGAAAGGGAAAAAGGAGGATCCGAGGAATTATAGACCAGTCAGCCTCACCTAAATCCCTGGCAAAATTATGGAGCAGATTCTCAGAGAATCCATCCTCAAACACTTAGAGGAAAATAAAGTGATCAGGAACAGTCAGCATGGATTTACCAAGGGTAAATCATGCTTGACCAATCTCATCTCCTTCTATGAGCAGATGACTGCTTTCTGGATGCAGGAAGAACCGTTGATGTGTTATACCTTGATTTTAGCAAGGCTTTTGACACAGTTTCCCACAGCATTCTCATTGGCAAATTAAGGAAGTATGGGTTGGATAGGTGGACTATAAGGTGGATAGAAAACTGGTTAGATCAACGGCTTCAGCATGTAGAAATCAATGGTTCCATGTCTAGCTGGCAGCCAGTCACGAGTGGGGTGCCCCAGGGGTCGGTCCTGGGGCCAGTTCTGTTCAACATTTTCATCAATGATCTGGATGACGGAATAGACTGCACTCTCAGTAAATTTGCAGATGACACCAAGCTGGGGGGACCAGTAGACACGTTGGAGGACAAGGACAGGATTCAGGGAGACCTAGATAAATTGGAACAGTGGGCCAATAGAAATCTTATGAGGTTCAATAAGGACAAGTGTAAAATCCTGCACGTGGGACGAAAAAAACCCATGCACCGCTACAGGCTGGGAAACATTCAGCTAAGTAGCAGCAGTGTAGAAAAGGACCTGGGGGTCATGGTGGATGGGAAGCTAGATAAGAGTCAATAGTATGCTCTTGCTGCCAAAAAGGCCAATGGCATACTGGGCTGCATGAGAAGAAGTATTACCAGCAGATCAAGGGATGTGATCATTCCCCTCTATTCTGCACTGGTGAGGCCACATCTAGAATACTGTGTTCAGTTTTGGGCTCCCCACTACAAAAAGGACAGGGACATGCTAGAGAGAATTCAGAGGAGGGCAACCAAAATGATTAAAGGGCTGGAGCACAAGCCCTATGAGGATAGACTGAAAGCTTTAGGCTTATTTAGCCTGCAGAAGAGAAGATTGAGGGGGGATTTGATAGCAACCTTCAACTACTTGAAGGGATGCTCTAAGGAAGATGGAGCTCGACTGTTCTCGGTAATAACGGAGGACAGAACGAGGAGCAATGGTCTCAAGTTGTGGTTAGGGAGGTCGAGGCTGGATATTGGAAGAAACTTTTTTACTAGGAGAGTGGTGAAGCCTTGGAATGAGCTGCCGAGGGAGGTGGTGAAATCTCCATCTTTGGAGGTGTTTAAGGCCTGACTGGACAAACCCATGACTGGGATGGTTTAGTGGAAGTGGTCTTGCCTCTGGCAGGGGGCTGGACTAGATGACCTATGAGGTCCCTTCCAACCCTATGATTCTATGATTCTATTCTGGAGCTTGTGACATGATAATGTGCTTTTATCACAGCTAGCTCAGGTCTCTTTCCTGTTAGTTACTGGTTTGAATCTAGCACACTGTGGAGACCACAGCAAGATTGGTGGTCTGGGTGAAATCTACTCCTTGTTTTTTTTGCTGGACTAGACTAACACAGCTATCCCTTTGGAAACTGAAATCTATCTACCTACTTTAGGCTTTAATATAGCACTCATCTCTGTAGTGATGGGGACTATCTATCCTTCTACCAATGGTTGGGTGCTCACTAATTTCTATCCTTGGTGGCCATGGAAACTGAACAGCTGAGTCATTGGTGGGTAGCAGTGTGTGTGGGAATCTCACTTGGTTGCTCCCACAATGTACCTGCCCTCTGGATGAATAAACCCATTAGGAGCTGTTGGTCTGGCACCTCATATCCATGTTAATTGCAATTACAAAGTGTTTGCCATTTAAAAAAATATCAACATTAGTCAACAGGTTCTACATGGTGACCACAGATGCTTGTTATCCTAAGTAGATGGAGAAAGTCGCAGTGTCTGAAGGGCTACTGTGTGGCAGCTGGTATTAGCTGAATTATGGAGCGCTGAACGTGAGCCCTGTGACACTGGAACCTGTTTATCCATGAAAGAAGTGACATTTTCCCTAAAACTGACTGTTTTGCTTCGGGCTGAGGAATCTGTTTGTTTCCTGCAAGATGTTCCTTCTTAGCTACCCTTTGCAGCCACATGGCAGAATATGACACTCCTGCTTTGGGTTTCCCGATGTCTGAGTACACAAAAAACCTGCCAGGGTCTGAGTGTGAACATTGGAACAGATTTGCTGACTGAGCTCCTTTTATGTGTATGTTTTGGCTCCACTCATTAATGAGGAAAGAAACACTTCTCTCTCATCCTCCTTTCTTTCTGCTCCATCCCCCATTTCTAAGACAGGTGTAGACATGATTTATTACACTGTATAGTCATTATTCTCAGTTACCCAATTATGTTCTTAAAAGTTAAAAATATAAGGACTTTGTTGTGGCAGCATCTGGGAATTCTGAAGCATCTGGAAAATGGCAAGGAGGAAAAACAGAGGAAACTAAGAACAACAAAAGCAGCAGCTCCTTGTGTGCTACCTCTCAGCATTTTCTGCCACCAGAGTTTAATCAGAATAACAGCAAAGATCTCTTGGCCCCACTCTTTTTTTTTATGTTAATACCTGAAGCTGATGCTAACAGTGACCTGCAGTGGACTGGTGTCTGAAGGCTGGCGCATTTGGGACTATTGTGGGGGCCAATGGATGCATAAAATAGAGTCTTTGCAGTTGACTGATGGACTAAGACAGAATGATTGCCAGAGAGGTCTTAGCACAAGCTAGATAACACTGTTGACATTCTCTGTGCAACATTTTCAAATTCTAACACATGTAATAGTTATTCTGACATGTTGGCATAATGGTTAGAATTTCTACTACCAAGTTTGGGTATGACCATTGCTAGAAGGCTCTAGCGGACTTTCCCTTGATAAGTGTGTACAGATATTTTTTTAGTTCCATGCTAGCCACATTGTGCTATAGGTAATTCACTAGCATAGTTTGATAACATGGATCTATCATGGCTCTTGTCATGCTATAGTAGAATCCTTCTAGCTAAATCTTTTTCTAGGGGCCTGGAGGTCAATGGGCATCTTACTAATGACTTCAGTGTGCTTTGGGATCAGGCTGTAGGGCTTTCAACCTTTCCAGGAGTTTCTGAATCCAAAGGATAATCCCCATGGAGCCAGATCACACTCCTGCCCAAGCACTGAGCATTATGCTCAAATTCTAACAGTTACAATCTTGATTCCACCTCTGAAGAAGGCAAGTGAGTCGGTAGAGTTCAGCATGCATCTTATGTTAATTGTAGTTGACATATTTTAATTGGACACTGTTCCATCCACTATTACCCAAAAAATGCCTTGAATACTAGCTAGGTGTGGGGACTGGAAACAAAGGGGAAGATTTTCTTTTCTTTTATTGGGAAAATATGGCTTGAAATGTGGGAAGAGCTGTTTGTATTGAAACTGAGCTGGAGTTGGAAGTAACTGACCCAAATGCATTCCTGGAAATTGGTGGAGTTACCCCAGAGCTGAATTTGCCCTGAATTTGACTAACAACCATATAGATGTAAGGCAGGCTTAGAACCTGTGCTTTACAGCTTCTGAAGAGGTCCTGTATTAGCATGGATACAAAGAGCACAATTAAATGATTAGCATACTGGGTGCAGGGCACAGTGGATAATGGTATTTGGGGTTAGTCTGCTCACAAATCTATCAATATCTGTAATTCTACTAAGGGGAAATATGAAATACTCTCTTTTTGTGAATTGCTACTCTATATTTGTTGCACATCTGTCTAAATTAGTTAAAGGGTAAGACCTATGCTTAGTTAAGAAGAGGCTTGTAGGAAGGGCAACTGCATGTTTCAGCCTGAAAGAAATTGAAAGAGATGGGATGGGGGTTTGAGGCTATTTTGGCCTCTCCTCCTATTGCTTCCCCTGTCTTTTGATAGCTATGGCTAAGCCTCCTGTGAGAACTTTGTCATTTAGATAGAGATAGCTGTTTACACCTACTTAAGAGCTGGAATCACCAGGGAAAAGAGCAAACTCTCTCTCTCTCTGAACAAAAATCACTAAAGAGAAATTTCTCGCTCTGAGATGGGTGGATCCAGTGGACAGTGAGAGTGGTCAGCGGCAAGCTGGGTGATGCAAGTGACTGGAGGGAGGAGCTGGTGGATGGTGACAGCGGCCAGTGGCGAGCTGGGCAACACGAATGACTGGAGGACAGAGCCAGCAGACAGTGGGTGGAGCCAAGGAACAGTTCTAGAGGATGGAGTGATTGACCAGTAGGTGGTTTTGGTGGACAGCTGGCATGAAAGACACTCCTTACGTACCCTAGAGTTGGTTGGGAGCCTAATTAGCACTGATTTTCCACATCAGTGCCAGTTTTGCCATTAAGTTTGTATGTTCTGTTATGCGGTGTGGGTTGTTGGGAACTTCGCTCTATACTAATTTTTCTAGATTAGTTATTTGTCCTTTTGCATTTTTGTTTTACTACTATTAAAAGTTCTGTTTACTACACTCAGACTCGTGCTTGCGAATGGGGAAGCCTTACCCCTTTGGGGTGCCCAGGGAACAGTAAAGGATTCCCCACAAATCTGGGTGGGGCCTCGAGCCAGCTGATGGTGTTGTACTATTGGGAAACACCTAGATATAGAACCCGGCCCTTGTCCTGCCAGCCCACCCTGGCAGAAGGGTTACATAGATATAAAATCAGAGTGTGTATCTGGTCTACATAGTGTTTAACATTTAAAGATAATCATTAAAAGTCAAAGATGAGCCAGAAACAGGCCCCTGGATCTTAATTCTCTAAACTTTGGGGTGTTCGAAATCTAACTTGGCAGCTGACATTTGTGGTTCTAGTTTACCTACCTATATTAAACATAAAGACTCTCAATTGGATAAACTTATCAGAACATACTTTCCTACTGAATGTTCAGGCCAGAGAGTGACTTCAACATCAGACTTGCACTGAAAAGTGGACCTGCAGCACAGAAACTTTTCCAGGAATACTCCCATTAAAGCATACCTACTATGTTGCTCAGCTCTCAAGTAGTTAATTCTGTGATGCATGTTGCAAAGTCTAATGGATGAGGAAATACACATACAGCTTTACAAAGAAACTGACTTAATCAAAGACATGCTTGCAATATTAAACCAGAGTGGAGGCAAAAAAATATTGGAACCAATTGGTAATTTTGGTGCATTTGTCTTTAATCTTTTCATTTTATACATTTTTAGCTCCCATTTTTCTGAAGTTATTTGCCCATGTTATGTTTTTGCAGCTGTTGGTTTGTTGGCTGATGCAGCATTGATTTGCTTCTAGACATCCAGAGAAGTTCAGAGACTCAATGCCAGAATCCCCATCTCTTCTGCTCTTCACCACTCCATTCATCTTTCTGATTGACTTTTCCCTCTTTCTCATTTTATTTTTTTGCTCTCTTTCCCTCTCAGCTTGATAACAGCCACTCCTAGAACTCCACCAAGTATCAGGATCCCTGCATGCCCTGATTATACGGTTTCCACTGCCTCCTCTGACAATGCTGCATTAGTTAACGTCCAAACTGCTGGTGCTTTTTCATCATAATAAATAGATGAAATGTGAACTTCTGTTGAGGTTGCAAGGGCTTGGGATATGGTTCCCTGCTGATGTCAAGCTCTAACTAAATAGAGTCTTATAATAACATCAGTGATGAGATGACAATGTTTCTTTCCATGTCCACCCCATCTCTACCCATCCCCCAGCTCTCTGCATGCTCTCCTCCCTCTCCAGCGTTAGCCTTATGAGCTGGAAATATCATCCTTGTTATTGGAAACACATGTACCTTCTGAGCCAAATGAAGCACCTAATTAGAGGTGAAAATGGTTGTTTCCTACCTTAACCACATCATCCCCGGCTAGAGGTGGGTAATTGATCAGCTATGTCAATATACACAAAGACCAGCATCTTGGCTTGAAGCTTCTTTTCAATAGCAGATGGACTAAAGCTAAATAAAGGGTCCCTAAATCAGCCATATTAAAGCTCTGAGGATAGTGTGGCACCAGTTGCTTATAGCCAGTAATTGTAACACCATTG
This sequence comes from Podocnemis expansa, assembly GCA_007922195.1. NCBI lineage: Eukaryota > Metazoa > Chordata > Testudines > Podocnemididae > Podocnemis > Podocnemis expansa. The sequence goes on from ML681991.1 coordinate 25,035,404, forward strand.
CCTTTTTGTAGCCCTGCTGCTGAATTTAAGAGGGGATGTGTTTCCTTTGAGTTAACTGTATCAATGAATGGATCACGGGGAGCTACAGAACTCTCCTCAAACAGCATGTGCTGGAAATTAACAATGATACCTGTTTAAAGCCTGAGCTTCACTCAATGCTTTCCATTTAGATTGACTTGAGAAGGGAAGGGGAGCTGTTTGGGTTACAATTCACCTGCTCCTGTTCTCCCAGCTGAGGACAAATGGTGTTGGAAGAAAGTAGAAAATGCATTGTGTACAGCAGAACTGACTTCAGCCAGGCTGAGGTCACAACAATTTTTAAACATTATTGAAATGTTTTAAGTTTCAGAGGCTACATTTCCTTAGAATTTCTGTTGAAAACTTAGACTTTTTTGACTTCTTGCTCCAATGTGGAGCTAAAGTGAATTTTGAAATGTTGGCATTTCATCAACTCACTCTACTGCAACATAACCAGCTAAAAATGGTAAACGTGCTAATTTATGTCTAGCTTTTGTGATAAGTGATGTTTCTCATCATGTTAACAAACTAGAAATACTAAAATTGATGTGATAAAGTGCCTTTTCTTGGTCAAGACCAGCACAAGGAGTTCATATTGGGAAAAGGAATGGAATCAGTGACTAAAAAGGGCAAAGTGGTTTGTATAAAATAATTAGCTGCCTAGAATCATCTCCAAATCACAGTCATTACCTCAGATTTCAAGACGTTCACTATCCTTTTTTAAATTGGATTTCACTGCAGTCTCTGTGCTTCCTAATTTGGGAGGACAATGAGAAAGGTTGTTCATATGCTATTTTCAGCCAAGCTGAAACGAAGGAAGCAATAGAAATCCCGCAAGAAAGGCTCCTCTCAAGAGATGGCCAAACCAAAAAGCCTGAGTAAGTATCCCAAATTAGAATCCCATGTGGACTTCTAAAGCATTTCAGCTTCACCCTTTGTTCATCAAAATTGTCATCAACCTAATCTCACAACCACATTTATGTCCCCTACACAGGATGCTCTTGTGGCTGAAAGCATGAGAGTGGAGGCGGGATTTTCAAAAGTGCATGAGAAGCACAATTCCTATTGACCCTGAAGTTCAGTGTTTTACTTTGGTCTCTGCTGTTGACTCATGGGATGACCATGGGCAAGACACTTACCCTCTCTGTGCCTCAGTTTCTCTTCCTCAGAAACTATGAGGATCCTGAACTATTTCAGAATGGCTGTTATGGGGCTAAATTAATTGATACTGGTGTATGTGCGACCTTGATCATATAGAACTATAGAAGGGTAAAATACTATTACCTGCAGTATGTTGAGCAGCCTCTGACATCTAATCTTTCTATAGGTGATAAAGCTATATGTGTTGAGCCAACAACCAATATTAATGTAGGACCTTCAAGAAAGGCAAAAAGGAGGATCCAGGGAATTACAGACCTGTCAGCCTCACCTCAATCCCTGGAAAAATCATGGAGCAGGTTCTCAAAGAATCCATTCTGAAACACTTGGAGAAAAATAAAGTGATCAGGAACAGTCAGCATGGACTCACCAAGGGTAAATCATGCCTGACCAACCTCATCATCTTCTATGATGAGATGACTGGATTTGTGGATGAAGGAAAAGCCGTTGATGTGATATACCTCGACTTTAGCAAGGCTTTTGATATGGTTTCCCACAGCATTTTCATCAGCAAGTTAAGTAAGTATGGGTTGGATGTGTGGACTGTAAGGTGGATAGAAAACTGGCTAGATTAACGGTTTCAGCATGTAGGAATCAATGGCTCCATGTCTAGTTCACAACCAGTAAGGAGTGGTGTTCCCCAGGGGTCGGTCCTGGACCCAGTTCTGTTCAACATTTTCATTAATGATCTGGATGATGGGATAGATTGCACACTCAGTAAGTTTGTGGATGACACCAAGCTGGGGGGAATGGTAGACACACTGGAGGGCAGGGAGACCTTGACAAATTGGAGCAGTGGACCAATAGAAATCTCATGAGGTTCAACTAGGACAAGTGCAGAGTCCTGCACTTTGGATGGAAAAACCCCAGGTACTGCTACAGGCTGGGGAGTGATCAGCTAAGTAGCAGCACTGTAGAAAAGGACCTGGGGGTCATGGTGGATGGGAAGCTGAATATGAGTCTGCAGTGTGCTCTTGCTGCCAAAAACACCAATGGCATCCTGGGCTGCATCAGAAGTGTTGCCAGCAGATCGAGGGATGTGATCGTTCCCCTCTATTTGGCACTGATGAGGCCACATCTGGAATACTGTGTCCAGTTTTGGGCTCCCCGCTACAAAAAGGATGTGGACAAATTAGAAAGAGTCCAGTGGAGGGCAACAAAAATAATCAAGGGGCTGGAGCACAAGCCCTATGAAGAAAGACTGAAGGAACTAGGCTTATTTAGCCTGAAGAAGAGAAGACTGAGGGGGGATTTGATAGCAACCTTCAACTACCTGAAGGGATGCTCCAAGGAGGATGGAGCTCAGCTGTTCTCAGTAGTAACAGAGGACAGAACAAGGAGCAATGGTTTCAAGTTGCAGCTGGGGAGGTCGAGGCTGGATATTAGGAAAAGCTTTCTTACTAGGCGAGTGGTAAAGCATTGGAATGGGCTACCTAAGGAGGAGGTAGAATCTCCGTCTTTGGAGGTGTTTAAGGCCTGGCTGGACAAAACTCTGTCTGGGATAATTTAGTGAGAGTGGTCCTGCTTTTTTGGCAGGGGGTTGGACTAGATGATCACATGAGGTCCCTTCCAACCGTATGATGCTATGACTCCATGACCTGAATGCAGTTCAGGGGACCAGCCATGAAGCACCATCCCATACACTAGGAAGAAGAGTGATCATAAAGGAAAGTGAACTCTGCAAAATTCACCTAAAACATATCAACAAAAGAACAAATAATTAGACTCACCTCCGGGGCAAGTTGCCCTCCATCCATGACTCAACAGAATACACATGGCCAGACCATAGCTACAAAGCTACTTGATACATATCTCATTGGGCACTGACAAGAGCAGAGAGGCTAATGTCAAATCTCACCCTTTTATTAAATATATTTTAAATCTAGGAGACTTTATTTTCTCTCTCTTCCCCTTCCAGGTACAATCCATATCCACTTATATGCATTCATATAGATTTCATGAATGGTGAGAATGGCAGACATTCTGACGTTAACTGAAATTCATCCTAAGTATACAATCTATGGTTCCCATAAGTAATTGATGCAAGACATTTCTTACTCTTTCCACAATTACCTTATTACTCTAGTAAGAGCAGAAATATCTGTACTTTAAAGTCATGTAAAATAATCTTCATTCTAAGAATAAATCCTAGAGGGATTAGAGTCAGGCATTTTCACTCCATTTGGTAATTCTCTACTAAATGGGGTTTCTTTTGGGTGTCGTTTACACAGAAAAAATGTTCATTATATTGATTGTTGAGATAAGAGATAATATATTACTTGGGAAACATACAGATTGCCATGATGGATTAGATCATCAAGAGCATGCATCTCTACACAGAAGCAATAACTCAGATGGAAAACACAGACATGCGGCATGTATGGATATTGTGATACCTTTGTGACAAAATGCTTTTATTCATCTACTCAAAATGTATGTGACAATACATAAAATAAACTTAAAATATTACCATATGGTCAGTTTTTCAAATATTTAAAACACATGGCATGGGATGATAGATACTGGGTATAATATATAAGCCGCTGGCGCTGTTCCATCACAGTAACTCTGGAACATGCAGCCTCCTGAAAATTGTCTGGGATGTGGAGTATCTAAGAAGATCAAGGGTAGAGTTCAGGAGGCTGGAGTTATGATAATTGCCTAAGAGTACATGACAGGTATGAAGTACAAAGAGGGAGAGGGATTGCCAACGTGGTTTTGCTAGGGGTTATGGGATTAAACTCAGAAAAGTTAAATTAAGGCTGAATGCCAGAAAAACAAACTTAATAATGCCGAGATCCAAAGGGGCAGCTGCGTTAGTCTAGTTCAGCAAAACAAGCAAGGAGTCCTGTGGCACTTAAAGACTAACAAATTTATTTATTGCATAAGCTTTCGCCCCCCATTCTTCAAAGCGTCTGATGAAGTGGGATTTTCTCCCAAGAAATCTCATGTGATAAATGAGTTTGTTAAAATTAATGATTCCTATCAAACTGTGGATTGGTTTCCCAAGGGAAACGTTCATAGACCCATCATGGGAGATATAGAAAACTCTATTGGAAAAGGGGAACAATGCAGCATCGACCTCGGAGTTGGGCTAGAGAGGATTTAAAAGGTCTTTCTCCCTCTCTGATCTGTATGATTCACCAGGAGGCCGAAATGATTAGGGTTAAGAGATGTTTTATATTCCCAGGTCTTTACTATACTTGTCAGCTCAGCTTAGTTCACTCATCTACAGAACCCAGAGGTAAGCAGGAAACAGATCCCTAAAATTCCAAATTAATTAAGTTTCAGTATAGACTACCCAGCCAGGTCGCTGGTAAGTAGTTCAGTCGAGATCTGAAGACCTAATGATTTTTCATAGGCTTTATTTACAAGGAACCTTCTCATGCCCTTCACAAGGGGCCTATTTTCCCTGTATTCATACAAGAAAAGGGAAAAGGGCAGGTGAGAGAAGGAAAAGAGTAAGGGAAAGAGGGAAGGAACAAAATAGAAGGGAAATGAGAGCGAAGCACTGATTAGGGGTTTATTTTTGAAATCCAAAATAAGTGAGACAATGCCTGGGCTGGTCAAACCCGAATTTAACCTACTTTTTCTTTCCAATACTTATGAGATGTTTTTTCCCCTTCATAACAAAGGCTCGTGAACAACCCTTTCTAGTAATAAACCAATACATGCAGTTGTAGTGCTCATGGATAACCTTACAATAACAAATCTGCAACTTCATCGTGCATCTGACGAAGTGAGTTGGAGCCCTTGAAAGCTTATGCCCAAAGAAATCTGTTAACCTATAAAGTGCCACAGGACTCTCGTTGTTTTTGCTGTACACAGACTAACATGGCTACCCCTCCAGAAAAATCTGCAACTACAACTCAAATGTTTCTAAGCATTGCAGCATGCCTAAAATATCAAACCAGTGTGAGCTGACAGGTGTTCATGAACAACACTGGTTACTGAAAACTAGTACACATAGCTCTCAGCTGTGAGTAACTCTACTGAAGCAAACCAGTGAGAACCTTAGGAAACAGATTTCCGGAAAAGAGTGGATTTCAGTTTCCAAATGTCAATCTGGGGGATTTTAAAAGGGCAATGAAGAAAAGATTTTTAAAAATGTAAAACTGACCCATGAAGTATTCCCTTCACAGCGGATATAGGGAAACGAGTGACCCTGAATTAGAAGAGAATTATTTCTAATATTATATCTGCAATCCAGTTTAACCGGTGGGGGACCAGGATGGAATTTCCCATTTCACACTACTAGAATTGTTTGTTCTTGGCTTCTGAATACCAGAGCTAATGGATCTGTCTCATCTGTGCAGAATTCAGGTACAATGGTTCTGGCAAAAGGCTTCCACCCCTCTGCAAAGAAAGATAGCACAAGAAATAACTGTGATTTATTTCTCTTAGGAATGTAAAGTGCAAATAATAATTGCTCTGCATTGTGCAAATAGAAGAACAAACAAAATCCTCAACTTGATAGGAGTATGGGTTGTTGTAACTAGAAAAAAAATGATCAAAAACATGTCACACAGGAAAAAGGGTTTCCATTCACAAAGAAATCATTATGGTTAATTTAATTCATTGTAGCGTTTAATATAGAAAAGCTTTTCTACAGAGACTGGGAAAAAAGCCAACATTTATATATAAATGGGTTTTATTTTAAAAGCTAATGCAGTGGGCAGGATGCTTTAGGGTTATTTTCTCTCTCTCTTTCTTTCAGCACATATGCAAAGCTGGTATTGTGTCCAAAAAAACAAGAAATTTGCTGCTATCTAAAGTTTACAAATTGTTTTTTTTTTTGAAAAGCACAATTTCATATTCCTTAGAAATGTAAATGATGTGGGTTTTTTATCTCCTCATTTTCCTTTCTTTTAATTTTTTTAAAGTTATTTTTATTAGTATCCAACTCACTGATTTGCAGAATGGGCTGCAAAATATCTACCCACTGTAATCAGCATAGATTCTGGCTGCCATTTATGTGAATGCTAGACAGTACCAGTGCTTACAGAGAGATGCATTTTCAGACATGGCTAAAATGCTGTTTAACTAGGAATATTTCTCTATTGTATCAGGATGGGCATTTGCTATTGCAGAGTTATAACAAGAATGGTGCAAGAGACAGATGGTTTGTGAATAACTGGCCTGATCAAATACCTTCAGCCGTAAAATTACAGGGGAAGGAAACATATGGTATTACCCACTTGGTGCCTTTCAATGTGTGGATTGGGCAGTCAGCCGCCAGTCCTGCCAACACTTAGGCATATGCTTACTTCTCCTCATCTGAGTAGTCCCATTGACTCATGTACATGAAATTAGCCAAGTGTTTGCAGGGATCAGGGCCATGCAATAATTTCCATTCTGTAGTCCATGGAGGTGTGTGGCGGGGGAGATAATGTAATAATAATATAATCCCATATACCTCTTATGTATCATATTGAAAGTTACATTATTATTCACAATGTAACTTGCTTCACTAACATCCTGGTGTAATATAACATTCCCTGAATTTAAATAGTGGTGCTTTTGCATTACATCAATGTGAACTAATGCTCTTTGCACATTTGAGAGTTAGAACATGGTCTGCAAAAACTTTTCATGGTGATCTACTGGTCTGTGTAAAAAATAAAAGGTTGGGAATCACTGATAATGGTTTCAGTCATCAACTGAATAGGCAGAGAAGGAGAATGTGTCTTCCATACACGGCCCATCACGAGTAGGACTCAGTTCTGCCCTAGTGGGAGATGACCTCTTCGGCTGATGAGAGCCAAGGCTTCTTGGCCTGACTGCATAGATTTCCAATAAGCAATCAATAAGCGCCAACTGTGAAGGCAAAGACTGCCCTGCTAGGCCTCCCAGTGTGCAGTTCAGTCCAGATCTGGAGATGTAACCAATGGGATACTGCTTTTCGTGACATGGATATCTCTGCTGGCAGGAACTGGGCTGAAAACCCTCAACTTGTTTTACAACATAAGCCGTTCTCGTTTCCCTTTCCCCAGATGCAGAGCTTCAGACCACAACAGAGGGTTATCCACCGGGGCATTTCAGTCCTTGAATTTCCCTAGAGGCAGAGCAGAAAATGGCCCCATTATAAATAACACCCCCCCCCTGCCCCGAGTACCTCCTATTACAGGGTCTCAAAGTAATTTGCAGGCATTAGTGAATTAAACCTCACATCATCTTGGTGAGGTAGGGAAGTGTTATGATCTCTTTTACAACAAGGTCTGGAGAAAGTGAAGTGCAAAGACTTTAAATGGCTTGACCAAGGTCATTCACGAAAATTGGGGCAGAGCTTAAAGTACAACCCACATCACTCCTAGAAAACTTTCATTTCAAAGAAATCATAAAATCATTTTTGCATGAATAATCACATATTTTCAAAATGCTGGCTTCTATTAAAACACTCCCTGGGCTTCCAAGCCCTGAAATTGCATGCATAACCTTCTGTGATGCTTGGGGCTTAGTTCAGATTGTATTAGCCAGCAAAATGATTTTCCTTATTTGGAAGAATCTGCATAACACTGGTGGAGATTGCTGATGGAATTGAATATTCGCTGTCTGTCTGACTGGAGCACTTCTCTATGGGCCCAGACTTTCTCCTGCTAAAATCAATGGAAGCTTTGCCATAAACTTCAAAGGAAGCAGGCTAGTGCTCTATATCAAAGTAAACTTCCAGAAACTTGTGTAAGCACTGCATATTAGCAGGGTCCTGATTTAACATCCCCATGTTCTGAGGCAATTTTGGTCCAGATATTCTGTTCAGACCCATATCTCTCTCTTTCAGTAGTTTATCATTGGGTTTAAATCTAGTATACCTTGTATTTGTCTTTTTATCTGTAGCAAGGTTCTTATACATCTTGTTTTGTGATTAATGCTCTCCTTTCTTCACATATTTCTACTGTGTTTGTTTTAGGGATGGGCAAGTGAGCTGGGAATAAAAAGAACAAATCTGACCCTTCATCCAAACTGGAAGTGGGTGGCTTCAAAGAGTTTGAATAACTCTTTGATCCATGCAACTGTGCACTTTTTGATTCATGAGCATATCCTGCAACTATCTGGGTCCCGAAGTGCCGAAATACCATGGCCTTGTCTACGTCAGGAAACCGCCACTAATATTTTCCATGGTTCAGTCTCACTTGTGGAAGCAATGAGGGATGTGGTAGTGTACACAAGGCACTGGAAGCTGCTGGCATTTTAAGTATGATGCCATGCAAGCCTGCTCTGAGTGAAAGTTAGAATATCTTGTGCTTCAAACTCTAGTGGTCACCTATGCTAGCTCTCCTGTGGTTGCTATCATTGCTGAAGCTGAGCCAGTGGTGACAATAGAGGAAATTATAGCACAATTATCTTAATGTGAACCCAACCCATCATTAGACTGCTCTTCCATTATTTCCATCCCAGTCAAAAGCAGAAAAAGCTAGAAATCTCTTGGAAAACTCATACTTCTGAGATCTCCAGTCAAATGTTGAAGCTCTAAGGGATTTCAATACCCTTAGTAAGCACTGTCTGAGCTGTCGCTGTGTGTAGGCACAGGAGTGGAACAGTAAGAGTGGCTGCAGGGTACAACTGGGGTGCAGTGGGCTGAGTGGCAGATGAGAGGAGAGGCCTGGAACAGCAAGATCCAAAGGGGCAGCCGTGTTAGTCTAGTTCAGTAAAACAAACAAGCAAGGAGTCCTGTAGCACTTGAAGATTAACAAATATATTTATTGCATGAGCTTTCATGGGAGAAAGTCCTGCAATAAATATATTTGTTAGTCTTTAAGTGCCGCAGGACACCTTGTTTATTTGTTTTACTGGAATAGCAAGTGTAGTCCATTCACAGAGCTGTACATAAAGGGCATGTGATTAGCAGGAGAGGGGCAGAGATGAGCATAAGGCAGGCATGAATGTCTCCTGCCCACACCAGGACCACCACTAACTAGTGCTATCAGTTTCATTCACATGCCAATGGTAATTCTGCATAAAATAGCAAAGGGAGGAGAGAAGAAACACATGCACACACACACTCAAAGAAATCTCACCAATAAATACTTGAGAACAAAATCTCTCAAAAAAATTGACAAAAGCTAAAGAGCAGTTTAGAAGCACACAGTCCATTTCCCAGGCCAGCCCTGAGCCCAGTGTTGCGCTGTGTGTTGCAGCACAGAACGCCCTAGGATTTGTGCTCCCTGAGTGCCTGGATGTTTGCCAAATCACCGGTCACATCTCCAGCTTTAAATCTCATTGTGATTTGTTTAGAAGAACCTGTCAGTGGCTGGCAGGTTTCCCACAGCTGATGAAAGGAGTTAAGGATGTCTGAGTCTCACAAGGTGATAGAGCCACTAAAGCATCACGACAGACTCTGCACAGAGGCACTAAACACATGGGAAGACTGGCAGCTCTGGGGCCTGAAACTAAACAAGAAATGCAAAATAAATTAAACCTTATGTGTGTGCGCGTGCGCGCAAGCGTGTACACACTCGTGCTTTTGGAAGTCAAAATTCTCTTTATTCTCACTTCCTCTGACAGCTCAGAACTCAAAGTAAGATGTAAGCAAACAGAGAGGGTAAGGCTTCTCAATCCTGTTCATGAATTATAAAAGGCCATTCACAAGCACTCTTTATTCTCTTTAAAATAAATTTTGTGCTGGTGAAAGGCAGATTGACAGCCCCAGAGACTAAAGCCTTGTATTTATCTGTAAATCAGGTACAGCGAAGGGTAGTGTACACTTCCCTACACACATCCAGCTGTTACAATAAATAGTTTCCCATTCAGGGGTGCTATAATATGATTATGTCTAGCAAGTTAGAACTGTACTTTCAGGAAGGGCTTGATGAGAGAGAATCGTTTACATGGAGAAAGGAATACAGCCTGAATATTGCACTGTCTTGGTTCTCTCTCTTTATTGCTGCAAACAGAAACAGCTGATGGGATCTCACCTCAGGGTGGCAGCCAAGACTAGTCTCCACAGACCATCCAATTCTTAGTCTCTTCATTAAGACTGTCAACTATGGGAAGACTGGATACCACCAGTGATGGTTTTGTTTGATGATGTGGATGCTTAGCCTCTAGAATATAGACTGAGTGCAACCAGCTCATGGACAACTGAGCTATCGAGACTAGTTGCTGAAAAACAGGAAAGTAGAAATCAATCAAAGGTTTGGGGAAATTACTGTGCTGTCAACCTGAGACATTCAAAAACAAAGCTGATTTCAGAAATTATCAGATTGTTACAAAAGTATAGGATGAGTTTTTTTATTTCTTTTCTGGTTTCTAAGTATCTAGGGAGAACTTGGGTTATGTGGCAGGCTTTTATCTGCAATCATGAAGACTAGAAACTTTTTTTTTTTAAAGCAGAGTTGTGTAATCCTTTTCCTTCAGAACAGTGGTTCTCAACCACCACGTCGGGACACACTACTGTGTCACTGGCACAGTAGTGAGTGTGTTGCGGAGACCAGGAGAGAGGACTGGATTTGGCCTGGGGTAGGTGGGCTGGTGTGTCTTGAAGAGTCGCGATATGCAAACAAGTGTGTCCCAACCTGCAAAAGGTTGAGAAGCATTGCTTTAGGAGATGGAACTTTCAGAAAACCGCCAAATCTTGTGAGAACATAAAACACTGAGTTATCGCTTCTCACCAACACTCTTTCCAAAAGTTCCCAGGTGAAGCAGTGGGGAAAAACCAGGAAATCATTATGGATCATGTGCCACCAGGGTACTCAAAGCTGTATGAACACAGAAATAGGGATGGTTCTCATGAAATGCCATAGTACACTTGTTAAATTGGTTAATACTATCTCACTGGGGCTCCTTGTTTTGACCCCAGCAGATGACTAATGTAAACAAGAGAGGTGGACGCCCATGTCATTGCCAGTAACTAGCATCACTGCAAGTGATATTCTTTATTTGTGTGTCTAAATGCTCGTTAAATTGTTTGTATCAAACTATTCAGCATCAGTGAGTTAATTCCCTGCTGTTGAAAGGAATATGTCCTTTATCCATTTACACTGTTTCTTTTTAATTTCATTGAGTGCTTTCTTGTTGAAGAGTTAGATGAAGGGTAAATTGGAGCCTGATGGGTATTCCCTGCACCATTCATCCTTTATATTTGTATCGTATTTCCTCCTGTACACACACACAACACAAGCCTCTAAGGTTCCTTCTGGAGCAGAGCAGCTATATTGCTAAAATTTTCCAGAGGGATAGCCATGTTCGTCTGTGTATAGCAAAAGCAGCAAGAGTCCTGTGGCACCTTATAGACTAACAGATTTCTTCGAGCATAAGCTTTCTGGGCTACAACCCACTTCATCAAATACATCTGACAAAGTGGGTTGTAGCCCACGAAAGCTTATGCTCGAAGAAATCTATCAGGTGCCACGGGACTCTTGCTATATTGCTAAAAGCAGGCCTCATATGTGACACTGACTATGAATTGAAACCATAGATCGGGGAGGCCAAATCTGTGGAATTTGAGAGCCACAAAAGGTGATTATTAAATTTTCGAGAGCCACACTACTTTTACCTACTCCAAAATTTCTACGTTTAAAATTCATTGCACGCTTTAATTTGATCATAAAAAGAGGACAAATATCTATCCTATTTATGTCAGATTCTCATAATTACTTAACGTTACCATGGAGATTAGGCCTATACAGTAAAAACTTAACTGCTGCTCAATGTAGAAGACTACAGGCTAGTGGCAAGTTTTATAAAAGCCTGACCATGCCGCACTTCTCCCTGCTATCCCCAACTATGCCACGCTTCTCCCCACCATCGCAAACCCCTCTTGAACTCCTAGGCTGGGGCTGCTTTCCTAAATTGATTTGCTGATGTTCTTCCAGGAGCCACAATTTTTCATTCAAGAGCCACATGTGGCTCCCGAGCCGCAGTTTGGCCACGCCTGCCATAGATCATCAGCCTGCTGAAACAAAAATGTAGGCTGGGCTTTTCAAAAGAGCCTAAAGGAGTTTTGTTTAGCTCTGGATAGGAGGTTTTCCCTGCAAGATTCTCTATTAGCAATGGTGCCTCGTAGGGAAATGGACATCTGCGGCTCTCCTACTTAATAGGTGGCAGTGGGAATCACTCAGGGCGGGATGAGTGACATGGGCAGGGCAGATCATAGGGAGTGTGGATATCTCATTAAAACAGTTGTTCTCATCATGTTTTTCCCATTATGATTCAGAAGCTGGATCTAAATTCAGATCTTGGCTGCTCTCAGCATTTGAATAAAAATCTGTACCTGACATTGCCACTTGTGTGCCATCCAGTTCTGGATCTAGACTGTCTCAGGTTACAGGTAACCATCACCAGAAAATTGAAGACCCAGTGAGAAAATGCAGGGTCAAGTGTCTGCATTATCCACAGATCCAAACAGAGGCACTGAAAGTCCCTGTTTTATCTGAGCCTTGAGTCACATTTCTTGAACCACCCACAAAGCAATCATCTTCTGTGATTAGAGACAGTCAGGAGGCGCAGGGCAAGGGCTTGCGAGAAATGCAGGGCGAATCAGAGACTCCGAGCTCCTCTTCAGAAGCAATCCAAGTTCCCATCATCATCTTCTTGCAGTCTGGGTCAGTTCCACTTTCTCTAATACCATCCTGAGGCCGTTAATAAAGAGTGAATTATATGGCTGCTCTTTTACGCTATGCAAAACGGGGCACAACCCAAACATTCCCACCTTCTCCTCCCAGGAGCCATAATTAATAATATTGAAGGAAACCGAACAACAATGAGAAAAAACAAACAGGCCAAACTTCATCATGAGACGAAGCGTGGAGGGGAAGTGGGTGGGGGGTCCAGTAGCCTAGCAAGCATTGGAGGTAATTGCAGTCATAGAGTGAGAAGCTAAAACAGCATGAAGTGAATCAGTTTAACAGATATTAAATTTGCAGGCTTAGGGCGACAAGATTCCATTCAGGTTATTTGCATTAATCAGGGCAGGGAATAGACTCACTCTCTTTTCTTTTTTTCCAGAGAAAGTGTCGACCTTTATTTGTTTCTTATGTGACAACCTGACAATGGAGAAACACAACATGGAAATGGGCTGCTCAGTTGTGACACATCTCATACTCAGGTGAGGGCTGAAGATTCTTCTGTATTAACTGGCTGAGCATTGCTGACATCTGTTCCTGTGTTATTTGGGGCAGACTAAGAAGACAGGGTTTCCACTCCCCATTAGCGTGTGTCCAGTGACCAGGAAGGACAGTTTCACAGACAGAAGGACCTATTAGCATTGCAAAACCAGAGGATCTTGACTTTGGCCAGCATCGCCCATCAGTATGCTATGCCTCTGTATCCAGCGGTCAAGGAGCCACACCAGAACCCAATGGGAAGCCAAAAAGCATGATAGTTTCCTAAGCAAACACATTCAGATAGGAAAGCAACTAGAAGCTTCCATGTAGAAGTGGGGTACCTAGAACCCCATTGGAGCCCCAATACTTAGCCTTGTGATGCTGATAGACCAGGTGCCAGCTCATGCCAAGGCCCCTAGGCCTCACTGAATGCAGACAAATTCACGGCTGGTAACCAGTCTGGCTCACTTGTATGTTAGTATTGTTAAAATAGGTATTAAACTTGCAAGAGTGTGTTTAATGTTTAGAGACTTTATGAAATGCTTGTAAATTCATGTCTGCATTAGTGTCACTTATCAGATCATAGTCCATATTATAAGGTGATATTTAAGTGTTTCTCTGTAATTGTGTAAGTCATCAAACAGAAAAGCATTAGAGTGTGAAATACTAGTTTACTACAAGAGGTGTCATCGCCTCTCCAACAAAAGAAGGCCCATCAACACCCAGACAAGCCAGTGTGGTGGACAAGATACTTTGTTGAGGGCTCCCCACAAACCAATGAAAAAGAGAAAAACACTCAAAGCTCAAATTTTGAGAGGATGGAATAAAAATCCTCATCAAGAACCAATTTTTATCTCTATGCTGCTTGAACTCTGAAAAGCACAGTTTTTTAAGCATAATCAATGGAATCCCAGCTGTTTGGCTCAGGGTTAATCCTAAAGGATACATAGGGCTCACCAGGAGTTGGCTGCCCAAAAGATGAGCCATTTTTTAAATTTCTTTCAATAACCAAGGGTATGTCTACACTGGAGACTCTGTTGAGTCAACCTAACAAGGTCAACTTTAAGTCGACTGAAAGATGACTTTGTTAAGTCAACTTAGAAAGTCCACATTGAAAACTTCTGTTGACCGCCTGTGTCCACACTGGCAGGTGCTAGGTCAATAAAAGAGTGATGAATTGTGGGTAGCTGTCCCTGGTGGCCAGGAACTCTGGGAGGGCTTTCCCTGTCTACATTGGCTTAAGTCGACTTAATAAAGTCAACTTAAGCATTAAGTTGACCTTAAGATGTGGCGTTATTAAGTTAACTTAAGGAAGCACTTAAGTTGACTTAATAAAAGCCCAGTGTGGCTGCAGGAGTCTGTAGGTCAACTTAAACTTCTTTAAGTCGACCTAAGCCTCCAGTGTAGACATACCCCAGGTGTTTTGAGAGCCACAAGGGGTGTAGCCCCCTGGTGGGGGGAGCTGGAAGCTAGGCCATGGCACTTGGGTAGGGCTAAAGATGAATTTATATAATCAAATTGCTTCAAATAGTTTTCTACATAGAATATTCATTGATTAAAAATGCCATATTCATTCATTCCCTTTTTCTTTAACATCATACCCAAAGTCTGATGTAACTCCATATTGTAATTAAACATCCATTTTAAATTGCTTACTTCATTTTGTAATGTAACTAAACCTTTATTTTAAATTGTTTACTTCATTTTGTATTGCCCAGCCTAAATTCTGCTGAAACTTAGTCTGAATATGTGAATGAGGGGTGAGTGTGTGTGTGTATATGAAGGGATCAGTCTCCAACCACTAGGCTCACCTGATCCCATGACTTATAATTCTCTGCATTTATTTTCCTTGCATTCTGTAAGTTCTCCATCTTCAAGCATCTGATGAAGTGGGATTTTCTCCCACAAGAGCTCATGCAATAAATAAAATTATTAGTCTTTAAAGTGCTACCTGACTCCTTGTTTGTTTTGCTAACTAGACTGACACCCCTCTGGAACCTGAATATTGTTGTGATTTTTCACCCATCTAGCACAAAGCAAGTTTATTTGGGTAGCAAGATACACAGGAGTACGCAAAGTCATTGTCTGTGGTTCCATGTTAAGGCTGCTTGAGATGTTCACACTCATGCTCCATCCTGTCATATTCCAGACAGCTTGACAAGTCTCATCAACACACACTCATAATCAAGTAAATCTCCTTTGTTGTCCAGAATGGAGGTCATTATGGATAGAGTAAAGGGATCCAGAGAAAACCCACTCCCAGGAGGCTCTGTTTAATGATAACGAGACCAAAGACAAAGAAATTAAAAAAAAAATGCCTACAGCAGTTTGAGATTGGACATAGCGGATTAGGAGTGTGCACTTCATTTTGCATCCAGTGTAGAATGTAAGGGACTTGGGCAGGGGCAATTTTCTTCTATAAATTGTACAACCTTGGACACATGGATAATGATCAGCAGGTGACAACAGCACCAGCAACAATAAGACAACCTGCTTTCTAAGTAAGAGGGAAGCAGTTGAGATAACACAAATGCGCTTTTCCCATCCCTGGTGGCATATTTCAGGAGCTCCATTTTCTCCATCGATTCTAAAGTGCATGGCAACATCTTCTCTGGCCAGTTCAGACCCAGGAGTCTCCAAGGTTTTGAGAGAGGCTTAGTTTTCTAACAGTGCCCTCGGAAACTTGGTACATAGGATTGGAGTTTCACGAACTTCTCCCCTGTGAAGTGTTCCATTATGATAATGAATACCAGGGGTATTCTTGCCTCCTTGAAACTAAGAATCAGATACAGAATTAAAATATGATTTTCTTCTACTGTCTCTGCAACTGAGGATTTATTCAATGGAGATGCTCCTCTACCCTCCCAGCCCTTTCCAAGGCCATTAATAGGCTTCCCTCTCTTGTCTACAGGGCAATTTAGGGCAGAGATGCTGGTTAACCATCCCAGATCCCTACCATAGAAGCTCAGGTCCTGACTTCTGGCAAGGCAGGACAAATTGTGTTCCTGAGTCATTTATGCCCCTGTCTGCTGATGTGTTCCAAGGTATGAAGAATAATAGAAATTAGCAAAGGAAAATTCCTGTTAGTTCACATCTAATACAGAAAGTATGTTGACAAATTAGATAGAGTCCAGCAGAGGGCAAAGAAAATGATTAGGGGTTTGGGGCACATGACTTAGGAGGAGAGACTGAAGGAACTAGGCTTATTTAGTCTGCAGAAGAGACAACTGAGGGGGGATTTGATAACAACTTTCAACTACTTGAGCGGGTACTCCAAAGAAGTGGGAGTTAGGCTGTTCTCAGTAGTAACAGAGGATAGAACAAGGAGCAATGGTTTCAAGGTGCAACTGGGGCAGTCAAGGTTGGATATTAGGAAAAACTGTCTCACTAGGAGGGTGGTAAAGCACTGGAATGGGTTACCTAGGGAGGTGATGGAATCTCCATCTTTGGAAACATTTAAGGCCTGGTTAGACAAAACAGTGACTGAGATGATTTAGTGAAACTGGTCCTGCTTTTAGTAGGGGGTTGGACTAGATGACCTCACGAAGTCCCTTCCAACCTTATGATACTATGATTTCCCAGGATCCTTTCTTACCATCGGTTCTTCAGGGACTTGTCCAAAATGTTCCACATTATTATTTAATGCTACCAATCTGTATTTAAAGGGTATGATCTTCCAATTTCTTCCTTGCTTTTTTGCCTTCTAGAGCCAATGTGCCATCCTGAGAGACAGCGCTCATCCCCAACTACTGACATGTGAATAACCACCCCTCGTTCACTAGGAAAGAAGAGACATCAAGGATTAACTGTGCCAGCTAGTGTGTTGGATGTGTTGGGAGAATATTACAGTGTAAGAAATGTTGTAGGTGATGTAGTAATGATTCAGCAGAGGGATAGGCCTACCCAAGAAAGGCTGGCAAATTACAGAAGGCTGCAGAATTCATCCCAAACATAGTTCCACTAGGCTGGCATGTGACTTGTGGATAAAGTCAGCAAAGCTCCTTCTTAACTGCTCCCACGTTTTCCAGTAACTGCACAGCACTTCCTTTTTTTTTTTTCCCCCATGTTAAAGGGAAATGCTTTCAACAGTTGTTCAGTGCATATAACTCAGGAAAAGATTATATATATTTGCACGCTCATATTGCTATCTAGGTATGTGGAAGGATGTATATTTGATTTCTATGAGTGAGATTCAAGAGTTTAACACCACTGTTTGCACCAGAAATTTACCAGGCATAAATGCAGTGGACTCTCAATCTCTCTGTGTCTGTGCATGAGTGAGAGAAAGACATTGAGACTGCATATTCGTGTGTGCTTGCGTGCTCATATCCACATTGCTTCATGAGCTTATACCAAATGGATATCTACCCTGGGGGATACAGGAAACACAGAAATCAGTTTGAGAGTGGTGTGGATTTGAGAATCATAAAGTGGAACTGAGCGGTCTGGCATCTGCACCAAAAACAAAGGACACTCCTATGTACTATGATGCTCTGGGGCTGTGATGGGTGGGAGGATAAATTTATTATGAGTCATGCAAAAGTCCCCTTTGATGTAGTAGTAAATAGTTCTAAGCAATCCATTAGGTCTCTAGCACTAAAGGGTTGAAGCCACATGCTATCCTGATCATGAGTGAAAATGAATGATGTGGGTTCACAGTTTGGAATCTCCGTTTCTTTACATTGAAGAAGCCCACAATTTGGCATCCCCTGCTTGATAGAGCATTAGGACCACAGCAACAGCAGAAGCAGTGTGTCAAGGGTGAGGTCTGTCAGCAGTCCCGGGGGCTCAGGGTAGGAGCGAGGGGCTGGAAAATCAGGGAGTGTAGGTCAGAATGAGATAAGTTGGCGGAGCTGGGTGGATCAAATTCACATGGCACCTACAGTTCCTCTTTTCTAGCCATTGCTGTTTGCTCATTGCTCCAATCAACATGCAGACCACTGCTGTAAAAACAAAAGTAGGATAATGGGGGAAACGAATCAACTTGCCTCTGGCTGACATGGATAGGGAGAAGTCAGAACTCATGTTTCAAAGGGGCAGGAATCTGGTGCTGTGTGTGTAACATAAAGACTGCCAGGAATTCCTTCATGGATATTGGTTTGACACAGTATTTTAGGATTGACACCATGAAAGAAAGAATAAGAAATTAAAAGAATAATGTGTCCTCAGGAAACCGGGAAACTCTTGATTCTGGCTTCCAAAATTAGAGCAAAGTTAACATCTCCTTGCATGCTCGCCTCAAACTTCCCAGCCTGTGCAACGCTCACACACTAATGTCGCTAGCAAACATCTGTGGACTGGATGAGCCTCTCAAGTAAGGTTCACGCAGATATATACATTGAGCAAATCATTTTAAACTGTCAGCCAAGCATAAGTGCTGGAAGGAATTTGCCTCCAGAGTACTTTGGCAGAGACCTTGGAGCGGGGAGAATTTGGTAATTCTCTGGAGCAGCGACTGGGCTATCCCAGAAGATTCAGTTGTGGTACCCCACATGAACCATCCCCCCATTCTGCAGATGCTCATTTCAATCACTTCAGTATATATGTGCTTCAAACGTGCTGCTGTGTACAGGGAATACAATAAATAGAACAGCTGTGAAGCAAGATAGATTTGCCGTTCACGCAAGAGAAGTGTTTCTAAAGGTGATGCAGAAGCTGCTCTGCTGGTGGGTTGATTCTGATCCTCTGATGGCAGTGGCAGGAACTGGACTATGGACTTGATCCTATGCCATTGTCTTCAGCAGGCAGAAGAGCAGGCAAGGTGTGCAGAAAGAAATTCTTTGCCATTCCTTATTTCAGCAAGTACTCCAACAGGCTGGTCATCTGCTATCTCATCTAACTGGTTTTACTGGCCTGGAAAGGGTTTCCCATGTGTTTCCATGGGCCATGCTTTCCAGTCTTCTGTGAAATGGATGGAAATGTTCCTCCACCTTCCCTGACAGGACTCTGCTAAGCAACCTGGGCTGTGGCGGCACCTGGCCAGGCATTTAAGGGAAGAAGCCAGTGTGGGGCAAAGAATATCCGAAGGGGACAGGAATTACACATTCCAGCATGGGCTCCTCTATCCTTAGGAGCAGGGCTTTTTTGCCCTGCTCAGCAATCCCACTGGTGGCTGTGCTCATGTGAACGTGGGTAATATTCTAGACAGTCTTTTGCAGTTTTCACCTGCCTTTTGGCAGAAATTGCTTTGTGGGGGGTGTAAAGATGATCAGACATAGAGATTAGTATCCAGTAATAGCTCCTGATCTCAACCAGTACATATACCCTGCTGTCATGCTGAGACCTCCTGGGCTCCTGCTATAAGTCCATGTACATAAATGATCTACTGCTTCTGCTTCTTCATAAAATTAGCAAATGCTTGACTTTCCCACAACTCTGTTAGACTATGAGCCACTAAAGAAAGAGATATTGCTAGACCCAGAGTCCTGCCCTTGAGGTGGGAAGGGGGAGAAGCTAAAAAAGGCAAGTATCTTTATATGCCTTATTTATGAATCTACTCTACTGCTGTGTATCAGTGGCTTCCGTACTGAATACCCTGCAGTACTGCACTCTCTGTAAAATGGGTATTTGTTAAACAACAGTCTTTAATGGGAATACAAGGTGGTTGTGCCCTGGGGTAATGTACTTGCCTTGCACTTCTGGAGATTTAGTATAAAAACTGAACTGAGGGGACTAATGAAATGAGTTCAATCTCAGACTGATCCTCCGTTTGAGCAGGTACCACTGACTCATGAAAGTCCCAGGACCAAAATAGCAGAGATGCTACAGGTTAGGATGGAGTTTCATCGACCGATGGAGCAATGTGGTAGCCCCAGAACTGAACAGCAGCAGAGGCGCAGGTCACATTTGAAGCGTACTGACAGAACTGCATCAAGATCTTTTTCATTGCCTGCCACAGTAAGGGCAGGTCTAGCCACAGAAATCTATTCAAGATTTGTAAAATAAATTAAAAGCAAACACCTTTATTAGCAATGCTTACAAGCTGTCAAATAGTACATAGAAACAGACACTTTCAGCAGATGTTTCATGTTGCATGTACTGTCATTGCACTGGCAGGTTGTTTATTTTCTATAACTGCATTATAAAATTCCCTGTTTTCATGGTCTGGACTCAATTCCCAATTTGCTGCTCATCATTTCCTCTCTTCTATGAAACCAAGAGGAGTGGTCACCAACACAAGTCATTGTGGAAGAACCAGGTGAGAACCTAGGAGTTATCACTCCTGGCATCATGCCCCATCCTCCAAACTATCATGTTTCATATTGTGCCATTCATGTCTTCAGAAAGAAATGCAATAAAGTATTCTATTGTAACTGAGGGGCCAGGGAGTTAATGTTTTTCTTTAAAATATTAATAATTGTCAAAATCTGCAATTATTACCATTGACATCACCATAATTTTTGTGCAGAGATGTAGACCCTTGCCACACTGAGAGCATCATCTACACATCTTAAATCAAAGAGCATAAATTACTGAGCACCCAAAGGAAATGTACAGATTTATTAACCTACAGATCTTAAACTATGATGGGATGCTGATCTCAGCTACCCCGATGGAAAATTCGGAGTAACTCTGATAAAGAAAGTAGAAACCAGTGTCAGTGAAATCAGAATCTGTCCCTCAGGTCTCCTAAGACAGCACTGCTGATTCGCTATGTTGGCTTGTTTCTCCTTCTCTGCCTTGCCACTTCCCAGGAATTTCTTAGTTCAAAATCCTGCAGCTCATGTCTTAACTCCTGGGAGCTGCTGCAATCTCTCTTTACCTCTAACTCCTGCTGATTTGCAAGTATTCATGCCCTCCTGATTCTTCGTCCTCAGCTGTCACTCAGTACAGAAGCTAAAATAACTCAAGGGGTGTAACTTAAGCTATAATTGTATAGTTTGCCATGCAGCCCGAGGTGCATGGAATGAAAGGTTTCCTACCAATCCAATACATGTGACAGATAAGTGTGTCTAGATTCTCATTTTCAAAGGGGCAGCCATGTTACTCTAGTTCAGCAAAACAAGCAAGGAGTCCTGTGGCACTTAAAGACTAACACATTTATTTATTGCATGAGCTTTTTGTGGGAGAAAATCCCACTTCATCAGACACTTTGAAGATGGAGAACCTACAGAACTTACAGTTCCCATTCTGTAAGTTCCCCATCTTCAAAGCATCTGATGAAGTGGAATTTTCTCCCACAAAAGCTCATGCAATAAATAAATTTGTTAGTCTTTTAAAGTGTCACCAGGCTCCTTGTTGGATTCTCACTGCTGCAGTTTTCAGTGTAGTGCTACAAGAGCTGGATGTTTTTTCTAGGATGAGGAGAGCAGTCAAAGGCAGTTTGGTCTCTTGTCAAAGTTCTTCACACCAGTGCACATCTAATGATGAAGAAACAAGTGAAAGTTAGGTGAGGGCAGTCACCTCAGGCACAAACATCAAAGAAAGAAAAGATGGTTTGAATCCAGCCCCTACCAACAGTGATTAGTGCTAGGCCAGGCTTCAACACTAACTCCTCCAAAATCTGGCAGCTCCAGCACTTGCTGTGAAATTAGAAATGGATCCTAGCTTCTCTGCAGTGCATTGGTGTTCACATCCAAAGTTTGGGCTTGGGACCCTCTCTGGGTGTGACCAGACATCATCACTTACTGCTGAGTGGTTTGTGGCCTTAGGGTCCAAGTGCACATACCGCCACCATACAGCCAAACCTCCAAATAAGCACTAAAAAGCTTCTCTATAACTTGTGTTAAAGTGGCACTTAGAGGCTCCACTGCAAGGACTCCTATTGTTATGTGCTTTGTACAAGCACATAGGAGTGACAGTCCTTGTTCCAAACAGCTCACAATCTAAACAGAGCAGACAGACAGCGATTAGGTGGAGAAACAGAGGCAAGAAGTGACAAGTGTCACCGGATGCACATCTGTGCACCCTGGGTTATTATCAATATGATTTTTCTCTTCACTTATGCTCTGTGATTGTACGATTTTATACTTAGGCCATGCAAGGCACCTTCATGAATGTTCATTATATATTCTACATGATTATTATGATATGTTTCCTGCAGCGTCATATAGGTACACAGACATATGGCATGTTTTCTCCAGCAACATGTAAACAACCAAAGCCGTGAGCAAGCTAGTACCTGTAGGATGTAAGAAAGAATATGCAAACTGAGGTCCATGGCTCAGACTGTACAAAGAGATCACCTCTGCCTCGAAAGGGAGAGGGCTTGGGGTTTGGAAACAAAGAGAGACACGTGGAATGATTTGGGGCTTTTTGCCTGAGAATCTCCATCCTGAAACAACTTCAAGCAAGATCTGGCCCTGCCTGGTCTCAGGGAGAAACTGCTTGTACAAACATCTGACAGTCAAACATCTTGAGTGTAAACTTGGACTATGAGGTTAGTTGAGGCCACGGGTTGGCAACCCAAAAGATAAGAAGAGCCATTTTTTAAAATTCCTTCAATAACCAAGTGGTTTGAGAGCCACAAGGCGTGTTGACTGCTAGTTAAGAAACTGAATAACAGAACAGAGATGCATATTGATTTTTAATAAGAAAAAATGATGTTTGCTGATGCAAATAAGCAAATTACATGTACATTTTTTAACAATATATGTGTTTTAATGACAGTTCACCTTTTAAAACATAGCTTTTAGATCTTTACTGAAAATTAATTGGCTGATGACATTGCAGAATGAAGGCTTTGTTGGAGTAAATCATAAATTTGAAGTTACTTTTAGTTAACATTTAGCAACAAAAGTGAGCTCTAATTCTTGGGAGAGAACAGAGGAGAAGAGAGGAAGAACAACTGCCTTCAGTACTGGAAAAAATACAAAATGTCACGGCCCTACACGTGAAGTATTCATTTCATTTTTGCTTTGTCAATGTAAGTCTTAATTTAATATTAAGTGTTATGTACACTGACTTTCAAAGAACCTGAAGCCCCTCTCAAACAAAAAGTAATTAAAATATATTACTTATTAGATATAAAGAGGTCTTTGGGTACACAGAGAAATGAAAGAAAGCATTTGGCAATAACTCCAGTGTCCTGTCTCTGCCTTGGTCCAGAAGCAGATGTACAAGAGAAAAATGTCAGCAACACTGAAGGACACAGATGCGGGGTAATCTTCACACACAACCTCCAATAGGTACAAACTGGATCAATCCTTGAAGCATGGAGGTTCAACATCCCTTCTTAGCAAATTCTTTTAACATCATGTATAACCCCTTTCTATATTCTTGTTACCCATAAAAGTGTCCAATTTCATTAGATTCTTGCTCAAAAATTTCTATCACTAAATTGAAATATTTGAGTCATAATTTTCACTAAGTACTCTTCTTATATACGCTTCCCTTAAACAAACTAACCAACCAACATACAACCTGTGTTCAGCCAGCACTGCTTTGTTTTTCTCCCTCTTAGGTCACTTTAAATTTTCTCCACCATAACTCATCTTCCCTAACATAAACTGAGTACACCCCCCTGAGCCAAGAGAAACCTTACAATGAAGGAACACATGGCCCAAAATATTTTGAATTTTAATAACAGTATGAAAATAATAGTAATTTAAGACTATGAATAAAGGTGAGCCTGAGAAATGAAATTAATAATCTTCATTAAAAGGATACTTATCCTTTTCCATAATAGCCTCACACAAAAGGATATTTATCCTTTTCCATAATAGCCTCACATAAAAGGATATTTATCCTTTTCCATAATAGTTCTATGATAGCCTTACACAAAATTTATAGACTTCTTCAAGGTAGCACACTACTTTCT
Organism: Podocnemis expansa; assembly: GCA_007922195.1. Lineage (NCBI taxonomy): Eukaryota > Metazoa > Chordata > Testudines > Podocnemididae > Podocnemis > Podocnemis expansa. The sequence goes on from ML681991.1 coordinate 25,059,380, forward strand.
GTGCTTTCCAATTCTAAAGAATTAAAGGTTTGGATTCCACAAAACTCTGGCAACCAGAATAGCATTTAAAAATCCTTCCCAAGACAAACAGGCCACTAATATTTGCAACAAATAGTGTGGGATTTTTGTTTGTTGTTTTTGTTCTGTTTTGTTTTTAAATCTAAAGTTAATTTAAAAGACAAAGTGGTACAAAGTCAGTGAAAATTAACCAAAGCTGTTTAACCCACTGCTTTTGTTCATTACCCCCCTCCAGGAGTTCCCCTGGCTCCCCCTCTCTTACTTACCATATTGCAGTGCTAAGAAAATTCCCTACCCCAGCCCCGCAGCTCAGGGAACTCAAAAGTCCTGGCTGCACCTAAGCTGGGGTGGGGACCCCTGTGCAGCTGGTTTCCTGCTTTCCAGCTTAGCTGGCACCCATCAGCATCAAGCCCAGCAGTAGCTGGCAGTGGCTCCTGGCAGCCTCCCCCAGTTATATATGCCCCCAAGTCAAGTCTCTTCTCTGCTTCTCCAGCCCATGCCAAGCTACTGAGACCTTCCCCTGTCCAGCACAGCACTTACCTATGCTTAAGCAGGGGGGTCTCCAGCTGTGAGCAGGATATTTAAATGGCCCCCTTCAGCCCCAGCTCCAGGGAGCCACAAAGCAGCTGCTAAAGAGCCATTAATGGCTCAAAGAGCACTTGTTGCCAATCCTGGGTTTAGGTAGAGATATTAGGTTAGTATGCACGGTTTAAGTTTTATTTCCTTGTGGTCACTCCTGAGTCTTTTATATTATGATTCTGCCCTGACTAGCCATTTTCTTTCTTAAAGTTATAATCTTATCAATAAACTAGTTGTTTTATCTAAAGCTGTGTGGTATTTAGAGGGTGTGAGTGAAGAAGGCTGGGTACAATCCATTTCTTCGTTAAATGGATGGACTTGAGTGTATGTTAATTGGGAGTGGGTCCCAATCCCTGTAAGAGAGTGGCTCCTCGTGAGGTAACTGGGGCTGAGGGTGTTCACTTGGGGACCATCCCTCGAGTAGCCAGAGCGCATACACTCACTGCTTGGGACTAATTGCACACAAGAGGCTGGAGTGGACTGACTCAGGAGTGAGTGGTCACTTGGCAAAGCAGGGTGAATCAGGGTTCAGGAGTGGAGATTGAGGGGTCACAGCAGTGCACTGGACCCGCTTTGGGGTGCAGCTGTCACAACAAGTCCAAGTTCACACAAGAGATTCATGGTACAGAACCCATCACTCCCGACTCTCTGTCCAGCACCGTCGGTTGAACAATGCTGCCTCTCCTTCGCTGGTTCAGCAGAGGAGACAAGATTCGACTGGACAAGGGAGCATTTTCTAGGGGCTAGTGAATGTTGGATCCTGCGGTGCTGACTCTGCACCCGCAGTGGTGACAAATGGAGGCCCTTCCATTGCATGAAGTGACAATCTGCCCATTTCATCCAGCCAATAAAATTCATCTAAGGATTAAGCAGATCTTCTAAGTGAATAGATAAAAAGAAAATGAGGGAAGATGGCTGAAGCGGGGAATGTTGGGTAAAGTGCTGGGCCTGGCTCTGCTCTGGCCCCAGCAGACTGTGGTGTGCTGCAAAAACGAAAGCTGTCTTCTGGTCGGTGATTTAACATTCCAAGGGAGCAGATTAATGCCTGCAAACTTCTCAGTGGAAGCATTCAAACACTAATTGGTAGTTGTGAGTAATTAAAGTAATTTAGTCAGATTATAAAGAAATTTCTTAACAGTGATTAAGCAACTCTGAGATGTGTATAGTTGTTTGTAATCACTCCCCCAGGGGGATTAAAGCTCTTGACTGCATGTAATATGTCTTGTAACACCCTATGGGTCCTGTTGGCTCATGATAGCAGTGAACAGCTTGTTGGAGGAGATATAAATTAGGTTTGCACATGCATTGGGTATATGACAGAGATAGCAGTGCTCCCTACCTAATGGACTCAACCTGGAAGTGCAAGCTCCACAGTGAAACTAGGCATCCCATGAACTGGGTTTTGGCCCTGCAATAGCAAATCTGTATCATCAAACCATAGATGTCAGAGCTGAAAAAGAGCACAGGACAGCGGCTGTCACAAGCTCTGGGTCCCATATCTGCTGACATGCTGTCACATCACCTCCCTCTGCACTTTGATTTCCCCACCCACAAAACAGGGAGAAGCGATACTCAGCCACCTCTGTAAAGTCCTTGGTACTAATTAACACTAATATAGGTAGTGACACAAATCTGCTTGGATTGAAAATCTGGTTTCATATTAGAGAAAAAAGACTTCAGAATCATACTCTTCACCCTAGCATTGGCATGCACCCCGCCTTCCCAAAGGCACTCAGGCTGGGCAGGCTAGCTATGGAAGAGCAGAAGGAGAAGAGCTGTCTGAAATTCGGATGCATTTACACATTCCTTTTTAAGATGTACATTTGAAGCTATCAAAACGGGTATAAAAGAGGCAGTCTGAGGCTCCAAAGGAGATATAGGCTCCTCGCTGATTGTGACACCAGGATTGTAGCCAGCATCTGCTAAGACACTGGAAGCAGGCACAAATATGGAGTGACTCTGAGGAGCGGGGAAATCTACACAAGTCAGTGCTGCTGCCTGCATTTCCGATACACAACAAGTTTTAGTCTGTGACTGGTTCTTTTCAGCAGCATGAACATTAATACCCAATGGACTTATCACAGAAGGAGTATGTGTCTCATGTTCTGAGTGGGCTTGGTTGGGTTTGCAAACACAATCCAAGAAGACAAAACAGAAAATTTACAATTCCCATGTCGGCAGCGTATAGATGATTCAGGTCATCATCCTTCTGTCCTCTTTCACGCAGATCCCCTGTTGCCAAAGGCATTCCATCACTTCACCAAGACAAATTCCAACTTAAGTGCTGAGCTAAGCAAATAGTCCACAAGGATGGAAGGGCCAGCAGACTGCTACTCTTTCATTGCTGGAATTTAATGATAGAATGATTATGAATATTTAATCAATGCTTCATTGTGATGAGTCAGACAAATCACAGGGGACTGTTTCTGTTTCCAGATTGAAGGAGTACGCACATACGGCTGGTAAAAACATGTGTTTGTGCAAAATTTGAGTTTGTTTCCTGCAATTAATTGAGCACATGATTTTGACATCTACTTTCTGCAAATGTTTTTGCCAGCAAAAGTCTTTCTGTAAAGGAAATATAAAATATACAAGGCGAATTCATGTAAAAAAATCAAATGACTGCAGAAGATGCCTTGTTTTATTCTCCTATTTCTATCATTGCTTACACAAATATACCAGTACCATACAGGGGCAAAACCTTAGTGTCAGCACTAAAGGTTTTCATTGTGAACTCTGTCATATTTTGCTACACAGGACATGCTTTCCAGACGCAAATGTAAATAGCTTTCGATGTGGTCTGTGTACTGTGTGTAGAAACCTGATTTTCCCTAATGGTCCATCATAAATAGTTCCACCCACCCTCTGCTGGAAAGCTTCTCTGACTCACACTGGAAATTAGCTTCTTCCCTCCTCACTGTTGAGGACAATTACAGGTCTTTGTTCAAAAGGAATCGAACAGCATAAGGGCTGAATCCATCCACAGAAAAATTGTCATTCTTTTTTTGTTTTCTGCCTGCAGTAATTACCCTTCCACCAGCCTGCTCTGACATCCTTAAACCTGCAGCAATCTCCACCAAAGCATTCCTCCAGCTCCACTTTGCAAGTTTACTTTATGGTGATTAATTTTTTATTCACTTTGTTTGCCTGTCTCTCACAAGCACAGCCTCCTTAATATAGCATCTTGTTTTCTAGCTAAATGAGTATTTTCCTCTGGGGACCCAGAGATACACATCACTGAAAGGAGCTTGGTCAACAGAGATAAAGGCATCAAGATTTGACCCAGCTATGAACAGCATTTAGCTCTTTGGCAGGAGTCCAAAGGTCAGGCCTCATGTGCACAAATCTGAGCTGACTGCGGCCAACTTCACCATTAATAAGGAGGGCAAGGGTGGCCCACGCAGGATTCAGGCCTCAGTTTACATTCCTCATTTGTATTCAAGTGGAGACTTCTCTGATTAAGAGCAAGCACTGCAGATTGGGACTTGTATCTCCACAAACCACAGCTTTGTATTGAGAATCAGCCTGGCCTGGATCTTAGAATAGGATTCAGTTGAATTCATTGGCTGTTGGGCTGTGTTTTGGTCACTTGAAGCTGTCACCTACATGATGTCTTAACAAGGGCATTGCAATTCTAGAGATAACCTGTTAGACAAACTTCAAAGGGGCAGCCATGTTAATCTAATTCAGTGAAGCAAACAAGGAGTCCTGTGGCACTTAAAGACTAACAAATTTATTGATTGCATGAGCTTTCGTGG